>OY804602.1:24751622-25071622 GCA_963680895.1 Fragum sueziense
AGCTTTTTGGACTCTAAATCATGAGGTTCATGGGTTTGATCCTGTGCCACAGGGAACATTCTTTCTGATATTTTTCATCCACCACTTGGAGGATAATAATAAACATAAGTGGGGTGAGCAAATGGAGGATTGCAAAAAATATCATGGTATAGAGGAAAATAATTGACCCGGCAGAGTGACCTTAACTGTATACAAAAGTGGAAAGTTTATTGTCCCGTTTAGATGGGAATGGTCCGTCGTTAATTTACGTAAACGCGTGCACTGTATCCGTTATACAACATTGTGCCGCCATGTGAAAATAAGATTTTATCTAATCTAGTCAAATAAAAGTGTTAAACTACCGTGGCCCGTTTGGATCGAAATTTTCAGTAAAGCTAATCATTAAAATAGGCGTAATCTCCAAAAAATGAAAATATTTAAAAACAGCTCACATCCTCGTCATACCGTACAGATGGCACAGGCTGACCAGGATCGGCATTTTTGCATATTCAGTTAACCTATTACCATTTTAAGATGATGCGACAAATGTATGCACGTGCAAATACTGTTAAGTCGTTGAATAATATGATTATTAACTGTAAATAGGGAAGCATGCGAAGTGTTCGGCAAATCACGAGGGGTTCCGGCATACCTATCATCCCTGGACGATAAGTCTGTTGACCTTTCCGCTTGGTCTGCTCTGCCGGGTCAAATCCTGCCGTCTATAGTAATGATGAGAGACGTGGCAGGTATACATAGTTAAGTGCTTCAGTTGCCCAACCCCATTTTGATATAATCAGTTATCAGAAATGAATGTTCACTTATTGGCTCAAACAAATGTCATGTATTAATTCATAACAAATGATAGAAATTTTTGGGATATAACATAAAAGGTAAAATTATTTCTTTAAATAGATCTAGTATGTTCAAAATTAAATGAAAAATCGTTAGAGGTGTTTTGGTTTTATAAAACAACTGTAACGATTCTCGTTTGATTTTGAATATATATAATATCTTGTAGGGAGTGTCAAATCATAGGTATTATTCAAAAGCTTTTAAACTGACATTTCAGAATATTTTTACATAAATTTTACTTTTATTCTATCTGAAAGAGCATGTTTTCTTATGGAAATTCTGAAAATTTCAAGCCAAAATATTGAACCGTTTACAAGAAATATATATTTTTGTGCTAATATTCAACAAATTGTTGTGGACAACAGTTCAGATTTATATAGAATTTGTCATTTTTGTCTCAACTTTGAAGGCGTATTTTTCGCTTATAAGTAACAACTTCAAAAACCTAATAGCATTTCTACGCATTAGAATAAACAATCTTTGCATCAAGACAAACTTTTAAAAAATGAAATAAATGTGAAATGTCACTTTAACTACAGCTTGTCCAAAACTGTAGTTACAAGGTTTTCGAGTGAAATAGACGAAGCATTATCCCTGTTTAAGAACATTTTAGTGGTATTCTTTAGCTTTTAGAAGGGATTAAAAAGGTCAAGGCAAGATTAAGTGTTGTTTTGTTAAACCTTTTGGATTTGTAAATGATTAAATCTTAAGGTTTACGAACTGAGAATGAAAATGCCACTATCTAGCTATATGAAATGCACCAAATTACACACGCTTGTAAATACACTTCACATAAGTTGAATCACCAGGCCGGATTTCAAGATTATGCTTCAAGACGAAAATGATTTACAAATATCATTTTACTCTTTGTTCATATGCAAGGGAGGTAATTTTGAACATTTTTGTCAAATATTTCCATAAGTATGCATTAATTCAAAATTCTAAACCATACAAAATGCT
This sequence comes from Fragum sueziense, assembly GCA_963680895.1. Classification (NCBI taxonomy): domain Eukaryota; kingdom Metazoa; phylum Mollusca; class Bivalvia; order Cardiida; family Cardiidae; genus Fragum; species Fragum sueziense. The sequence goes on from OY804602.1 coordinate 24,753,417, forward strand.
TATGTTTGTATTTGGAATGGAAATTTAACACAGTTTAGGAATTACTGGCACTTTTCAAATTTCGCCTCTGGCTCTGCATTTCATTCTCAGTTCGTAAACCTTAATCCAGAAACTTTCAAATATTATTTGAATTCCAAAAGTAAAGTACAGCCCTGGTGTAGGCCTCTCTGGTATCTAAGTTGTTGCTAGCTCTTTCTCTTACAAAGATGGATTTTGATGATCCACAAGAGGAAAAAGATTGCAAAAACATTGAGATAAAGGAAGAAAATGCTGTATGATCTCCCTTCAAGTAAAACTGATTTCAGATTAAACCTGTTTCAATTGGAATTCGTTCTAACCATCTGCAGCAACCTAATGTTGGATGAGCAGGGGTTTCCAGTACGAGGCAGGGATGGGATATCCCCTTTCTATTTGAGTATTATTCCCCTGTTTATTTTGAGGTTAATTTATATGAAAGCAAAAAGTCCCCCTCCTACTTTACCTGGCCCCGGTTTCTCGAAAAAACTTAAGTATATTCTCATGAGAATATGCTCAACTTCAAAGGGATACTCTTCCACATTGGAGGATATTCGATTGAAGTTCACGTGGATTTCGTGCGATTTGAGCGCGGTGCTCAGATTTGAGCATGAGATCGTACTTAAGTTTTTTCGAGAAACCGGGGCCTGGAGTCCTGATTTTCCAAAATGTTATTGAAGCCCCTAAAATCTTGTTTTAGAAAAGCGTAAATGTCATGGTTGATAGTTTTGGCCTGTTGTTCTTCATATGTTGGAATTCTGGCTTGTAATGTAATATTGAAATGTCAGTTTAATGCCAGTTAACCTTTTCCCAAACAACCAACAATAATCATTAGGGTGTTCCAATTTTGAATTTGCCGCTAAAGACAAAAAGATGTTTTTGAAAATAGAATTGGTGCATAGTACAACTTGGAAAATATTGAGACAAAGGAGAAACTGCTGGTTATCAGCAGATTCCTCTTCTGTCTCAATGTCTACACGAGGCATATTTTTAACTTGCGTCAAAACTTGGTCTTGTTTGGGAAAGGATGAAACAGTTAAACCATGCATTTAATTGTGCAGATGCTTTGCTTTATTGTTTATGATTTTTCAAATAAATCAAATGATAATAATAATTTTAAATATTCAAAAGCTTTCTACTGTAACCTTTGGATAAAATAAGGTTGGCTCAGCTCTAAATAAACTGACACGATTTCAAAACGCAAAACACGTTTTCATTAACCATTCCTTTCCTATTGCCTCGATCGGCACCATATTTGGGGACATGTATGAGACAATGTATACGCTTCACGCCCCAGCAATTTTGTCGTGTTTTCTGTAAACTATTCGGACATCTGAACCGCCAATCACTAAACGCTCGTGCGTCTCGTGCATTCAGACCACGTGTTAAATCACTAAGATTTTTTGTGTACAAATTGCCACTTTGATTTACTTATTAAAAACATACGAGAACAACGAAAGAAAATTGTGTATAAAATGCTGAGGCCTACTTTGCGAAAAAGGAACCGAGTTTTGGGGCTTTTGGTTTGCCGTGTTTCGCAAATGTAGGTAGCTAGACGCTTTAATGAAGCCGAATCGACAGTTCCAAGGTTTATGAGACGTGTAAACGACACAGGAAGATTTACAGACCACCCACGTCCCGGTCAGCTGCGTGTAACAACTGTACGTCAACATAATTGCATACGTCAACGTCACTAACGCAACAGATTTGTGACGGTTCAGTCTACAGCAAATTCTATGGTTGGTAATCGCGGGCGTCCTATACATCGCGACATGGTGATAAATCGCCTGTGAAAACACTGGGTTCGTGGTCGTCGATGTTCAATGCCGGGCTCTTGACACAACATGCATTTTGGCATAATCTGACGTCCATTCTGGCGTTATTCGTGGATTTAAAGGTCATTTTCTGTCCTGTTATGTTAACAATTGTAACATTTACAATTTTACATGGCTATACATCGGTTTTGTAAGATGCAGGAGATACCATTTGTAAAAGTACTATTTTGCGTTTTTAAATCGTGTCAGTTTATGTTCCCAAAACAAGATTTTGTAGTTAACATTCGAATTCAAAATATATGAGCCAGGATCTAGAAAAACGTCCCTTAAGGCTTTTGAGCCCAACATAGAACCAGATCAGCCTGTGCATACGCACAGTCTGATCAGGATCCATGTTGTTCTCTAATAGCTTCTTTGTGACCTGCAGTAACTTACAGTGAGAAACATGGGTGCATATTGGACTGCATTTGACAATACGCTGATCTTGAAACTCAATTTTTAAAAATGCTATAAGGGACCTTTTTGCAGATCCCAACTCATATGTGAATTACTTACAAGACCTAAATTTGAAGATTAACATGATATCATGGAAAGCATTGAAACATTTATAATGATAAAATGGTGGTTTGCAGCACAATAGAATTTTGCCCAATGTCTCTCATATCTTTCTTTACAAAACCAGAGATGTTTGGAGAAAGAGTTAAACAATACTCAACACTGCCTTATGAACAATTAAGGGAAGTTAAGAACATCTTTTTATAGTGAATTTGAAATATCTCTAGACTCACTTGTCCTTGAGGTAATGTAAACATTCGGCAGAAGAAGTTGAACGTTCCACAGGCGAATGTGTATGATGTCGCGAGAATCTCATTTGGGGTGGTCTACCTTAAATTCTATATAGTAGGTACTCATTGGAATGGTCTCAGGGACCACAACATAAAGGTTTTCATTTGAAGTAAAATGAATTCTAATTCATTTTCTTTCCTAAATGTTGCTCATATAATATGATAATATGATCACGAGTTGGAACCAAAGGTCTTCTGACTCTTCAAATGTTTAAAAGGAATTGGAGTTGTTTTGACCAATGACCATTTTGCTGATTTTCAACAAAATCCTTGTTACTGCAGCTTAAAATAAGCTGTAGTTACAAGGTTTTCATTGAAAAGCGACAATGCAATGATTTTCTCAGCATGAACAAAGGATTAGTTGGTTTATAAATTGTAGATGAGAGTAAACTGACCTTGTGCCTGTTGTGGTCAGCTATTGTGAGGACTATTTATTTAGGTTGGAGTTACTCAAGGCATTAATGTCACTCCCAATACAATCATCCTTCTCTCTATTTATCTTTGCATAAAGGTCTATCCTGTTCTTACAATGATCATTCTACTGTCAATGCTATGTTTGTATAATTACTGTTCTGTTGGAGAGACAATTTCTACACAAATACTTGTCATTTTTGGCGGGAATCTTTGAGGAAGCTGAACATTTTCTTTGGCACCATTCTTATCTGTGTGTGTAAAGCTTGAATGGGAAAGGGAAAGTGAATGTGCAAGTTTTTGTATTAAGGTATGTTTACACTAGATCTCTTTTGCAGTAAACATAATTCTGACATGCCAACTCATGTTGCACATCAAGCTGCAAATGAACTTGTATGCTTCATGAAAAGGGAGGTAATTGACAGCCAAATTTTGTCACTGACTTACTGTGACTCAAGTTTTTTCTGAATTATGTTTCTGATATTTAGATACAGAACATTGCCAAATAAATATGATAAAAAATTCAGCTTGATATTAAGTTTTACATTGACATTATTGGGAGGAGTCCTGATAAGTGATAGAGTGTGACTGGGGTTTATTAATATAGACTTTCCACATGTTGTTACTGGCTACCTTTTATACACAGTGTAAGGATTCTGAGAGGATAGCTTGGTAGACTGGTCAGGGACAATCTTGAACTGATTTTTGGGGTGACTGATTAGTGATATAGTGTGACCAGGGTTTAATTTGGACTCGCCACATGTTGTTACTGGCTACCTACACAGTGTAAGGATACTGTGAGGATAGCTTGGTGGACTGGTCAAGGACAATCTTGAACTGATTTGTGGGATGGGAACCAATCTCATGGATGTACAGGTTTGTTTCTTGGATGAATGATTTTGAGTTCTTAATGTATATAACTTTGAATATTGTAAATTTTTACCCTTTCCCAAATAAGACCTGATATTGATGGCTGTTATAGAAAGGGCTTGAGAAAACGTTAAGGCAAAAGGAGAAAGTGCTGAACATCAGCACTTTCTCCTATTGCCTCAATATTTTCTGTGCTATATAGCACACTAATACTTTCTTTGCTAACATCTGTTTCGTCATCTGCAACAGCTTTTAAATACAACCACCCTACAATTTTGTCTTTTTAGAAAGGTTAATACCATTTCTTAGAATAACTCTTGGTTTTAAGGTTGCAAATTAAGCATGCTTTTGAATGCACTGAGAGAAAATAAAAGATAAAAAGATGAAAACCTGAGCATAAGATATCATCATTATTAAATTTAAATAGAAAATGTAAAAGAATGCCAATGGTCTTAGCAAGACAGGGCAAATCAATTTATTTGAGATTGAAATTCAGTGAGAAGTGAATCTGTCAAGTGTTTACCTTGTTTACAACAAGAAGTTGATGAACAAAGAAATGATTGAGTTAAAGATATACTCAAGGGGATTTAGGGATGTACATTAATCCTTTCTCAAACAAGGCAGGGTTTCGAAGAAGATAATTGTTGTTGTATTGACCAAAGCCAGACATGGCAAAATCTGTCAGACAATCAGACATATCAGATAAAATTTCCCTTGGTCTGATGATTTTTAGCTCCACTGGCCTTTTAGGCCAGCGGGCTATTGTCATGGCGATGTGTCCGTCGTGCGTCCGTGCGTGCGTGCGTCCGTGCGTCCGTAAACTTTTTCTTTAAAAATCTTCTCCTCAGAAACTACAGGATGGATTTCAACCAAACTCCACAAGAATGATCCTTGGGTGACCCTCTCTCAGATTCCTTCAAAGAATTTGGATTGAACCAGAATCACCTGAGTTGTCTGCCCTTGAATGTCAAAAATAGCTGATTTTGACTTTATTTTTACTCTAAAATCTACAAATATTAACCAATCAAGACAAAACTTTGACAGAATATATATCGGCATAATATCCTGCCTGAGTGTAATTTTCAGCTTAATCGGAATTTTACATCTTGAATTATGTGCCCTTGAATTTGACAAAATTGCCATTTTCGACTTTGTTTTCTCTCTAACAACCATAATTGTTAACCAATCAAGATGATATTTGGACAGAATCTAGTTGACAACAAGATCTTGCTTATGTGTAATTTTCAGGATGATTGTAATGCTACAATCTGAGTTATGTGCCCTTGAAATTGACAAAATTTCAGTTTTAGACACTTTTTTTCACTTTTGTGGCCACGATTATAGACTAATAAGGACAAAATTTGGACAGAATGATGCTGACCATAAGATCTTGCACGAGTTTAAAATTCAACTTGATTATAAACCCACATACTGAATTATGTGCCCTTGAATTTGGCATAATTACAGTTTTCAACTTTGACATCACTCTTAAAATCCCCAAAATATTGGAAAATCATTTACCTTCTTTTCGCTTTGACCACATGATTGCTTCTTTTTACTTTGATTTCTCTCTAAGAACCACAAGTTTTGAGAAATCTACTTTTTCTTTGACCACATTGCTGTATTCTACTTTGTTTCTGCTCTAAGAACCACAAGAATTTAATAGTATATTAGTTTAACCATTTAGATAAATTTGTCAATTTTTTAGCTCACCTGAGCACGAATGTGCTCATGGTGAGCTATTGTGATACCGCTGTGTCCGGCGTCCGTCGTCCGGTGTCCGTCGTCCGTCGTCCGTCAAACTTTGCCTTGTGTGCACTCTAGAGGCCACATTTTTTGCCCAATCAACCTGAAATTTGCTCAGAATGATTGTCTTGATGAAAGCTCGGACAAGTTCGAAATTGGGACATCTGGGGTCAAAAACTAGGTCACGGGGTCAAATCTTAGAAAAACCTTGTGTGCACTCTAGAGGCCACATTTTTTGCCCAATCAACCTTAAATTTGCTCAGAATGATTGTCTTGTTAAAATCTCGGACATGTTAAAAATTGGGTCATCTGGGGTCAAAAACTAGGTCACGAGGTCAAATCTTAGAAAAACCTTGTGTGCACTCTAGAGGCCACATTTTTTGCCCAATCAACCTGAAATTTGCTCAGAATGATTGTCTTGATAAAATCTCGGACAAGTTCAAAATTGGGTCATCTGGGGTCAAAAACTAGGTCACGGGGTCAAATCTTAGAAAAACTTTGTGTGCACTCTAGAGGCCACATTTTTTGCCCAATCAACCTGAAATTTGCTCAGAATGATTGTCTTGATCAATTCTCAGACAATATCGAAATTGGGTCATCTGGCGTCAAAAACTAGGTCACGAGGTTAAATCTTAGAAAAACCTTGTGTGCACTCTATAGGCCACATTTTTTGCCCAATCAACCTGAAAATTGATCAGAATAATTGTCTTGATCAATACTCGGACAAGATCGAAATTGGGTCATCTGGGGTCATAAACTAGGTCATGAGGTAAAATCTTTGTAAAACCTTGTGTGCACTCTAGAGGCCACATTTTTTGCCCAATCAACCTGAAAATTGATCAGAATGATTGTCTTGATCAATTCTAGGTCATGAGGTCAAATCTTAGTTAAACCTTGTGTGCACCCTAGAGGTCACATTTTTTGTGCAATCAACCTGAAAATTGGTATACACAAAGTTTATTATATCAGGTGAGCGCTTCAGGGCCAATGGCCCTCTTGTTTATAGTAAACCACAAGAAATTCAGGCCTGTGGAGCGACTCAAGACCTTCAGGTCTTTCTAGTTTTGCTACTGTCAGTCCAAATGTCTGACACTCCTTTTGATCTGTCAAGATAGTGAATGAGAGTTCTGTCTGACAAAATTTTATTCTGTCTGACAGATTATTCTGTACTGTAAGACCGAATGTCTGACAAAGATTTCTGGTGTTTCGCCAAGTCTGCAAAGCACATGAATGAGGCTAGAAATAGGGGCTTGTCAACAATAAAGATGGTCAGATGTTTAGATAGACAGCATAATCATGTCAACATTGCTGTCTTTTATTTGATAAAAAAAAAATCAAAGAAAAACTAAGACTTATAAAACCTAATTTATCAGTGTCTGAAGTTATTAAGTGAAGAGTATTTAAACACTTCCTGTTACATTCAAGTTCAAGAGGTTATTCCCTTTAGGGAGCTGATTTCCTTTTCTGAAATGTAAAATCTTAATGGAGAGGGTTAGTTCAAAAGAACTGTAAATGCAAATTGATTTCACATGCACACAGAGCAGTTGTGCACCTACGCTAGTGCTATTCTATGCCTAGTATGATAAGGATGAAGTCTCTTTAGCAGTGTAGCAGTGTTCTGCTGTGGAAGACTACAGAAAAGCGGTCAGTGGGTTAATCTCTACCAGATGACAAACTTTGATGCATCTTTTAAACTGCACTGTGGTATTAAATTTAAAGCAGATGCAAAATTTTGATTTCTTATAAGTTTGAAGAAAAAATATCAGAATATGATGAAATAATCAATTATAAGAAAAATCTTGATTAGAAGCACTTTCTTTTTGTCCTTTGTTCTACATTTATTTCTTGTAGTTATAAAATTTGCACATTGTTTAGAAAAGGGTAAAAAGTCCCAAAGGACTTGCCTCATGGAAAATATGGTAGATCTGAAGTTAAGCTGACCTTTAAAAGTCCATTGGCACTCATTCTTTCAAAGTTCAAGGTCATTGCTTGTTGTATACCACAAAATTTAATAGGGAATGATTTCATCCAGTCTACCTTGACATAATTTTGGACAATTAATATTTCTTTGGTGTTGTTATGAAATCTCGTAACATCGGTTTGAATCAAGCTGTAGTTATGAGATTTTGTAACAACACCAACAGCTTATCAATACATAGTTGTAAACCCAGTCTATTTTTAGCACAAAATTCATTGCCAGAGAGGATGAAGTCCAAGACATTCTAAAAATTGTTATTTAAAATTCAAGGCCTATGTTTTGGGTACTTGTTTTAATCGGCTGGATGATTCATTGACTTTACTAGAAGAATGTTTACTAGAAAAGATAATTCGAGAGCTCAGTGCAAAACTATTGTAACTGCATATTTTTCAGAAATTCACTTTTTTGCATTTTCTGAATCTTTAGGAAGGAATGCATCATGTGTACAAAATTATAATATTAGGTTTCAATTCTGTATACTTCAAATAATATTTAGAATTTTAAAAACATTTTTCCTCTTTAGCTCAATAAGTTTTTTCCCTCTCCTGTAAAGTTTTATAAAATGGAGTTACAATAGTTTTGCGCCAAGCCCTCGAATTACTCAAGTTTTCCACACACTCTTTAATTAACTCATTTATTAAGGCACAAGATGAATGGTTTTGCTTTCATTAAAAGCAACAACAAAAACAAATGTATGAAGATTTTGTCGCTTTTCTGCAAAAACCTCGTATCTGCAGCTTGTTTTAAGCTGCAGATACGAGGTTTTTATGCTCCCTGAAGGGAGAGCATATAGTCGCCGCTTTGTCTGTCCGTCCGTCATTCCGTCTGTCCGTCCGTCCGTCCGAAGTGATTTCTCCATAACCCTTGGGCCAAATCAAATGAAACTTACCATGTGAACTCCCTATGACATAATGCCGATGTACTTTTCCCGGTTTTTGGATTTGAGGCCTCGTCATGGGAAAAGGGGACTGAAGGTAAAATATAGTTTTTCTCTAATTTCTCCTAGTCTAATGGTCAGAATTTGATGAAATTTCATATATGAGTAGTAAATAAGATGCCCTTGACAATAAACTATTTGAAATTTGGTTTTGAAAATTATGTCATGGAAAAAGGGGGCTTAACATTTGCTAGCTTTATGTTAGCTCTGCGTGGCATACATTTATTGTGACAAAGCCTTATTCGGGGAGCATTGTCCGTCTCTGACGGCTCTTGTCGTAGAAAAGCGACGATTTGCTGCATGCTAAGGCCTAAAAGAAAAATATGTGTGTTTCAGGTTTCCTCAGAAAATTCAACCTGGGTCGGTAGGTCGGATTTTTTTTATGCTCCCCGAAGGGAGAGCATATAGTCGCCGCTTCGTCTGTCCGTCCGTCCGTCCGTCCTGTCCGTCCGTCATTCCGTCCGTCCGTCCGAAGCAATATCTCCATAACCCTTGGGCCAAATCAAATGAAACTTACCATGTGAACTCCCTGTGACAAAATGCCGATGTACTTTTCCCCGTTTTTGGATTTGAGGCCTTGTCATGGGAAAAGGGGACTTATGGTGAAATATAGTTTTTCTCTAATTTCTCCTAGTCTAATGGTCAGAATTTCATGAAATTTCATATTTGAGTAGCAAATCAGATGCCCTTGACAATAAAGTGCTCTCCATGGCATACATTTATTGTGACAATGCCTTATTCGGGGAGCATTGTCCGTCTCTGACGGCCCTTGTTTTTTTTTTTTTTTTTTTTTTTTTTTTTAATATCTATCCTCATGTAATCTGCAGCAGCGTTCAAAAAAGAACACCCAATATTAATAATTTGATTGTAAAATGGTCATTATGACTACACAAGTCTTTAAAGAGTATTGTCTTTTACCAAAGTGATCTGACTAAAAGATGGGACCCTACTTATAATTCTTCAAAATAATTCATTTTATGTACCTAATTTCTGACATTTGGTAAAAAAGGTCCGAATCGGTACTTTTGTTTTTTTTATTTTTAGAAACTCCTTAAAAATAATTGAGTCGGCCATATTTTGGTTGAGTCGGTCGGGAAACCTGAAACACACATATTTTTTTTTTTAGGCCTAAAGAGAAATGAACAAGGAAATGTGTGCAGCTTTCTTCACCGCAATAACACAAGAAAGAATTGTTTCATTGCTCTAATTCTGTCTGCAATGTCTTATTGATTTACCAGACTCTGTTGCATAATATTTCGATATAGGACAACAGTAAAAAGTTTGGTATTGGTTGATGGTTTTCTTGGAATTGTGGAAAACCCTTCTAACATTTTGTACTGTTTGAGATGTCAAAACTTCAAGCATTAACCACAATAACACATGATAGAGTTGTTGATTTACAAGACTCTGTTGCATGATATACCGATAATAGGACAATTTGCTCTATCTCACAATATAACTCACAAAAAATAGTATTCTTAGAATCAGGGAAAACCCCTTGTAACATTTCATAGTGGATACACAGGAGGAAGGAGAGCTTCAAAATATGTGACCCATCACACTAAAAGGGACCTCATAGGAAGTGTGAAAAATGTCGACCCTAGTCAGTCTGCACAGTCTGCGCAGCCAGACTAGGGCCAACACTTTTCACTTGTATGTAATTTTCTTAAACTGGAAAGTTTTCCCTATCACACTATATTTTCATTTTTCGAATACAGTATCTGATTGAGTTTTTTGAGTCTGACAAATTTGTCAAAATGTGCATTTTAGACTTCTGATAAGGTCCCTTTTAGTGTGACGGTCATATATTTCTGAATCAGTGTGTGAATAATTGCCAGAGTTTTCTCTGGCACACAAATTTGTGCATTTTGACACAGTTTTAAGTCAAATGACCCTCTAAAAAATTTCAGCTGGGCATGAAGAATCAATATTACAATAGGTATGACCCCCTAATTTGAAGACCAAGGGGACATAATGACCCCCTCTAGGAAAAGTCGAGGGAAAATTGAATTGCTGTCTGATTATGACCAATGCTGCACTCCAAGTGTTTCACAAACATATCTTGTTAACAAAGTTCTTACAAGAGACCTGTTTCAATTCCAACTTATCCAACTGTTTTTATGAGGCATAATAAATATCATAGGTCATGTTAATAAATATGGACTAGTCTTTGGGAAGAGCAGCTGGTGGTTGATTGGAAATTTAACCCTTCTCATGCTGTTTGAGTCATTTTTCAGTGGTAACCCCATCTTTTCCAGGTTAGTACTAGAGTAAGATTAAGATCAGCCTGCACAGATGTGCAGTCTGAACTTAGCCATACACTGCCTGCTTTCTTCTCAAACAAATTGAGACAAATAGATTGAAATGTCTCGTAAAATGCCAATTAGTTCGAAACAAAATTTAAAGTTGGCAGGTCAAGAAGGACAAAAAAGGTGGTGTAAGTGCATGTAAACTACATAACATACTAAACTCTTTTAGGGTAGGTCAATCAGAAAGTGGTATTGCTTGATAGAAAACTGTTGGAAATGAAGACATTCCTTGTCACAAGCAGTTTCTTCATTTTCCTCAATGTTTTCCAAAGCCTTTAACTTGAAAGGTTAAATTTTGTCGCTTGATAATTGGACTACAGCACTACCACATCAGAAAAGATATTCTAACATTCTCATTCCAAATCAATCAATGATATTTAACCATTTTGTTGGTGTATTTTCAGCGTGGTACTGAGAAGTATGGTGGGAACAAGAGAAAGGATGACAACAAGTATGGTGTATCTTGGTCCAAACAAGACGGACAGCCTGGATCCTACCCTACAGAAGACGAGGTCAGATTTTCTCCTTTCCCGAAATATTTCTTAACCCATTACCAAGCAACAAAATTTAAGACTGATTTAAATTCATAGATGATGCAGATGACAATTTAAAGTGAAAGAAATTCTAAATGTTTTGATCTTTTGGGTTAGAAAACATTGTGGGAAATGAAGAAATTGCTTGTCACAAGCAATTTCTTCATTTTCCACAATGTTTTTACAGAGCTGTTTTCTTTATGGGAGTCAAAAAGAGTCGTTGGATGGTAATGAGTCAAGACAGTGACCATGGCACAGTTGTTGCTTGGGACTCTTTCTTATGAGGTTTCGGGTATTTGTTATCCAGCCGCGGCAAATATCCCTTCTGACAAAATTGTCATCCTCCAATGGCTTGATCATCGTTATCCTATGTGGGCGAGCAGCTGGAGGCTCGGTAAGGATGTTGTGGTAGAACTGGTATGAGAAACAACAGAAATTCATGGTTAGGTGCGACAGCTGCTGCGATATGACAATAGCAGTAGAAAGAGGTGTTATGCCCCAATTAAGCAACCCTAGACTAGAGGGATAGCCAAGCAGATAATTTGGTTGTTTAACCCTTTCCCAAACTGCAAAATTTTAGGATGGTCCTTTTGAAAAGCTGCTCAAGACAACAAAATTGATGTTAAAAAGGAAGGGATTTGTGTACAATATAACACAGAAAATATTGAGACAAAAGGAGAAACGGCTGGTTATCAGCAGTTTCTTCTTTCGTCTCAATGTTTACCCAAGCCATTTCTATTAGGGACGTCAAAACCAGGTTGTGTTTGGGAAAGGGTTGACATTGGAGACTTAGAATATGATCTTTCCGTTGGGCGATATCTTTCCTGACTTTAGTGAGAGCTTGGAAAAGTCCAAATTTTTTGTAGGAAGTTTTTCCAAGCCATTCCTGAGACAATGGGATGACGCAATATAAGGTTGTTATTTCCAGGCTACCATGTGCATACTGTAAAACAGATTTGGGATTCTGTGTTTTATGCCTTACTTCAATTGATCGGTTTTACAGCATTGCATTGTTTCATGAAAATTGATTGCGAAGCTATTTTATTATTGTAATTCTGACGTAAGAGTTGTGCATAAGTCCTCTTTCATGCTGTGCTTGTGGTCATATGCTTTACAATGCAATTATATTTATTACACATGCATGGTATTCTTAGTATTTTGCATTTTATTAATGATATACTTCAAATGATAGTGTCATAGCATTTTTATGGCAATGCCCAGTCTAATGCATTGTCTAGGAATTTTTATGAAAACTATATTTACTAGTGTTGTAAAATCGGACTCAAATCATAATCGATAATCGAATTGAAACGGGGATTGGTTTAGATTCAATTATCGATTAATAATCGAAACTTCATTTTCTATAATAAAACACTTTCATGTTGATGGATGTACTAAACAATCTTAAGTTTGTTATGCTGACAACAATAATTGTAAGTCTCCAGCAAAGGAGAGGAGCAAACCAAGTGATTTTGTCTTTGATTTCATTGCTTTTTTTAGCTCACCTGAGCACGAAGTGCTCAAGGTGAGCTATTGTGATCACTTTTTGTCCGTCGTCCGTCCGTATGTCTGTATGTCCGTATGTCCGTCCGTCTGTCAACAATTTGGTGTTTACACTCTAGCATCTACAAATATAAGCCAATCTTAACCAAACTTGGTCAAAACATGTATGACCATGAGCTCTCGGATGAGTTCGATTTTGGGTCAGATCGGACCGGAACGACGGGAGTTATCTGCCCTTGAATGTAAAAAATAGCTACTTTTGACATTGTTTACACTCTAGCATCTACAAATATTGACCAATCAATACAAAACTTGGACACAATGTTGGTGACCATAAGATCTCGGATGAGTTTGATTTTTGGTTTGATCGGACTAGAAAGTCCTGAGTTACCTGCCCTTGAATTTGACAAAATTGTCGTTTTTGACCGTTTTCGACTTTGTTTACACTATAGCATCTACAAATATTGACCAATCAATACAAAACTTGGACACAATGTTGGTGACCATAAGATCTCGGATGAGTTTGATTTTTGGTTTGATCGGACTAGAAAGTCCTGAGTTACCTGCCCTTGAATTTGACATAATTGTCGTTTTTGACCGTTTTCGACTTTGTTTACACTATAGCATCTACAATTATTGACCAATCAATACAAAAGTTGGACACAATGTTGGTGACCATAAGATCTCGGATGAGTTTGATTTTGGGTCAGATCGGACCAGAAAGTCAGGAGTTATCTGCCCTCAAATTTGACAAAATTGTGGTTTTTGACCGTTTTCGACTTTGTTTACACTGTAGCATCTACAAATATTGACCAATCAAGACAAAACGTTAACACAATGTTAGTGATGATAAGATCTTAGATGAGTTTGATTTTGGGTGAGATCGGACCAGAAAGTCAGGAGTTATCTGCCCTTGAATGTAAAAAATAGCTACTTTTGACATTGTTTACACTCTAGCATCTACAAATATTGACCAATCAATACAAAAGTTGGACACAATGTTGGTGACCATAAGATCTCGGATGAGTTTGATTTTTGGTTTGATCGGACTAGAAAGTCCTGAGTTACCTGCCCTTGAATTTGACAAAATTGTCGTTTTTGACCGTTTTCGACTTTGTTTACACTATAGCATCAACAATTATTTACCAATTAAGACAAAACTTTAATACAATATTAGTGACCATAAGATCTTGGATGAGTTTGATTTTGGATCAGATCGGAATAGAAAGTCCGGAGTTATCCGCCCTTGAATGTAAAAAATAGCTACTTTTGACATTGTTTACACTCTAGCATAGATCTACAAATATTGACCAATATATACAAATCAAAGTACTGAAAGTACTGTTGGGAAGCAAATTTGTTAATAATGTACAATGTAGGCCTATCCAGAAGTAGATTACTTTGATTAGGTACTTTGATTATCCATTTGAATACCTTGAATACTTTGATTCCATGCTGGTGATGTTGAATCTATTTTTAGCACAAGTTGACAACCTTTATGTGTATACTAGTACTAACCAATCAATGGACGCGGTTTGCCAGGTACTTCCAGTTGTAAATACATAGTATACACGCTACGGTTTATCGGTGTGTAAATTGTCTATTTATAGCTTTGAGCCTTTGAATATATTTCATAGTTCAGTAAACTTGACTGACCCATTTACAAGGAAGATCATTGGACTGATCTTTGAACCATAATAAAGCAAATTACTACGTCGGTCTTTTCTTCGCTTAAAGACATGATTAATAGAATGTTTCACTTTCAGTCACCCTATTCAATATCTACATGTATAACTTCAGACTTACATATGAACATTCGAATGACTGTTACCTCATTAATTTTTGCTTTTGATAGAACTATTTATAGTGAGGAGGACCGGAAGATGTTGTGTGGTATGCAGAGAATGTTAAAGTGCAGAGAAGCACGGCTGGAAAGAAAAGCAAATTTTGCAAAATTTGCTTCCCAAAAATGGACACAATGTTGGTGACCTTATATAAGATTTGGGATGACTTTTTGTTTTGGTTTGATCGGACCAGAATGTCCTGAGTTATGTGCCCTTGAATTTGACAAAAGTGCTGTTTTCGACTTTGTTTTTACTCTAACAACCACAAAATTAATGGTGACCAATCAAAACAAAACTTTGATCTTGGATTATAATGGTTAATCACCATAAGATCATGGATGAGTTTGAACTTCAGCACAATTAGACAAGCAGTTGCTGAGTTATCTGCCCTTGAAATGGACAAAATTCTCGTTTTTGACATTGTTTTCACTCTTTACAACTAGATATATTGACCTATAAAGAGGAAACAGGGACATAATGTTGATGACCATAAGTTTGTTTTCAGTCTTAATGTCACAAATATTAATTGATTCAAACAATACTGTGGCTCATATCATCTTGGTTCAGGTGAGCGATATAGGACCATCATGGTCCTCTTGTTTTACTTTAAAATAGAAATAAAACGTTGGTGGAAAGTTATACTATATTCTTTTGAGCTTTGGTTTCCTACATACATATTTTTTTCTGTCAATGTGTGTGTGTGTGTGTGTGGGGGGGGGTTTAAGGGTCATCCTTAATCAAGCTATCCACATGGAACAAAGTTATAATGTCCTTCATTTCTTTGATTTGTGGCCAAATTTCAAATTAATTTTTTATCCATTTACACAAAAGTTTGGAGTGTCTGAATTTGCAATAAGTGTCTGTGTTTTAGTGCCTTCCATTTACTCTAATCCTTACTCAAAGAACAGCTGGACAGTTTTATGTATTTTTATAGTTAAGGAGTTTTAGATAACTGATACAGGTATCAAAAAATCCAATTCTGTTTCCCAACTTCACATCATAGGCACTTGGTTCTAGGAATAATAAGAACTTACATATAGTCCTGTATAATATAAATATGAGAAGGTCGGACAGCGGCCATTGTTTCAAGTAACGGATGTTGTTACAAACGCCTCTGGTTTCCGTCACAGGATAGTTTTATCCCCTATGAACAAGGAACCAGCTACTTCCGTTACTTGAAACAATGGCCGCAGTCCGACCTTCTCATATTTGTATTATACAGGACTATAATTCTGTAAGTTGTTATTATTCCTGGATCCAAGTGCCTATGCTTCACATCATCTGTCTAAAGTCAAGTGTATTAGTGGCAAATCATTGCAATCAGTAATGGAGCCGATCATCGATTTTTCGAACTCATAATCGATTATCGCCGATCTTGGGCTTCAACGACGATTAATCGATTATTTCCGATTATCGTTACAACACTAATATTTACAATTAGGTAGATATTTGTATAAATACAAATGTCTTAATTACCAGAAAAAGTACATTTTCATATTTGACTAGGATATTTTGATTATGTCTACCATGTGAATTACCATAAAACCATTTGAGAACATGCATTTTTTTCTGTACATCAATCGATCATTGTTATTGCAATGCATTTTTCGGTAAATTGAAAATGAATTATTGCAGAACCATTTTATTGCACACATATTTGCAATAGTTTTGTCATGGCAAAGATTTTATTTTATCAAAATGTCTGTAGACTATAACATTAGCGCAAATTTGTCGCATTCCATGAATAGGCTTATTGAAAGTGCACTGAGATTTCCGAACATAAGCCGGTATTGTTCTGGTTTAATCCTTTCCGAATAGAAACAAATTTATCTTCTTAGTTGATGAAGAGAACAAAATCATAGTTATTAAATTGGCAAAGTGTCTTTGTTTAATCATGGAAAATGTTGAGAGAAAAGGACAAAATACTGGTTATATGCATTTTCAGAGGGGACCTGAAAATCAGCTTATTTGGGAAAGAGTTAAGTTCAAGAAAACATGAAGTCTGGTTATGTTATCATCAATTAAATGTTCCCTTTTTTCAGTCAGTGCATTGTTTATGGCCTTACAAATGTCAGATCAATTTTGTTGCATGTTGTAATTAAACAATTTCATTAGCAATTTCCCTTATATAATCTTACAAGTAATAATTGAATGTAAATCCTTAATTACACAATAAGATAATCGCCCTTTCTCAAACAACAAAATTATAGAGGACCATTATTCAAAGGAGTTGTTGCTGACAAGAATAATGTTACAAAGTGAACCAAAGATGTATTTGTTGGCCTATTAAACTTTGAAGGAAAGGATAAAGTGCTGTCACCCAGATCTTTCTTCTCTTTCCCATGAAAATTTTCCATATCTTCTGCTTTATGTAGTCAAAATCATGGCTTGTTCGGGAAAGGGATGATGAAAAATGGGAAATTTGTGGTTACTTTTGTCTGACTATTTTATGTCAATGTACCTGTAGGTATGTTGCAATATTTATGAAGAATCCCTAATTGATTACCGTATCTAAAGCTAAATTACATTACAGTGACAATACAGTCCATCTGATTGGATGAGACATACGTCTCAGCCAATCAGATTGATTGTTGTGTAATTTTAAAGGTTTACTAGGAATTGCACTGATAACTTGATAAGTGCACACCAGTCCTGATGGCATATATTTTTGCGGTGGTTGCATTCATAAAGATTAATTTCGTCTCAATCCCCCCCCCCCCCCCCCCCCTTGGACCAAATTGAATTGTGATGCAGAACTGCAGATAATACATTAGACCTTTCTAAAGGCATAGGGTAGCCAATAATTATATAGATAATGGTTTTTAAATACCAAACATGAATTGTATTTTGTCATAAAGACTACTACACACCAAAAAAAAAACAACAACAGATGCACGTGTAAAACAAATCGTGTCATGATGAAATATGTCTTGTCCTGAATCTAGTTCAACTATCTTAAAGTATTTTGTTACCCTTACTCTTTTTATGAAAAGACAAAATTATGGACTTGTTCCAATTCAAGGGTGTAAAAAAATAAAATGAAGGTGTTTCAGACAACGAGATCAATATAGCGAGAAGTAATGTATCTGAACATAGAGGCTTGCAAAGCATTTCTAAAGGGAAAAGTAGAAAATGTTGGTTTTCATTGCTGTCCTAAAAGTTTTGTATCGGAGACATCAAAACCAGATGTTGATCAGGAAACATCTTGTTTGGAAAATGCAAACCTATTTTAAGTTCATTTGCACTTACAATAATTTTGTTCAAAACTTTTGATAAACCCTGCATTGATCTAAACCTCTCCCTAACAATATCTAGTTTTGCAATCTCCGAGCAGAGTTGTCGTTCGTTACACTCACCATACATCTCTGCAACGGGCTGGGGGGCTGAATGACAAGAATCTTGTCAAACCGAGGAAAACGTGTATTATTACTGTTTAACTGTTTCATGTGTAACATAATAAAGTGGACAAAGAAATGATGATTCCGGGTACATTTGAAAGTTATTATAACTGATGAATTTACCCATATAAAATGGAACTATTTTCTCAAGCCTCCTTACCAATGGCAGGAATTTTGTGCTAAAAATAGACTAGGTTTACGGTTTTGTTTTGATAAATCGTCGGTGTTGTTATATAATATCGAATCTATGGCTTAAATCAAGTCGTAGTTGCGAGATTTTATAACAACACTTACGAAATACAATTGTTTGTCCGAAATACGCCACGGTTAGCTGGATAAAATCGTTCCCTATCAGAATGAAACGTACAGAAAATTTGAATGAATGACATCAATTTAAAAAAAATCAAATTATTATCGTTGGAAAATGATATTAAATTTTAAGCAACGTGAAGTATGATATATTTTGGACTTCGGAAAAGAAAAAATATTTGTTATTGCCATTTTGATGTGATAGAAAGTGACGTAATCTAGCAGATGATGACGCAATACTCTCTGAGGCAACCACAGAGGTGAATGTAATGAATGAACCGTGTGCAAGAGAGTGCTAGTTTTGATGTCCCAGTAGTAAATCTATGCGAGAAAAACTGGAGGTGAAAGTATTTCCTGGTGGTACTGGTTAGAGAAAAGACAGGATTACATGGTTAGGCGCTCCAGCTGTTGCGACATGACTGAGGAAGTGTTAAAAGAGTATAAACACCATTCAATCAATTTGACATCCCCATTAACCCATTACCAAACACTTTTAAGCTTGTCCAAATTGAAAGAAATTGCAGACAGCAATGCCAATGTGATGAAATTTCAAAATTTTATGACTTTTGGGGTAGAAAACATTGTGGGAAATGAAAAAAATGCTTGTCATAAGCAATTTCTTCATTTTCCATGATGTTTTCCAAAGACTTTACCTTGTTGGGTGCAAAAGGCGTCTCTGTGAGGTTATGGGTTAAGGTATTCCATCCATCATAAAACAGTAAACATTTTGCGGAACTTCTTGCGTCATCTGTTGTAACAGAAATTGATGAGGTTATCCCTGTCAATTTTTGTTGCCATGGATGATGCCCAGAAATTGGTGAGGTTATCCCTGTCAATTTCTGTTGCCATGGATGATGCCCAGAAATTGCATGAATTGTTTGGTATCCAATGATGGATGAAATACATTAAAAGAAGTTTTGAAAAGAATGAAATAATATGGTTTGATATTTTGCTATTGAGACAAAAGTTAACAATCAAGTTAATTCTGTTTCAGAATCCGAATGACACGTTTGTACAAGATGTTTCGAGTACAGCGAAACTAACCCCGCTTGACGACGACCTTGTCGGAGTGATCCAGGATGTGCCGGACCGCGGTAACTGGTCGGGCAGATTCGACTTCCTCATGTCTTTACTCGGCTACTCTGTAGGTCTGGGGAATGTCTGGCGATTTCCATATCTCGCTTACAGCAATGGCGGAGGTCAGTATGCATTAACCCTTGCCCAAACAAGACCTGCTTTTGACGTCCCTAATTGAATATGCTTGGGAAAACATTGAGGCAAAAGAAGAAACTGCTGATAACCAGCAGTTTCTCCTTTTGTCTCAATATTTTCTGTGCCATATTTTACATGAATCCTATCTTTAATTACATCCATTTTGTCGTTTGTCGCAGTTTTTGAAGTGGATCATCCTAAAATTGTGTCGTTTGGGAAAGGATTAATCATTTTCAAAACATTTGCTTGTACCTAGGTGCTTAATAATAATATACAAAGCCTTTCTGAAAAATGGCAGCTGCCATAGCGCAGTTGGTAGTGCATCTGCCTCTGGTTCGATCCCCAGCTGCGGCAAATATCCTTTCTAACAAAAAGTCACCCACCAAAGGTTTGATATTGTTAACAGGATTATGGTAGACACATTTGACTGAACATGCCATTTGAATAATCAACCAAAATATTGAAGAGGTGTTGCTGGTTCAATCCCTCCACACTCCAATCGTTAACCACCCAGGTTTAGTCACTGGACATATAACACCAATGGATTAGTTAAAGTTCAATATATCGAATGACAATGATGATTTGTCGCTATTTAAAAGTTTGAAAACATTTTGATATGATTTGGTGAAAGGGGTGTATGTTTAATAATGTTACAAGTATGATGAAATTTCCTGATTGCTAATGATATTAATTCATCACTGTAGCAGAAGTGTGTTAGTAGGGCATGGTTCATGATTTAGCGTGAAAACTGAAAATACAACAAAATACTGTCTTGACAGTAGTAATGTAAAACCTTTTACCAAAAAGAGAACTTGTGCACAATACAGCACTAAGAATATTGAAGCGAAGTGAATGAGAAAATATATCATGTGCGACAGAAAATGCTTTTACATAAATCACCTTTCTTGAATGGTCTCAGGATCTCAGCATTGAGAAGGAATTAAGGGGGGAGGGGGTTGTGGTCTTGAAATACATTCTGAGCATAAGGCAAGTGCTTTTGTTTACAAATCAATTGATTTGGGGAATAAAATCTTCACTTGAAAATTTTGTATCAAAAATGCTTTCTTAGAGAACATGTTTGTTGACAAAATTTAGGAAAATATATCAAAATAAAGTCAAATGATTATGGCCCTTGTTATTGATACATGAAAAAAGAATAGAATGTTTGTTCATTTGATAACATTTTTTTCAGTATATGCAACAGCTTGGAATCTGTCCACATCGAAATTTATCATTTGTGAATGGGTTATGACAGCTTATTAGCACAGTTTGCCTGTTAATCTCTGTTTTCCTCAATGTTTTATCCCAATGCTCATATCCTAGCTTGAAACTTCTCAAATGATCTTATTGTATTTCTCTCATGAAAATAACCTCTATTATTCATTCATGAATGCTTGTATCGGTAAATAGTAAATATTTAAGACCTGACATGTTTTGACTGCTCTTTTGTTATTTATTGGCAAGTTGGCAACCATTTTGACCGACCTAGTAAGTTCGAAATGATGCAATGTTTGCATGGATTAAGATTGAACTCTGTTCAATGGAATTTACGCAGTATTAATTTCAAAAGAATGGTTGACCAAAACAAGGGCAAATAGAACTTGGGCAGTTCTCCAAATTTCATTTTGAGCATTTGTTAAGTTAAATATCATTATCATAAGTGATTTGCAAAATCTTTATTAGTCATGCCCAGAGAGGAACTTTTCCATTTTCGTGCCCCACATACATATAGATAGATGTCTTTTACGCTGTCTGTATGTTGGTCTATTTGTTTAGACTCTTGGAGTGTGCAAATAGGTCTGAATAAAAATGATCTGGCACAGCATCTGTAGCTAATAGCTAGAGATGCTCTGCCAGGTCATTTATCGTGAGCTATACACAACATTGACATGCAGTAATGATCTGGCATACCCGCTTTCTGGATCCAGACTGTCAATATGGGGTTCTCAAAATGCCATGATGGCCCCTTTTTCAATGACTTTGCTCTATAGTCAGAAAACAATGCAGAATTTGTTCTCATGTAAAGTGTAATAAAATTGGTGCAACAGTACTGATCAATAAGATAATTGCATTTGTAATATGCTAAAAATACGGTTTTCGCCTTCATTTGAATGTTTTTATGCACATTTCCTTTCATTCAATCTTTCCAATATGGCAAAAGTTTAGGATGTTGCAATTTGAAAGCTGCTTCAGATAATAAAATGAAGTCAATGAAGATAGGAATTGTATACAATATAGCGTAGAAAATACTACTACAGAAGGAGAAAAGTTGGTGAACAACATTTTCTTCTTTTGCCGTATTCCTTTCACAAACAAGACGTTGTTTTGATGTTCCTTAAAGAGAAGGCTTAGGAAAACATTGAGGAAAAGGAAGAAAATGATAGCTCTTTCTCCAATTGTTGCAATATTTTCTGTGCTATATTAAAGGCAAATCCTTTCTTTGTGAACTTTCATTTTTTTTCGAAAGGGTCTAATACAACGTTTTACTATTTTGTCTTAATTCGGTCAATGTTGAGATTTTGCCAAACAATTAAATATCAGTAGTGCATAATGCATGTATGAGAAATAGTTCAATTGGCAGACTGTATACATGTACATTATTGATTAAAAATGCATTGTCCAAGATCAAGGTCAGATACAGAATATATTTTAACCTTATGACAGGCAGTTCTAATTGTAATCTGAGTCTTCTCTGATGTAAATACGCTCTTTGATATTTTGATTTTTCGCTATTTATTTGTAAATAGCGAAAAATCAAAATATCAAAGAGCGTATTTACATCAGAGAAGATTCAGATTATTCTAATTGCAGAAAATTTGAATGGTATACAGTTGCTACCTTAAAAAAAAAGGAGAAAATGCTTGGTATCAGCGTTTTCTTAGTTTCACTCATTGTGCTCCAAAATTAAATAGATATGGCGAAACAAGGGCTTATTTGTGACAGGGTAAAGCATGTTGGACAGAATCTAGGTCTAGACAAACAAACAAACAAACCAAATTCTGCTAATCTTTTTGAAGGATTTTATCAGAATGTTTTGCCAATGTAAAAAGTTTACAGTCACAAAATATTGTATCTAACACTCTCCCAAACAGCAAAAATTCAGAATGTTCCCATTTGAAAGCTATTGTATAGGACAGAAAAGAAGTAAACAGGTGGAATATTTGTACAATATAATTCAGAAAATGTTGAGGAAGTGAAGGACAAGGCATCGGTGGTATATCTACAACGTAACATCGTGTCTGTATTCACCCTTGGCGTATTTAGTCCTATTTTCTTGGTGTCCTGGAAAGCGTTTTCATTGGTACCAGTGAGATCTCGCTAGAACCGATCAGATTGATCGATACATATATTTGTTATGAGTAAACAATTCATGACAACGGGCGGGAAAAGGCATTGCATTTGCAACTCAAAAACATGAAGATGGGCGATTTTTTTCGTAAGAAATTGCATTGCAATAGACAGCAATTTTCTATTTAAATTCAACAAACTATTATACTTGTCACAACTCTACCAAAAAAGCAGCAAATTTTTACCTAGTCTTATGATGTAAAATGCGAAAGAGAATGCGCTTCAATGATGTCATCAATAATGGACGAAATAACGTCAAATGCGTTTAAAATGCAACATTTGATTGGTTGCTACTCTATAACAACCAGCAGGACAGCGGCTAGGCGCTTCACGATTAAAGAAAATCAGACCAAATCCGCCAAGGGGTAATACAATCGTAGGTGGGTTCAACCTTGGCTAGCGAAGATGAGGACAAGGAGAAATGCTGATATCAACATTTTTATGCTCCCCGAAAAAATTTCGGAGGAGTATATAGTCGCCACGCTGTCCTTCCGTATGGCTGTCCTTCCATCTGTCCACAGCCAGATCTCGACAACCCTTGGACCAAATCCAACGAAACTTCACATGTAAACTCCTGGGGTCAATCACTAGAGGCCTTTTCTCCATTTCTTAATTTTGGGCTGTGTCATGGAAAAGGGGCCTTAATATAAGAAATAGTTTTTCTCTAATTTCTCTTCATCTAATGGGCAGAATTTAATGAAATTTTGTACTTATGTGATGAATGAGATGTTCTACACTATAATATTCTATAAATAATGTGTGTACAAAAATCTGTCTTGGCAAAAAAAGGGGGCTTAATGTATGATAGCGTTTTTTGTGACAAACACTTATTCGGGGAGCATAATCTGTCTATGACGACTCTTGTCTTCTTTTGCTCCAATGTTTCCCCAAACTATTTGTTTAGGGGAAAGTGTGTTTTGGGAGCGTTGAGGATTGATGAATTCTAAAGTCCATTTTAAATGTCATATTTTGAGAAGCAAGTGCACAACTGTTTTAACCCATTTGCGCATAATGATGACTTGATGCCCCATAAGAAAAAGGTGTTTGAAAACATCGTTGAAAATAAAGAAATTGCCCGTGACAAGCAATTTCTTCATTTTCCACAATGTTTTCTACTCAAAGAGGCCAAATCATGTAAAATTTATCTCCTTGAAGTTGTCGTCTGCAACATGTTTGAATATGGACCAATTTTAAATTTTGCCATCTGGTAATGGGATAAGTACATATGATTTCTGATTTGCAATAGTTTTGCTATAATCTTGGGAATAGTTCTCCTATTTTGCATCATGATCTATGGATACTGACAAAACTAGGCCACACAGTATTTTGGGACCATGCCAGCTATAACATGCTTTCTGTAATGTTTGGAATGCACCTGGATTTCGGTTACAAGCAGTATATCTTGGTCAATATTGATCCAATTCCATGCAATGCTGATCTTAATTAACCCTTACCCAACCGGAAAATTTTTTGGGTGGTTCAAATTCAAAGACTCTGTAGACGACAATTTTAAGTGAAAGAAATGTAACATTTTTTTATCTTTTTTGCGTAGAAAACATTGTGGGTAATGAAGAAATTGCGTGTCACAAGCAATTTCTTCATTAAATTTATTACAATGTTTTCCCAAGCCTTTACCTTCAAGGGCTTGGAAAGATGTCGGTGTGCGGGAATGGATCAACCATGTCCCACTAAACTATTTACAGCTGCTTTGAATTTATGACACTAAAAGACAACGGCAAGGTAGATCAAGCATGTTGGTTAAAAAAATCTATGTCATTGAAAACTTCAAATATTTTGAGGGAAAATTGGAAAATGCTGGTTATCAGCAAAATGGTGGGGCGAGGAGTGTGTGTGTGTGTGGGCGTGTGGTGGTTTTGGGTGTGGGGGGTGGTGGTTTGAGGTATTGCTGTATGTTTCCTAAAAGTTTCTTTGAAAGAGATGTTTGAACCAGGGGCTTAGCTGGTTTAGCAAAATCGAAGTTGTCTATATTGGCTTACTGAACATATGAATGTCATTGAATGACATTTAGAAAGGGGACAAAATTATGTAATCCAAAAGTGATATGATGTACAAAGACCATTATTGCAAAATCTTAACTGTGGCATGCTGTTTTAAGCTAGATCTATCCCCCGTCATGTTTTCAGAACATCTGAATGATATTTAGAAAGAGGACAAAATTATAAAATCCAAAAGTGATATAATGTGCAATGACTATAATTGAAAATCTTAACCTTGTCATGCTGTTTTAAATCCAATTATTTACAAATGATTGAAAATAGAAGCATTGAAAAGAAAGGAGGTGCTAATTGTAGCTTAAAGTTCCATTACAAAGTACTTTTGCAACATTGGTGACGGTTTGCTACTAAATGATCATTGTCCTCTACCTTAGCCAGAACTTCTGCTTTAATTAACCCTTTCCCAAACAAGACCTGGTTTTGACGTCCTTCAGTGTTTCCTCTCGTAGTTTTGGGAACGGGTCCGAGACCAACCAAATTGGGAAAAATGGGTTGTTTTGTCAAAAATTGGGAAAAAATTTTCATCACAAACTCCAACAAGAATTGAGTCTTGTGCATAGTTAACATATGAAATCAACTGAAGGGACTTCTAGTTTGTCTCTGGATACTTTTTTCTCAACATAAGAAAGGGAATGATTGAATTTTCATTCAAAAAGAAGGAACGACTTTTGCATTGGGAATTTTCTTTCTAGATTTTGGGAAAATATTACCCTATTTGGCATTGGGAACGGGTCCTTTTTACGGACCTGTCCAAAGAAGGAGAAAAAACCCTGTCCTTAAATGATGAGGTTTGGGAAAACATTGAGGCAAAAGAAGAAAGTGCTGATGATCAGCACTTTCTCCTTTAGCCTCAATATTTTCTGAGCTGTATGGTACACAAATCGAACCTTGATTAACATCCATTTTGTTGTCTGCAAATTTGAAAAGTCTAAATTTTCTCCGTTTGGGAAAGGGTTAACCCTTTCCTGTCAAAGCTGTGGTTTTGGTACGTAAGCAAAGGGGTTTTGGAAAGCATGGAGTGAAAAAAAATGCTGAAATCCAGCATTTCCTACATTTCTATCAACATTTTCCCATGCTTTAATTTAAAAATACTAAACTAGTTTTGTTGTGTACAACTTCTTCCTATTTGGACTTGTCCAAAATCTTGTTGTTGAGAAGGAGTAAATATGTTTTGTGAAAGAAAGGATTTTTGCTCTTTTAATATTTAGTTTAAAAATTCAGTTTTATGAAGGTTATGCTTCGATATTAGATTTATAGATAGCTATAAAAACTGATATTAATGATCAAAATTGCATAAAAGTTTTCATTTGACTGAAATTTCTACTAAAATGTCATGGCATATCAATTTCAGTGTGTACTCATTTGTAACCTTTTAGCGCTAGGTTTGAAATAGAGTACATGTGTTCTGAATCAAGTAATTTAATTGCAGTATACATGTATTTTTTGCAGTACATTTTTTATATCCATTCCCAGACAAAATTTGGCCCTTTCCAAATTCAAAGCATAAATGTGCTTATTTGATGAGTTATTGCCCTTTGATTTCGACAAAAACGTTGGTCTGGACAAATGTAGTGGGGAGGATATTTTATCACCTTTAGTGATTGATTTGTAGTCAAAATTAACCTTGTCTGTAATGTATTTTTCAGGAGCGTTTGTATTCCCGTTCATCCTGATGTTGTTCTTACTGGGTATTCCCCTCATGTTTATGGAGCTCTCATTCGGCCAGTATGCTGGGCTGGGGCCTGCTGTAGTCTTTAACAGATTCTGTCCCCTGTTTCATGGTAAGTTTTGTGTAATTTTTGTAAGTCAACGAAATTATTTCAATATACATCTATAGAGAAATTGCCTAAATAGATGTCAACTGTTAGATACCTTGTTAAACTGAACATTTATTTCTACCAACTTTTGCAGACAGTATAGTCAAAGATCAGACTGCATATACATGCAGTCTGATCTTTGTTTATACTGTCTGTTAAGCAAAGGACTGTCTGCACTTTGTTGCATGACTATTCTTACATTATTACTGGGTATTCCCC
Source organism: Fragum sueziense (assembly GCA_963680895.1). Lineage (NCBI taxonomy): Eukaryota > Metazoa > Mollusca > Bivalvia > Cardiida > Cardiidae > Fragum > Fragum sueziense. Next base: position 24,780,501 of record OY804602.1, read on the forward strand.
TCATGTTTATGGAGCTCTCATTTGGACAGTTTGCTGGACTCGGGCCTGCTGTGGTCTTTAACAGATTCTGTCCCCTGTTTCATGGTAAGTTTTATGTAATTTTACAATGTGGTTATTTTACAATCTAGAATTTTACGCCATGTGCTCTGCATGGGGGAAAATAGTTAGTGAAAGCATCCTATGCTGGGGGCACTAACCATTTGACAATGCCTCGTCCTGATTATTCTAGCTTTAGTAAGGAACAGAGGTAAGTTTACTCAACCCTTTCCCAAACAAGACCTGGTTTTCAGGGTTGCCACGCGTCAGGGAAAAGTCAGGGAAATTTAAATTTTTTCAAGGTCAGGGAATTGTCAGGGAATTTTGTGAACTGTCAGGGAAATTTGAAAATACTGGCAAATGTCAGGGAATTGTCAGGGAATTTTGAAAAAATAAGATGCAGTGTGACTGTGTCGTATAATTCATGATTTCAACATCTCCTTTTAAAATTGTCTCGAGACATCGCGAGTTACCGCGAAATTAACGCGACGAAACCTGTCAGGGAATTTTCCAATTTTGTCAGGGAAATGTCAGGGAATTGTCAGGGAATTTTGTTTCCGATGACTAGTGGCAACCCTGGTTTTGAGGTCCCTAGTAGAAAAAGCTTGGGAAAACATTGAAACAAAAGAAGAAACTGCTGATTACCAGCAGTTTCTCCTTTTGTCTCAATATTTTCTGTGCCATATTTTGCACAAATCCTATCTTTGATAACATCCATTTTGTCATTTGTGGCAGTTTTTGAAGTGAATCACCCTAAAATTTTGTCGTTTGGGAAAGGGATGTGTGGTTGCATCTTGACCATTAAACTTAAATCTCAAAGGAAACCATGACTGGTCAACACAAAGTTCTTAGCCATGTAAGAAACCTTTTATTTGCCTCTATGTTTCCAAAAGCGTTATCTCATGACGTCAAGCAAGATTCTTTAGGATATGGTTAACAATAACAATGCAAATGTGTTGCAAATTTCGGAAAAGATATGCCCCAAAAATGTGTTTGATAACATTCATAGTTTGATGTATGAAATGAATTACGAGGTCGAACAGTGCTATTGCATCAGTAGAATTTCTACATCATCATACATCATGAAAAGTAAATAAAACATGATAATTAAATAACAATTATGAGATGTTTATGCACCATTCTTTCTTTATTGACTTGCTCGTTCTTCATGATTTACACTCGGTGGTTTTCTACTGCCTTGCAAGAACAAGTTTAAACCTTTTACCAAACACTTGTTATTCATTCCAACATGATTCTGCTTTTTGAAGTCCTTCATGATAAAACACCATCAGAAAACTTTGAGGAGAATGAAGAAATTGCTTGTAGCAAGCAATTTCTTCATTTCCCACTGTGATTTCAAATTAGAAAGACCAAAATAATGGAAAATTTCAGTTAAGTACTCAGTAAAACGCTTACAATCAGAAGGCTTTTGAAAGCATTGAGTGAAAACCAGCATTTCCTTATTATCTTTTGTTGTTAAACATTGCAAACTGTGAGTATGTACATTTATCAACAATTATCAACAATCATTTTGCCATCTGCTGTTGTTTTCAAGTGTTCTTATTCTACCACTGAAGGAAGAAAAGGTTTAGAAAAAGATTACAAAACAAGCAAAAAGTTTGTCTTATTCTGTTATCCAGAAATTTGAAAAAAATTACTAAAAGGAAAACTATGACAGGTGGAAATGGTTGAAATGGCCAAGCAAGGTCAATTGCATCTCTGAAATTCTTTTATATGATGCAATGTTTTGATTTATTAGTCTGTTATGTGAAATGTAATAAATTATTAAGTACGTGCTTGATGTGAGACTTGTTAGCTCACCTGAGCACGAAGTGCTCAAGGTGAGCTATTGTGGTCACTTTTTGTCCGTCGTCCGTCTGTCCGTCTGTCCGTCTGTCCGTCTGTCCGTCCGTCCGTCCACAATTTCGTGTTAACACTCTAGCATCTACAAATATAAGCCAATCTTGACCAAACCTGGTCAAAACATGTATGACCATAAGATCTCGGATGAGTTCGATTATGGGTCAGATCGAACCAGAAAGTCCGGAGTTATCTGCCCTTGAATGCGAAAAATAGCTAGTTTTGACATTGTTAACACTCTAGTATCTACAATTATTTATCAATCAAAACAAAACTTTGACACAATGTTGGTGACCATAAGATCTCGGATGAGTTTGATTTTCTGTCTGATCAGACCAGAAGGTCTTGAGTTATGTGCCCTTGAAATTGACAAAATTGACATTTTCGACTGTTTTCGACTTTGTTTACACTCTAACTTCTACAAATACTGACCAATCAAGACAAAACTTTGAGACAATGTTAGGAACCATAAGATCTTGTATGAGTATGATTTTCAGATTGATCGGATCAATAAGTCATGAGTTAAACGCCCTTGAATTTGGCAAAATTGCCGTTTTCGACTGTTTTTGACTTTGTTTACACTCTAGCATCTACAATTATTGACCAATCAAGACAAAACTTGATCACAATCTTAGGGACTATAAGATCATGTATGAGTTTGATTTTCAGATTGATCAGATCAAAAGGTCATGAGTTAAACGCCCTTGAATTTGACAAAATTCCCGTTTTTGAATGTTTACGACTTTGTTTACACTTTAGAATCTACAATTATTGACCTATTAAGATGAAACTTTGACACAATGTTGGTGACCATAATTTCTTGGATGAGCTTGAACTTCAGTCTTGTCAGACTAGAAAGTCATGAGTTATATGCCCTTGAATTTGACAAAATTGATGTTTTCGATTGTTTCGGACTTTGTTTACACTTTAGCATCTACAATAATTGTTGACCAATCAAGAAGAAATTTGGACACAATGTTGCTGAACATAAGATCTTGCACCAGTTTGAATTAGCTTAATTAGAGTAGAATTTGCTGAGTTTGCTGAGCCCTTCAAATTGACAAATTTGCCGTTTTCGACTGTTTTTAACCACAACCACAAATAGCGACAAACCGAGACAAAATTTGGACGCAATGTTGTTAACCATAAGTTTGTTTTCAGTCTTAAAGTCACAAGTAATTGATTTGAACAAATCTGTGGCTCATATCATCTTGGTTCAGGTGAGCGATATAGGACCATCATGGTCCTCTTGTATTTACATGTAAAATTTATCTGCTGTTAACCTGTATTGTCGTATTTACGTCTGATAAAAGGTTGAGAAGAATAGGGAATGATTTAGCCTAGTATACCGTGTGACATAATTTCAGACAAACAATAGTATTTCGCTGGTGTCACTCTAAAACCTGGTAACTACAGCTTCATAGAAGCCGTAGTTACAATATCTTATAGGTAACACTTTATTTCATGGTCTGCAAGTACTTAAAGCCTCTCTTACAACCGGTCGTACGTGCTCCTGCGTGCGGTCTGCGTCTAAAACTTACGTTTAGTCGTGCGATGCATGTACATGCAACATACGGTTTTGGTGGACGCAACCACGACGCAGACTGCACGCAGCAAAGAATTGACCGGACAATATTTCTTGGCGCTCTTACAACCCGTCATGCGTCTTTATAAATAGTGCGATTTTGCAGAGTTTTAAAACGTACAATTCAAAAAGACGCACAACAGGTTGTAAGAGAGGCTTTAAATTTGAACAATGTGAAAAATGTTTTGGAAAGGGTTAAACTGATGCTCTCAAAATGAAAAGGTCAATGGAAATATATCAATGGGAAATATTTCAAAGGAATTCATGTGATCTTATGTTTGATTATTTTCTCATGATCTACATTATTCATGTACGAACTTGACATTTGCTTCCACTTTCTTGCATTGTGGCTTTGCTTTTGTCCTAGAAATTTATCTGGAAATACAGAATTTGCATCACCAATCGGGCTTATTCCTGTCCCAAACAAGAGCAATTTAGATTTTAAGTGCAGGTTCATGATCTTAATATACACCCTACCTAAGGAGTAGAGGGGGTATATTGGTTTCACCATGTCTGTCTATCCATCTGTCCACCATCTGTCTGTTTGTAAACTTTTTCGTTTCTGTGCTCTATATCAAGAACCCTTTGACCTAATTGTTGCCTTTGACCCAAGGAGGTGTCCTATTGTTTTTGGGTCACATAGGTCAAAGGTCAAGGTCACCATGGGACTTCGTTTAAAATCAGTTTCCGTGTTCTTAACTCACCTATAGAACTTTTTCAGTGACAAGCTAGTTGGGGGTATTTATCCGATTTGTGACCATTCTAGTTTATCCCATTTCAGATCTCTCTCTATTTGAGATGTTTAAGTGGAGGCTCATCTTAATCTAAACTGCCAGCCAAAATACAAATAAGTTTAGATGGCATTACAAAGATTACCGTAATTTCACGTTTTGCTATGGAACCCTCAGAATAATGATTGTTTTATCGTCCGTTTTTCAGGTCTAGGATATGGTATGATTTTTAGCGAGCCGGGACTTTATGTCCGGGGAGCTAATGTCACAGCCCTAGTGTCAGCGTCACGTCCCGTCCCGTCTTCACTTGAAAAACTTTAACCTGGTCTATATCTCAGGCACTATTAGAGATACAGCCTTGATATTTCATACATAGATACATTTCGACAAGACCTTTCATTTGGGACCATGACCTTTGACCTAGACCTTGGAGTTTGACCTACTTTTGAAAAACTTTAACCTGGCCTATATCTTGGGCACTATTAGAGATACAGCCTTTATATTTCATACATAGATACATCTAGACAAGACCTTTCATTTGTGACCCTGACCTTTGACCTTGTGACCTTGACCTTGGAGTTTGACCTACTTTTAAAAAATTGCTGTTTTTGTGACAAGCTCCCGTATAGGCGAGCTACGTTGTCTGCGGACAACTCTTGTCATCTCAGCAGTGGTCTGTCTCTACTATACAGGGGTAAAAGTTTTCAGGCATATGCCTGAAGTTCAGGTTTTTGAGTATTCCAAAATGCCCTATTTTCTCGATTTTTACTATATAAATACAGACTTTTCCAGGTTTTCAGGTTTTTCAAAATTTTCAACTTTTACCCCTGACTATACAGTGATCAACGGATGGTGTATGTTCTATCTCTTTATGTCATTTAGCCCTTGTTGTGCTAAGCCAAGACAACTAGGCAGTGTAGAATAAGATCAGACTGCACATTTAGTGCAGGCTGATCTTATTCCTCAATGCCTAAAAAGCTACAAAAAATCCGGGATTCAGGGATCATAGCAAGGATTATTTTGCTTTGGAACCATTCATAAAATAAAATAATGATCAATTATTTTGAAAAGTCTCTATTTTGAAATTTTGATGATAGATTTATTTACACAATTTTTCAGGTCTTGGATATGGTATGATCTTCATCTCTGCTGTGGTCTGTCTCTACTATACTGTGATCATTGGATGGTGTATATTCTATCTCTTCATGTCATTTAGAGCTGAACTATTGTGGGAAAACTGTCATGACGAATGGGCCAGCGAATGTAAGTACCGTACATATTCTAAAAAACACCCATCTGCCAAATTCTAGCTGAAAAATCAGTATATTTCTAGCACAGTTTAGCGAAAAAAATGGGATTCTAATAAACAGGGTACTTCTAATAACTTAATAAACACCCACCCTGACTTTACCATCAACCATGTTTTTAACAAATGCTCGAGCTTTTGTAAGAATAGTTATGGTATATGTTACCATTCTTGCTGAAAGGGCCTTATGGGAAGTGTGAAAAGTATGGATGCTAGTCGGTCTATGCAGTCAGCAGAGACGGATTATGCGTAGACTAACTGGGATGGAAACTTGATATTTTCAGTCAGAATTTTATTAGCGAGCTGGGACTTTATGTCCGGGGAGCTAATGTCACAGTCCTAGTGTCGAGGTCGTGTCGGCGTTGCGTCAGCGTCACGTCGGCGTCGCGTCCTCACTTGAAAAACTTTAACCTGGTCTATATCTCAGGCACTATTACAGATGCAGCCTTGATATTTCACACATGGATACTTCCCGCCAAGGCCTTTCATTTGGGACCATGACCTTTGACCTAGTGACCTTGACCTTGGAGTTTGACCTACTTTTAAAAAACTTTAACCTGGCCTATAACCATGGGTGAAAGTTTTCCGTATAATTACGGATTTCCGTATTTTGGACAGCCGCCGGGGTCGTTTTTCCAAATCGCGTAAATCTGTTGAGAAAAGTTGGGGGGGGGGGTTAACCCCTTTCTCTTGTTGATCTGAAGATACATGGAGATCCTATCTCAATTCAATACCGGGAAGACCAGAACAAAAACATTTTATTACCCATCTAGTCAGCTTATCAATGGGAAACCCCGCGGGATCACATCAAAGAAACGATCTCATCCGAAAAATTACTCGTAACTACTCGGCTGATTCCGTGATGACGGTCCCGAAATATGCATCCGACAATTACCAAACAAAGAGTTTTCCGTTGCCGAAGATCGATCCACGGACATAAATTATAGATTGGCTTGTCTGGATCTAGCGACCGGTAGGCGATCATAGACGGCATAAAAAGTCATGGGCATTTTCTTACCTTCGTTTCAGACCAGAATAAATTTTTCAGCACACACGTTTTGATTCTTGTGCATGTGTAATCATTAGCTCCAAATGTGTAATTCATGTATATTTATATAGATCTACATTCATGTTCAATTTTCGTCATTTTGTTTACCCCCTTCCCAAACAGAAACATTTTAGACTGCCCCATTTTTAAAGGTGCTGCAGACGACATAACTTACTTTATGGAAAGTATTTATCGTGGGGATGGAGAAATGGCTGATTATCGACGATTTCTTCTTATCTCTCAATGTTTCCCTTATCTATTTATTCTAATGACGTCGAAATCAAGTACTGTTTGTGAAAGGATTTAAAAGAGAGGTCGGGGAACGTCGGCAAGCATAAGCACGAGTCAGGTAGATCTGCCTCTGCAAGAATTTCCTTTTCTCTAACGAAAGAGACTCGGGGTAAATTTTCTTTGCCAACGATTGACTTCTAGATCTTTTAGTAAACATTGCTTGTGAAACACAGATTGGTTGAAAAAGAGGATTGTCACCGCCCATTCATTGACTTGCAAGTTGATTGACATGCTTCTCAGACGAATAAATAGGTCAGATCTCTCGTGTTATAAAACCAATATGACGTCATGATGACGTTGCGTGTACTCAATCTGGGCTTGAAAAGTGACTTCAAAAACACCGCGAACACCTGCTCAGTTATTTCGGGGACTGTTTCATAGTACATTGATTGGATTATTACCGTTGAAATTTTGGATAATAGACTAACAAGGTAGCATTTTCTTCGTTTCATAATGACATTATCGCTTGCCGACCGAAATCTAAATAACCTAGATCTATAATTTTGCTTTAGCTGCAACTTTACATCAGAAAATTGGCATGATTTAGCATTCAAATTAATCATCGAGTGTCCGTCGATGCAGTCGACGTTTCTGCGATGAAATCTCTTATTATTTGTCACCGAAAAATTAACGTGAAATAAAAATAATCTTGTGGAGAGAGAAAGGGAGTTGATTCGTGAATAAAACGTTAATTGGAGATTCAAATTCTTGATTTATCACGACTTTGTGTAATTAGGAGCTTAAAAAGACTTAAGTTACTCAAACATACACCGTTATAGCACATTGGTTATCTTTGTGACTTTCAAATATTACGTACATATTTCTAAACTGAAATGATATCAATCACGAGAAATATCCTCAAGAGGGGTGACAAAAGTGCAATTTCGGAAACTACGTGTACACAAAAGCAATGTTCAATGACTTGCCAGGACGGATCGAGGATTATTTTCGAGGGGGGGGGGAGGTGCAGTCATATCAAGATATTTTGAGATTGTAAACTTTCAATAGTTATTCAAATATAGCTTAGTGTAGTTGCATTGATGTATCAAAAAAAAAAAAAAAAAAAAAAATCCAAACTGGATTTTCACAAATCAAGACTGATCTGTCAATGGTAGCAAAACCCTGAAATATGCGCACATTTTGAAAATTGTTGCCATGTCATACTAGAATCTAACAATTCTTATTTTAAAAATGAAAGAAAAAAAAAATAAAACAGTGAATCATATTGAGTTATAATTTGAAACTGAATGATAATTGATCTGGAAAACTTGCACTAAAAGATGGTAGTATAGCGTCATGAACGCCTTCCTGGGGCTTTTTAAAACGCTATTTCTCGAGAGCTTCCGGGGGCCTGCGGCCCCCTGGCCCCCAGCTCTAAAGTTCAGTATTTTTAAATTTTCTAACTTTCACCCATGTATAACTCATGCACTATTATAGATAGAGCCTTGATATTTCACATATGGATACCTATGCTATGACCTTGAGATCATGACCTAGTGACCTTGATCTCTGACCTGTGGCTTCTTTTTTTGCGACAAGCTCTCGTATAGGCGAGCTACTTTTTCTGCGGACAACTCTTGTTATATTGTTTGAAGATGAAGTAGAGGGGGGTATATTGGTTTCACCATGTCTGTCCGTCCGTAGACTTTTTCGTTTCCGTGCTCTAACTCAAGAACCGTTTGACCTAAGATCATGAAACTTTATACAGTTGTTGCCCATGACCCAACGAGGTGCCCTATCGTTTTTGGGTCACAAAGGTCAAGGTCACAATCGGACTTTGTTTAAAATCCATTTCCGTGCTCTAAGTCAAGAACCGGATGACCTAGGATCATGAAACTTTACACAGTTGTTGCCCATGACCCAAGGAGGTGCCCTATTGATTTTAGGTCACAAATGTCATGGTCACAATCAGACTTTGTTTGAAATCTGTTTCTGTGCTCTAAGTCAAGAACCAGTTAACCTACAGCACTTTTTCAGTGACAAGGCGCTAGTGGGGGGTATTTGTCCGCTCTGCGACAGTTCTAGTTAGTTTTATGCACAACATTTTGTAGTTATTTTCAAATTTTCTTGTTTAGACTGAATCAGACTTTGAATTCATTATACCCCCCACCTACGAAGTAGAGGGGGGTATATTGGTTTCACCATGTCTGTCTGTCAGTCCGTCCGTCCATCCGTCCAGTCGTCCGTCTGTAGACTTTTTCGTTTCCGTGCTCTAACTCAAGAACGGTTTGACCTAGGATCATGAAACTTTACACAGTTGTTGCCCTTGACCCAAGGAGGTGCCCTATTGTTTTTGGGTCACCAAGGTCAAAGGTCAAGGTCACAATCGGACTTCGTTTAAAATCCGTTTCCGTGCTCTAAGTCAAGAACCAGTTGACCTAGGATCATGAAACTTTACACAGTTGTTGCCTATGACCCAAGGAGGTGCCCTAGTTTTTGGGTCTTCAAGGTCAAAGGTCAAGGTCACAATCCGACTTTGTTTAAAATCCGTTTCCGTGCTCTAAGTCAAGAACCGGTTGACCTAGGATCATGAAACTTTACACAACTGTTGCCCATGACCCAAGGAGGTACCCTATTGTTTTTGGGTCACCAAGGTCAAAGGTCAAGGTCACAATCGGACTTTGTTCAAAATCCGTTTCCGTGCTCTAAGTCAAGAAGCAGTTGACCTAGGATCATGAAACTTTACACAGTTGTTGCCCATGACCCAAGGAGTTGCCCTATTGTTTTTGGGTCACCAAGGTCAAAGGTCAAGGCCACAATTGGACTTTGTTTAAAATCCGTTTCCGTGCTCTTAGTCAAGAATCGGTTAACCTAGGATCATGAAACTTTACACAGTTGTTGCCCATGACCCAAGGAGGTGCCCTATTGTTTTTGGGTCACCAAGGTTAAAGGTCAAGGTCACAATCAGACTTTGTTTAAAATCTGTTTCCGTGCTCTAAGTCAAGAACAGGTTGACCTAGGATCATGAAACTTTACACAGTTGTTGCCCATGACCCAAGGAGGTGCCCTATTGTTTTTGGGTTACCAAGGTCAAAGGTCAAGGTCACAATCAGACTTTGTTCAAAATCCGTTTCCGTGCTCTAAGTCAAGAACCGGTTGACCTAGGATCATGAAACTTTACACAGTTGTTGCCCATGACCCAAGGAGGTGCCCTGTTTTTGGGTCACCAAGGTCAAAGGTCAAGGTCACAATCGGACTTTGTTTAAAATCTGTTTCCATGCTCTAAGTCAAGAACCGGTTGACCTATAGCACTTTTTCAGTGACAAGGTGCTAGTAAGTGGGGGGTATTTGTCCGCTTTGCGACAGTTCTAGTCAAATCAACTTTGAATTCATTAAATCAAATGGATGAAATTGATGTGAAAATTTGTGGTGAAAGCACAGGCTCTTGAATACAAGAGAGCAATGTTAAGAGACTCAAAATGAATTCCTTTAAGATATGTGTCACTTGTTGATGCTTCATACGAAAAGATAAAAGAACTAGCTCTGTTTGAAGATTTAACCCGTTACCAGATGGCAATATCTTAGACTTAAAATTCAAAGATGTTGCAGACAACAATTTTAAGTGAGCAAAATTTTTACTAGCAATTTCTTTGTTTTCCACAGTGTTTTCTAAAGCTTTCATCATGCGAGGCGTCTGTATGTGGGAAAGAGTTGATGGCAAATTCATGGTTTGGTCTGTTTGACCAATATCTGGTTCATTCTTTAGTGCTAGATTTTGCCTCAAGTATGTTATCACTTCAAAAAGCTTAAGTTTCCATGAGCATCAGCAATTTCAATGGAGTATGATACTGGAGTTGAGAGCTGTCGACCGTTTTAAAGTCATCATAATTTTCCATTGCAAAGAAATCCAAGCTGACATTGCAAAATATAGATTGGGGAAAATGAGACAATGCTAGCAATTGGGGAAAATGAGACAATGCTAGCAATAAGCACAAAAAGGAACAACAGCATTTTGATCATCTACAATATGTTTTGACATGGCACATGGGTAAACTTTTTGCAGAGGCATAAAGCACTTTCCAATTAGAAGATGCTTACAGAACCTTCAACCCTTTGGAATTGCTCATTCTCCCCGCAGAGTAATCGTTCGTTGCTCTTCACATATCATCTCTGCAAGGGGCTACCTCAAGCTAGAGTCCACGAATCACATAATAATGTCTTTAGTTACTTTGTAACTATTTCATTTCTTGTATTATACATTAGAGAAAGATAATATTCTGTTTGCATCAGAAGTACTTTAAGTATTAATTTAATTAAAATGGGACTATTTTCTTATTCTTCCTATTTAATTATACCCCCCACCTACGAAGTAGAGGGGGGTATATTGGTTTCACCATGTCTGTCTGTCTGTCCGTCCGTCCATCCGTCCGTCCGTCCGTAGACTTTTTCGTTTCCATGCTCTAAGTCATGAACCGTTTGACCTAGGATCATGAAACTTTACACAGTTGTTGCCCATGACCCAAGGAGGTGCCCTATCGTTTTTGGGTCACTAAGGTCAAAGGTCAAGGTCACAATCGGACTTTGTTTAAAATCCGTTTCCGTGCTCTAAGTCATGAACCGGTTGACCTAGGATCATGAAACTTTACACAGTTGTTGCCCATGACCCAAGGAGGTGCCCTATTGTTTTTTGGGTCACCAAGGTCAAAGGTCAAGGTCACAATCGGACTTTGTTTAAAATCGGTTTCCGTGCTCTAAGTCAAGAACCGGTTGACCTAGGATCATGAAACTTTACACAGTTGTTGCCCTTGACCCAAGGAGGTGCCCTATTGTTTTTGGGTCACCAAGGTCAAAGGTCAAAGTCACAATCGGACTTTGTTTAAAATCCGTTTCCGTGCTCTAAGTCTTGAACCGGTTGATCTAGGATCATGAAACTTTACACAGTTGTTGCCCATGACCCAAGGAGGTGCCCTATAGTTTTTGGGTCACAAAGGTCAAGGTCACAATCGGACTTTGTTTAAAATCCGTTTCTGTGCTCTAAGTCATGAACCGGTTGACCTAGGATCATGAAACTTTACACAGTTGTTGCCCATGACCCAAAGAGGTGCCCTATTGTTTTTGGGTCACGAAGGTCAAAGGTCAAGGTCACAATCGGACTTTGTTTAAAATCCGTTTCCGTGCTCTAAGTCTTGAACCGGTTGACCTAGGATCATGAAACTTTACACAGTTGTTGCCCATGACCCAAGGAGGTGCCCTATTGTTTTTGGGTCACAAAGGTCAAAGGTCAGGGTCACAATCGGACTTTGTTTAAAATCCGTTTCCGTGCTCTAAGTCTTGAACCAGTTGACCTAGGATCATGAAACTTTACACAGTTGTTGCCCATGACCCAAGGAGGTGCCCTATTGTTTTTGGGTCACCAAGGTCAAAGGTCAAGGTCACAATCAAACTTTGTTTAAAATCTGTTTCCGTGCTCTAAGTCAAGAACCGGTTGACCTACAGCAATTTTTCAGTGACAAGGCGCTAGTAGGGGGTATTTGTCCGCTTTGCGACAGTTCTAGTTTTGGACTATTTGTAAATTCTTCCGATCTCATAACAGAGGCGATATGCAAGAGCCTCTGTGAAAGAGAGTGGAAATTGCTGTGTCAAGCTGTTGTTTATGTTTTTAATCTGTACATATATACCTAGTTGTGACAGACTTAACCCTTCCCCAAACAGTACAATTTTTTACCACTCCAGGACCAATTTCAGAGCTGCTGTGCGGATGACAAAATGGATGTTGATTCAGATAGAGTATTTGTACAATAAAGCACAGAAAATATTGAGGCAAAAAAAGAAAATGTCTTGCCTCAATGTTTTCCCAAGCATTACAAATTGGGATATCAAAACCAGGTCTTCATCGGGAAAGAGTTAATCTGATTTATTTACATGTCAACAGATGTTGCCAGTTATGAATGAAAGCTAATCAACTCTACCTACCTTTATTTATATGTGGCTGAAAACATTGTGGGTAATGAAGAAATTGCTTGTCACAATGTTTTCCAAAGCCTTTATTTTGTGGGGCATCCAAAAGCGCCAATGTGTGGGAAAGGGTCAATCAAGACAAAACTTGGACACAATGTTGGGGACTATAAGATCTCAGATGAGTTTGATTTTCAGTCTGATCTGATCTGAAAGTCAAGAGTTACGTGCCCTTGAATTTGACAAAATCAACATTTTCGGCTGTTTTCAACCTTTTTTACACTCTAGAATCTACAATTATTATTCAATCAAGACAAAACTTGGACACAATGTTTTGGACCATAAGATCTGGGATTAATTTGATTTTCAGTCTGATCTAATCAGAAAGTCAAGAGTTATGTGCCCTTGAATTTGACAAAATTGCTGTTTTTTACTGTTTTCGACTTTGTTTACACTCTAGAATCTACAATTATTGACCAATCAAGACAAATCTTGGACACAATGTTGGAGACTATAAGATCTCAGGTAAATTGGATTTTCAGTTTTATCTGATTAGAAAGTAAAGAGTAATGTGCCCTTGAATTTGATAAAATTGATGCTTTGGGCTGTTTTCAACCTTGTTTATACTCTAGAATCTACAATTATTTATCAATCAAGACAAAACTTGAACACAATGTTGGGGACTATAAGATCTTCGATGAGTTTGATTTTCAGTCTGATCTGAAGAGAATGTTGAGAGTTATGTGCCCTTGAATTTGACAAAATTGCCATTTTCTGCTGGTTTCGACCTTGTTTACATTCTAGAATCTACAATTATTGATCAATCTATACAAAACTTGGACACAATGTTCGGAACCATAAGATCTCATATGAGTTTGATTTTCAGTCTGATCTGATCAGAAAGTCGAGCGTTTTGTGCCCTTGAATTTGACAAAATTGTTGTTTTCGGCTGTTTTCGACCTTGTTTATACTCTAGAATCTACAATTATTTATCAATCAAGACAAAACTTGGATACAATCAGGGCTTCAGATTAGTGGAGGTGAAGACATACTAACATTGTTTTTTCGAATTCAAATCCTATGTTGTGGGTACTCATTTGAACCGTCTCGACGAGACGATACAAATGAGTACCTACAACATAGGGTTTGATGATCACTGACAGCATTATTTGCAGTTTGAAAAGTCACCACCCCCTCTTATCTGGAGCCCTGTACAATGTTTGGCACCATAATTTAGATCTCGGATGAGTTAGATTTTCACAACCTTATTGACCATAAGTTCTTTTTCAGTCTTAAAGTAATAAATATTAATTGAATTGAACAAAAGTGTTGCTCATATCATTTAGGTTCAGGTGAGCGATATAGGACCATCATGGTCCTCTTGTTATTTTAAATACGTACCAAAAGGTCCGATTGTTTCTTCCTCATGAGTTTTCAACCATTTAATATCCATGTTCACTCTTTTAACAACATCTAAGCCTTGTTTGAAATCTATTTGATGTTTTGTTTGGAAGTAACAGTAATTTTAAAGGGTGCAGCCCATTATATTTTGTTCCTATAAATCTCATTTTCAATAAATGTATTTAGTTTCCATTTGATCTTTTTAATCTTTATTGTTTTAAGTACAAATAAGTTAAATGGATTTCTTATATTGTATTGGTGTTCTTGCTTATATTTAGTTAAGTTGACAGAATGTTATCCTTTGTAAAACTGCTACATGAATCCAAAATTGACGCAAAATAGGACTTTAAACATAAACATTTTATCATATGCCATAGAATGATACAAATAGGGGACTTTATTCTAATACACATATAAAATTAATCATTCCAATTATTTTTTTAAGTTTTATGGCTGAACAGAGATCCTGGAATGTAGACAAATTGCATACATATAGCAAAATAACATTCTTAAGCAATTATCAAGGCCTTACTTTTGTCATTCACATGGAGAAAACAGCATGGTTTTTCTCCATCTGGAGAGCCCTTCCTTGTGCTTTCCTCATAGACAAGTCAATTTGTTGGCCCTAAGGATATTTGATATGTAGCTGACAGATCAGGGACACTGGTGTTACCATTTCTTTATGCTCTATTAAGGCATTTTCAATTCAGATAATTTAAGCTTGGGGTGCCATATGTAAAGCCTATGTATCAGATGCATAAAATCAAGAGATGTACTCGATGTATGTATGTAGCTAGAGTACAGACAATTACTGGTTGTGATCAAAAGATTATTGCATTTATTACGATGCATTTATTTGTCTGTATCATATCAGAACAGATGTGAACTGATCCATACTACCGACAGCCCATGCTGAATGTATATTCATATTCTTCCTTATCTACACATATTTCTTATATGTACTTTCAGCATAGTACCACCTCACAATAAATTGAAAATTGTTCCCTTGCGATACACATACAATCTCTTTCAATATGGCATATGTTTTCCAGGATGGCATTAGATGGCCATAGATATCTTCAGTTCAATATTTTCCTGATATTTAAATGCTACAACTATGCTACCAGGTTTAGATCAGCATATGAAATTCCATATTAAGACACTTACTTATTGCACTGTTCTAGAACAATTTGACCAAAAATTATTCACATCGCACTTGGTGGCAATCTTGCAATTACTCAAACTGTGGGAGTTGGGCAAGTTTATTATGATGGAAACCGACATAGATCAATTACTAAACATAACAGGGTTACTATTTGAATATTTGTATATATTAGCACACAACTATGGCTGCTCGGCATATGGACTAGTCCGAACGCCGAGGGTAAACCGAACCCCTCCCCCGCCTGACCACCTGGCATAAAAAGGACCCGGATTAACCCGGGGGGATAGCCGGGCAGGATTGGGGGAGGGGGACACAGAAGAAGGGTGAAACGTTTTGAAAATTTGAATGAACAATTTGATAGGGTTGAGGGTTTAGATAAGGGGTTTGGGTAAAAGACCCAAATGCCACAGTGTGAACAATGCTTAAAGTGTAATTCATGCAATGTTCTTTAAGATAAATTATGTTTGCATAATGCCTCTGAACAGAAACACCTTGTTTCTGATAGTATTTAACACATTTTTGCTGAAAAATCACAATTTTAAGAAAAATCATCAATATATATGGCAATGCAACTGAACTATTATGCATGAAAAATAATAGCACATGGAAGAGCCAGCCATAAGCTTTAATTTGATACCATTCTGATATCAGTAGGTCAATACTTAATCAAGATATGACCAAAAGCGTTTTGAAAATTTGAATGAACAATTTGATGGGGTTAAGGGTTTAGATAAGGGTCACCACCAAAAGCCCCCCATCGCCAGAGTGCAAACATTGCTCAAAATGTTTTTATAAACTGCTCTTTATTTTAAACCATGTTTACATGATTCCCCCTGAGAAGAAACACAATGTTTTTGAAAGTGTTTACCAAATATTCGGAAAAAAGGTCACAGTTTTAAGTAATGTCATTAATATTCATAAATATGCAAATGAGTTAATTTGCATAAAATTTATAGCACATTATTAAGCAAGTCATAAGCTTTCATTTGATACCATTCTAACATCTGTAGGTCAATATTCAACCAAGATATGACCAAAAAGATTTTGAAATAAATGAACAATTTTGTAGGGTTAAGGGTTTAGATAAGGGATTTAGCCAAAAGCCCAAATGGTCAAAGTGCAAACAGTGCTCAAAATGTTTCTTATATAATTTTCTTGAAGATTTACTATGTTTACATAATTCCCCTGCACAAAAATGCTCTGTTTTGGAAAGTATTTACCACATATTTGTCGAAAATCACATTTTTAGGAAAAATCATTAATATTCATGAATATGCAAATGAGATAACTTGCATAACATAACTGAAAATGAAAGAGCAAGTCATAAGCTTTCATTTGCTACCATTCTGACACCTGTGTGTCAATATTCAATCAAGATATGACCAGATTCATTTTCAAAATTTAAATGAACAATTTGGTAGGGTTAAGGGTTTGGATAGGGGTTACGGCGAAAAGCCCCAACCACCAGAGTGCAAACAAGGCTCAAAATGTTTCTAATAAAATGTACTTTAAGATAAACCATGTTTACAAATTTCCCCCTGGACAGAAATGCTTTCATTTGGAAAGTATTAACCAAATTTTCATCAAAATTAGCAATTTTAAGGAAAATCACTAATATTCATGAATATGCAAATGAGCTAATTTGCATAAAATAACTACAAATTGAAGAGCAAGTCATAAGCTTTCTTTTGATACCATTTTGACATATGTAGATTAAAATTCAATCAAGATATGACCAAATAATTGTACGTATATTTAAATGAAAAATTTGAAAGGGTTAAGGGTTTTAGATAAGGGTTACAGCCAAAAGCCCCAACGGCCAAAGTGCAAACAACGCTCATCTTGTAGCATTTGTTATAAGCTTTCAGAAAATCATACCCTTCAAAATTCCCTCTGGGGGAGGAGCAGGGGTTATTGGTGGCTCAAGGTCTATAACGTCTATTTTGTCATCTGCAGCAACTTTCAAATTGGAATACCCTAAAGTTTTGTCATTTGGTAATAGGTAAAGAGGGGATGGGATGGCTAAGAGGGGATGGGATGGTTAAGAATACTAGTCTACAACCTTGACATTTATACTTGACAACAGATGGCTGTTATAGAGAACATTGTCAACAACATCATAATATAATGTCAAGGGATAAAAAAGAAATTCTTAGGACTGCATGATTTATTAGCTCACCTGAGCACGAAGTGCTCATGGGGAGCTATTGTGGTCACTCACCGTCCGTCTGTCCGTCTGTCCATTCACATTTCTTTAAACATCTTCTCCTCCTAAACCATTTGGTCAATTCTGACCAAACTTGGCAGGAATGTTCCTTGGGTGACCCTTTTCAAAACTTGTTCGCGGATTTTTGATTCGTCAAAAAATGTGGGCGTGGCAGGGCGTGGCTTATTGGAGAAATCCTAAGAAAATTCTTTAAAAATCAACCATTGGGCCAATTTAAAGCTAACTTGGCAGAAATGTTCTTTAGGTGACCCTTTTCAAAAATTGTTCGCAAATTCTTGATTCGTCAGGAAAAGTGGGCGTGGCAGGGCGTGGCTTATCAGACTTAGAGAAATCCTAAGAAAATTCTTTAAAAATCATCCATTGGCCCAATTTGAACCAAACTAGGCAGAAATGTTCCTTGGGTGACACTCTTCAAAATTTGGTGGTGAATTTTTGATTTGTCAGGAAAAGTGGGCGTGGCAGGGCATGGCTTATCAGACTTAGAGAAATCCTAAGAAAATTCTTTAAAAATCAACCATTGGCCCAATTTGAACCAAACTTGGCAGAAATGTTCCTTGGGTGACACTCTTCAAAATTTGGTGGTGAATTTTTTATTTGTCAGGAAAAGTGGGCGTGGCAGGGCGTGGCTTATCAGACTTAGAGAAATCCTAAGAAAATTCTTTAAAAATCAACCATTGGCCCAATTTGAACCAAACTTGGCAGAAATGTTCCTTGGGTGACACTCTTTAAAATTTGGTGGTGAATTTTTGATTTGTCAGGAAAAGTGGGCGTGGCAGGGCGTGGCTTATTGGACTTAGAGAAATGCTAAGAAAATTCTTTAAAAATCAACTATTGGCCCAATTTGAACCAAACTTGGCAGAAATGTTCCTTGGGTGACACCCTTCAAAATTTGGTGGTGAATTTTTGATTTGTCAGGAAAAGTGGGCGTGGCAGAGCTTGACTTATTGGACTTGGAGAAATTCTAAGAAAATTCCTTAAAAATCAACCGTTGGCCAAATTTGAACCAAACTTGGCAGGAATGTTCCTAGGGTGACTCTTTTCAAAATTTGTTTGCGAATTTTTGATTCGTCAAAAAATGTGGGCGTGGCAGAGCGTGGCTTATCAGACTTAGAGAAATCCTAAGAAAATTCTTTAAAAATCAACCATTTGGCCAATTTGTACTTAACTTGGCAGAAATGTTCCTAGGGTGACCCTTTTCAAAACTTTTTCGCAAATTTTTGATTAGTCAAAAATAGTGGGCGTGGCAAGGCGTGGCTTATCGGACTTAGAGAAATGCTAAGAAAATTCTTTAAAAATCAACCATTGGGCCAATTTGTACCTAACTTGGCAGATATGTTCCTAGGGTGACCCTTTTCAAAACTTTTTCGCAAATTTTTGATTAGTCAAAAATAGTGGGCGTGGCAAGGCGTGGCTTATCGGACTTAGAGAAATGCTAAGAAAATTCTTTAAAAATCAACCATTGGCCCAATTTGAACCAAACTTGGCAGAAATGTTCCTTGGGTGACACTCTTCAAAATTTGGTGGTGAATTTTTGATTTGTCAGGAAAAGTGGGCGTGGCAGGGCGTGGCTTATCTGACTTAGAGAAATGCTAAGAAAATTCTTAAAAAATCAACCATTGGCCCAATTTGAACCAAACTTGGCAGAAATGTTCCTTGGGTGACACTCTTCAAAATTTGGTGGTGAATTTTTGATTTGTCAGAAAAAGTGGGCGTGGCAGGACATGGCTTCTCTGACTTAGAGAAATCCTAAGAAAATTCTTCAAAAATCAACCGTTGGCCCAATTTGAACCAAACTTAACAGAATTATTCTTTGGGTGACTCTTTTTAAAATTTGTTTGCGGATTTTGATTCGTCAGATAAAGCGGGCGCGGCAGGGCGTGGCTTATCGAAGCATTGGGCCAATTTGAACCAAACTTGGCAACAATGTTCCTTGAGTGACCCTTTTCAAAATTTGTTCACGAATTTTTGATTTGTAAAAAAAAGTGGGTGTGTCACAAACTTCTTTCAGGTGAGCGATATAGGGCCATTCTGGCCCTCTTGTTCATACTTTTCAGCACAAGTTTAATATAATAATAATACTTACTTTTAAAAAGTTGGTTTAGAGTAAAAAATGTAAATAATATGTTATGAATGTTGGCAAAAGGGTTTAACCTTTTCCCACACATTAACAATTTTTAACGCCCCCTCAAGATAAAGGCTTTGGAAAAACAATGTGGAAAATGAAGAAATTTCTTGTAACAAGCAATGCCTTCTATTCCCACAATGTTTTTTACATAGATAGGCATTAATGTAAAATTTCATACACTTGAAATTGTCCTCTACCATGTCTTTGAAATTGGACCAGTCTAGAATTGTGTTGTCTAGCAATGGGTTGAAAATGAAGAAAGCAAAGTACAAGCTGTGACTTACTTTACCTTTTAACCCATATGTGGTTGATTGATGAAACACCTACACTAATTATTCAGTTTGGCTGATTTAAGGTTTCGGTTTTATCCTTTTTCCAACCTAGCCATGATTTTAATGTCCCTAAATGAGGGCTTTTGAAAACATTGAGAGAAAAGAAAAAATGAAGGTAACCAGTATTCTAATTGTATACAAATCCAATTTTTATCAATATTCATTTGGTTGTATGCAATAGCTGTTATATTCTGAAGGGTTTTATTACGTTATAACCCAGGTTGTCTGTCTGTATATCTGGTTGTCTGTCCAATAGCAATATCTTTTGTGTGCAACTCCTATGGTATAAACTGGAATTTGATGAAACTTGGGAATTTCCATTGTGTCTTGATGTGAATGCTGCTTTTGAATTCAAGATAACTGTTTTCATTCTTTGATTGTACACACTTGAATTGAAAAAAAAAATACCAATTTTACTGCTATATGGTTGAGCAGCTGGAGGCTCAGTAAGGGTGTTGTGGTAGTAATGGTATGAGAAACAACAGAAATCCATGGTTAGGTGCTCCAGCCTCCACGATATGACCATAGCAGTTGAAAACCCCAATAAAACCATACCCAATTTTACTGACAAGGTGCATATAATTTATATGTGCTGCTCCACATAGCTCTTGTTACTTGTCAACTGTGAACAACTTTTTAGTCGAGAAGTCCAAATTTTAAAAAGTTTTAGTCTAGAAATGGATGATGTGTATTCAATCTTTGAGTTAAGCCATGCTTTTCAGACAAGAGTCAAATTGCTATGGAGAATATGGAAACATTCAGGGAAAACATTAATTTTGTGTACATCATAGCTAAGCACTCTGTCAGTATTGCAGACCTAAACATTTATTAAAGGGCTCTTCTTGCACTGGGGGGGATAACATTTATAATGTCATCATGACCTTTTCATTGTAAATCCAGCTTTAATGCACTGAACAAAGACTTTGTAATCCCTTCAAACTTTTTCCCAAACAAGACCTGGTTTTGACATCTTAAAAGTTATTGATTGTCAGCAATACTTCCTTTTGTCAATGTTTTCCCAAACTATCTCTACTGGGGACGTCAAAACCAGCTCTTGTTTTGGAAAAAGTTAACCAGTGTTATGCCAAAGTGGCCTTACATGTTTATTGACCAGTGTGTCTAAGCCTTCCCCTATTAGAGTCTTACACTGAACCTTGGTGCGCTTTTCACTACAAATCATATAAGCTAGCAGATGCATTTCCATAAAGCATCAAGATAGGCAGACATTACAAACTTAGATGTTGACTGTGGTAGGAACTTTCCTTCAGCAAATTGGAGCATGTATTACATGAAAGGCCAATTTCATGTTTTCCTGCAATGTTTTGAAAAAAATCTTTTCTTCCTTGCTTCATTTCAGACTGTTACTCGTACAGACTTGCAGATGAATGCCATGCCACAAATGGGAGCATATATTACATGAAGACTTGCTACAATTATACAGATGCTGTGGCCAATAACATTACACTTCTAGCCAAAACTGCCAGAAAACATGCCCCAGCTCAAGATTACTTTGAGTAAGTTTTTAGCTCCACTGGCCTTCAGGCCAGCGGGCTATTGTCATGGCGTTGTGTCCGTCGTGCGTGCGTGCGTCCGTCCGTGCGTCCGGTCGTCAACTTTTTCTTTAAAAATCTTCTCCTCAGAAACTACTGGATGGATTTCAATCAAACTTCACAGAAATGATCCTTAGGTGGTCCTCTATCAGATTCCTTCAATTAATTCTGATTGAACCATAAAGTCTGGAGTTATCTGCCCTTGAATTAAAAAAACGGCTGTTTTCACTTGTTTTCACTCTAGCCACTACAAATATTGATCAATCAAAACAAAACTTGGTCAGAATGTTGGTGCTGATAAGATCTTGCCTGAGTGCAATTTTCAGCTTGATCTGAATAGAACGTCTTGAGTTATGTGCCCTTGAAATTGGCAAAACTACCATTTTTGACCTTATTTTTACTCAACCATAAATATCCACCAATCAACATAAAACTTTCACATTATCTTACTGGCCATAAGATCTTGTGTTGGTGTAATTTTCAGCTTCATATGAATCTTAAATCATGATTTATCTGCCCTTGAATTTGACAAAATTATTGTTTTCGACTTTGATTTTACACTCTTTACACCCACAAATATTGAATAATCAGGTCAGAACTTAAACAAGATGTATGTGAAGTTAGGATCTTGCTTTAGTGTGATTCTTAGCTAGATAGGAATATAAAATCATCAGTTATATGCCTTTCAATTTGACAAAATAATTGTGACTTTTGTTTTCACTCTAACAGCCAAACTCGCTCTAATAAAGACTGTTGCAAAGCTTGGTAACTAATATAGATCTTATATGAATGTATTTTCAGCTTTCTAGTTACTTTGTAATTGCTTTGAAAAAACTAGTGAAAACTTGTACTTGATATTACAAGAAATTCAGGTTTGACAGCCATTTGCATTTTTTTTGGAAAAGGGTTTTTCCCAGGATCTATTTTTAGTTCAAAATCTATTTTTAGAAATATGAATTATTTTGGAGTAATCAATGTTCTGTTAATTTAGATCTGTTGGGAAGAAGGAAAATTTTAATTGCTTGTGACATCCTAAGCCAGAATGTTCTCCCATTTCCTTTTACCCTTTCTCAAATGGCAAACATGTAATTTTACTTTCTTTGCTTCAAGAACCACACATTTTGAACAATCTAGTTTTGTTACTTCCTTTTAGCTCTATGAAACACAAGCATTGAACAATCTAATAAAAACTTGGATTAAATATTACATGAAATTCAGGCATGTGGAGCGACTCAAGACCTTCAGGTCTTCTAGTTCATAATTTGTGTTTTGTTGATGCTCAAATGTCCTAAATCAACCTAAATGTTTCCCAAACAAACCCTGCTTATGATGTCTGTGATAATATTGAAAACATTTGAAAACGTTCAGAGAAAAGAAGAAAATGCTGATTATCAACATGTATGACATAGAAATGCCATGGCTTCTTATTAAGGGGGAATGCTCCAGTTTTTCGGAACACTCGGTCTTTACTGTAGTAAATTAAATGTTTCGTACCAATATGTTTCGCTACCATATTTTCAATAATATAATACATCATTACAATTTACCATTTTCGACAGTAAAAGTGTATTTATTATTCGAAACTAATTTCCTCGAGATAGAAATCGATTATTTAGAGCAAGACAGTCGTAATTGTGTGTGCAGTTACTACTGTTAATTTTGCGTCATTTTATTCATGTGTAGCTGATTAAAATTGCTATAATTCAATAATAAGTGTGCTGACCTATGCATTTTCTTTTTAGCTCACTTGAGCACGAAGTGCTCATGGGGAGCTATTGTGGTCACTCACCGTCCGTCGTCCGTCTGCCCGTCTGTCCGTTCACATTTCTTTAAACATCTTCTCCTCCTAAACCATTTGGTCAATTTTGACCAAACTTGGCCGGAATGTTCCTTGGGTGACCCTTTTCAAAACTTGTTCGCGGATTTTTGATTCGTCAAAAAATGTGGGCGTGGCAGGGCGTGGCTTATCGGACTTAGAGAAATCCTAAGAAAATTCTTTAAAAATCAACCATTGGGCAAATTTGAACCTAACTTGGCAGAAATGTTCCTTGGGTGACCCTTTTCAAAAATTGTTTGCAAATTCTTGATTCGTCAAAAAAAGTGGGCGTGGCAGGGCGTTGCTTATCGGACTTAGAGAAATCCTAAGAAAATTCTTTAAAAATTAACCATTGGCCCAATTTGAACCGTACTTGGCAGAAATGTTCCTTGGGTGACACTCTTTAGAATTTGTTGGTGAATGTTTGATTTGTCAGGAAAAGTGGGCGTGGCAGGGCGTGGCTTATCGGACTTAGAGAAATGCTAAGAAAATTCTTTAAAAATCAACTATTGGCCCAATTTGAACCGAACTTGGCAGAAATGTTCCTTGGGTGACACTCTTCAAAATTTGTTGAAGAATGTTTGATTTGTCTGGAAAAGTGGGTGTGGCAGGGCGTGGCTTATCGGACTTAGAGAAATGCTAAGAAAATTCTTTAAAAATCAACTATTGGCCCAATTTGAACCAAACTTGGCAGAAATGTTCCTTGGGTGACACTCTTCAAAATTTGTTGGTGAATTTTTTATTTGTCAGGAAAAGTGGGCGTGGCAGGGCGTGACTTATTGGACTTGGAGAAATTCTAAGAAAATTCCTTAAAAATCAACCGTTGGCCCAATTTGAACCAAACTTGGCAGGAATGTTCCTTGGGTGACTCTTTTCAAAATTTGTTTGCGAATTTTTGATTCGTCAAAAAATGTGGGCGTGGCAGGGCGTGGCTTATCAGACTTAGAGAAATCCTAAGAAAATTCTTTAAAAATCAACCATTGGGCCAATTTGAACCTAACTTGGCAGAAATGTTCCTTAAGTGACCCTTTTCAAAAATTGTTCGCAAATTCTTGATTCGTCAAAAAAAGTGGGCATTTTTGCCAATTTTTGATTCTTCAAAAAAAGTGGGCGTGGCAGGGCGTGGCTTATTGGACTGAGAGAAATGCTAAGAAAATTCTTTAAAAATCAACCGTTGGCCCAATTTGAACCAAACTTGGCAGTAATGTTCCCTGGGTGACTCTTTTCAAAACTTGTTTGCAAATTTTTGATTCGTCAGAAAAAGTGGGCGTGGCAGGACATGGCTTCTCTGACTTAGAGAAATCCTAAGAAAATTCTTCAAAAATCAACCGTTGGCCCAATTTGAACCAAACTTAACAGAATTATTCTTTGGGTGACTCTTTTTAAAATTTGTTTGCGGATTTCGATTTGTCAGATAAAGCGGGCGTGGCTTATTGAAGTTAGAGACACCCTAAGAAAATTCTTTAAAAACACATTGGGCCAATTTGAACGAAACTTAGCAAGAATTTTCTTTGAGTGACTTTAAAAAAATGCGTACACAAATTTTCTTTGTCGTCTAAAAATGTGGGTGTGGAAGGGCAGTGTTATCAGACTTAGAGAAATCATACGAAAACTCTTTAAAAATGAAGCATTGGGCCAATTTGAACCAAACTTGGCAACAATGTTCCTTGAGTGACCCTTTTCAAAATTTGTTCACGAATTTATGATTTGTACAAAAAAGTGGGCATGTCACAAACTTCTTTCAGGTGAGCGATATAGGGCCATTCTGGCCCTCTTGTTGAATTATTACCAGGACATGTTGCTTAATTCAATGAGGGAGTTTTATCAAATTCTATTGTGTAGAACTTGAAATATTTCCAAAAATATGCATTTTTTGACATAAAACACACCAGCTTCGTTGATTTAACCGAACATGTGAGCAGGCTGTTTTATACATTTACGCGTTTATAGTAGCACATATTTTGTGTTTTCTGTTGAATTCAAGGCTCCTCTTACTTTTACACCACCTCGCGGATAATAATTTTTAGCTCCACTGGCCTTTCAGGCCAGCGGGCTATTATCATGGCGGTGTGTCCGTCGTGCGTCCATCCGTCCGTCCGTCTGTCCGTGCGTCCGTAAACTTTTTCTTCAAAAATCTTCTTCTCAAAAACTACTAAATGGATTTCAACCAAACTTCACAGGAATGATCCTTGGATGACCCTCTCTCAGATTCCTTCAAAGAATATGGATTGAATCAGTATAACCTGAGTTATCTGCCCTTGAATGTCAAAAATAGCAGGTTTTGACTAGTTTTATTCTAAAATCTACAAATATAGAACAATCAAGACAAAACTTTGACAGAATCATGCTGACTACAAGATCTTGCCTTGGTAAAATTTTCAGCTTGATCTGAATTTTACATTATGAGTTACGTGCCCTTGAAATTGACAAAACGGCCATTTCCAGCTGTATTTTGACTTTGTTTTCACTCTAGCAACTAAAAATATTGACTAAACAAGACAAAACTTTGACAGAATGATACTGACTATAAGATCTTGCCTTGGTAAAATTTTCAGCTTGATCTGAATTTTATAGCATGAGTTATGTGCCCTTGAAATTGCCAAAAATTGCCATTTTCGGCTCTATTTTGCTGGTTTTGACTTTATTTTTACTCTAAAATCTACAAATATTAACCAATCAAGACAAAACTTGGACAGAATATATATAAGCATTATATGCTGCCTGGGTGTAATTTTAAGCTTGATCGGAATCTTACATCATGAGTTATGTGTCCTTGAATTTGACAAAATTGCCATTTTCAACTTTGTTATACCCCCGCAAAACGAATGTTTTATTATACCCCCGCAAAACGAATGTTTTAGGGGGTATACTGGAATCAACCTGTCTGTCTGTATGTCTGTATGTCTGTCTGTCCGTGGACAAAAAATTCTACAGAGCATATCTTCTAAACCATTATGTGCTAGCAACTTAAAACTTGCTACACTTATAGATCTCATTGTGGGGAAGTGTCATGTACAATAACTGTTACTCTGCCACGCCCACTTCTAGAGTTATTGCCCTTTGTTGTTTGTACCCTTGCATTTTTGCCTAGACCATATCTTCTAAACCATAAGTGCTAGCAATTTCAAACTTGGTACACTTATAGATCTCATTATGGGGAAGTGTCATGTACAATAACTGTTACTCTGCCACGCCCACTTTGTGAGTTATTGCCCTTTGTTGTTTGTACCCTTACATTTTGTTTGGACCATAACTTCTAAACCACAGGTGCTAGCATCTTCAAACTCAGTACACTTATACATCTAATTGTGGGGAAGTGTCCTGTGCGATAACTGTTACTAGGCCACACCCACTTTTTGAGTTATTGCCCTTTGTTGTTTGTACCCTTAAATTTAGTTTGGACCATATCTTCTAAACCACAAGTGCTAGCAACTTCAAACTTGGTACACTTATACATCTCATTCTGGTGATGTGTTATGTATGATAACTATTACTCTGTCATGCCCATTTTTTGAGTTATTGCCCTTTGTTGTTTGTACCCTTACATTTTGTTTGGACCATATCTTCTAAACCACAAGTGCTAGCAACTTCAAACTTTATACATATATACTTCTTAATTTGGGGAAGTGTCATGTACAATAACTGTTACTCAGCCACTCCCATTCTTTGAGTTATTGCCCTTTTTAGCTCACCTGAGCACGAAGTGCTCATGGGGAGCTATTGTGGTCACTCACCGTCCGTCGTCCGTCTGTCCGTCTGTCCGTCCGTCCGTCTGTCCGTTCACATTTCTTTAAACATCTTCTCCTCCTAAACCATTTGGTCAATTTTGACCAAACTTGGCAGGAATGTTCCTTGGGTGACCCTTTTCAAAACTTGTTCGCGGATTTTTGATTCGTCAAAAAATGTGGGCGTGGCAGGGCGTGGCTTATCGGACTTAGAGAAATCCTAAGAAAATTCTTTAAAAATCAACCATTGGGCCAATTTGAACCTAACTTGGCAGAAATGTTCCTTGGGTGACCCTTTTCAAAAATTGTTCGCAAATTCTTGATTCGTCAAAAAAAGTGGGCGTGGCAGGGCGTGGCTTATCAGACTTAGAGAAATCCTAAGAAAATTCTTTAAAAATCAACCATTGGCCCAATTTGAACCAAACTTGGCAGAAATGTTCCTTGGGTGACACTCTTCAAAATTTGTTGGTGAATTTTTGATTTGTCAGGAAAAGTGGGCGTGGCAGGGCGTGGCTTATCAGACTTAGAGAAATCCTAAGAAAATTCTTTAAAAATTAACCATTGGCCCAATTTGAACCGTACTTGGCAGAAATGTTCCTTGGGTGACACTCTTTAGAATTTGTTGGTGAATGTTTGATTTGTCAGGAAAAGTGGGCGTGGCAGGGCGTGGCTTATCGGACTTAGAGAAATGCTAAGAAAATTCTTTAAAAATCAACTATTGGCCCAATTTGAACCGAACTTGGCAGAAATGTTCCTTGGGTGACACTCTTCAAAATTTGTTGGTGAATTTTTTATTTGTCAGGAAAAGTGGGCGTGGCAGGGCGTGACTTATTGGACTTGGAGAAATTCTAAGAAAATTCCTTAAATATCAACCGTTGGCCCAATTTGAACCAAACTTGGCAGGAATGTTCCTTGGGTGACTCTTTTCAAAATTTGTTTGCGAATTTTTGATTCGTCAAAAAATGTGGGCGTGGCAGGGCGTGGCTTATCAGACTTAGAGAAATCCTAAGAAAATTCTTTAAAAATCAACCATTGGGCCAATTTGAACCTAACTTGGCAGAAATGTTCCTTGGGTGACCCTTTTCAAAACTTTTTCGCAAATTTTTGATTCTTCAAAAAAAGTGGGCGTGGCAGGGCATGGCTTATTGGACTTAGAGAAATGCTAAGAAAATTCTTTAAAAATCAACCGTTGGCCCAATTTGAACCAAACTTGGCAGTAATGTTCCCTGGGTGACTCTTTTCAAAACTTGTTCGCAAATTTTTGATTCGTCAGAAAAAGTGGGCGTGGCAGGACATGGCTTCTCTGACTTAGAGAAATCCTATGAAAATTCTTCAAAAATCAACCGTTGGCCCAATTTGAACCAAACTTAACAGAATTATTCTTTGGGTGACTCTTTTTAAAATTTGTTTGCGGATTTCGATTTGTCAGATAAAGCGGGCGTGGCAGGGCGTGGCTTATTGAAGTTGAGACACCCTAAGAAAATTCTTTAAAAACACATTGGGCCAATTTGAACGAAACTTAGCAAGAATTTTCTTTGAGTGACTTTAAAAAAATGCGTACACAAATTTTCTTTGTCGTCTAAAAATGTGGGTGTGGAAGGGCAGTGTTATCAGACTTAGAGAAATCATACGAAAACTCTTTAAAAATGAAGCATTGGGCCAATTTGAACCAAACTTGGCAACAATGTTCCTTGAGTGACCCTTTTCAAAATTTGTTCACGAATTTATGATTTGTACAAAAAAGTGGGCATGTCACAAACTTCTTTCAGGTGAGCGATATAGGGCCATTCTGGCCCTCTTGTTTGTTCGTACCCTTACATTTTGTTTGGACCATATCTTCTAAACCACAAGTGCTAGCAACTTCAAACTTTATACATTTATACATCTTAATTTAGGGAAATTTCATGTACAATAATTGTTACTCAGTCACGCCCAATTTTTCAGTTATTGCCCTTTGTTGTTGTTACCCTTGCATTTTTGTCCAGACCATATCTTCTAAAGCATAAGTGCTAGCAACTTCAAACATTGTACATAATAATAGATCTCATTGTAGGGAAGTGTCATGTACAAGAACCGGTACTCTGCCATGCCCACTTTTAGAGTTATTGCCGTTTGTTGTTTGTATCCTTGCATTTTTGTCTGTACCATATCTTTTAAATCATAACTGCTAGCAATTTCAAACTTGGTACACTTATACATCTTATTGTACAGAAGTGTCATGTACAAGAATCATTACTCTGGTATGCCTACAATTTGAGTGATTGTCCTTTGTTGTTTTTACGCTCGGATTTCTTCTAAATCATTAGTGCTAGGCTGCTAGCAACTTCAAACTTGGTACACTTATAGATCTCATTGTGGGGAAGTGTCATGTAAAACAACTGTTACTCTTTCATGCCAACTTTAAGAATTATTGCCCTTTGTTGTTTGTACCCTTGCATTTTTGCCTAGACCATATCTTCTTAACCATAAGTGCTAGCTAATGAAAGCTTGTGCGGGGGTATCAAGTCACATCCTGTGACAGTTCTAGTTTTCACTCTAACAACCACAAATGTTAACCAATCAAGATGATACTTGGAGAGAATCTTGTTGACAACATTGGAGAGAATCTTGTTGACAACAAGGTCTTGCTTATGTGTAATTTTCAACATGATCTCACTGTTACAATTATGTGCCCTTGAAATTGACAAAATTTCAATTTTTCGACACTTTTTCACTCTTGAAGCCACAAATATTGACTAATATAGACAAAATTTGAACAGAATGATAGTGACCATAACATCTTGCATGTGTTTAATTTTCGATCTCACTGTTACAATTATGTGCCCTTGAAATTGACAAAATTTAAATTTTTCGACACTTTTTCACTCTTGAAGCCACAAATATTGACAAATATAGACAAAATTTGAACAGAATGATAGTGACCATAACATCTTGCATGTGTTTAATTTTCGATTTGATTTTACATATACATACTGAATTATTTGTCTTTGAATTTGGCAAAATCACAGTTTTCAATTTTATTATCGCTCTAACATCCCTAAAATATTAGCCAATCATTTACTTTCTTTTTGCATTGACCACATGATTGCTGCTTTTGACTTTGTTTTTGCTGTAAGAACCATAAGTATTCAAAAATCTAGTCAAAACTTGGATTTGATATTAAAAGAAATTCAGGCCTGTGGAGCGACTCAAGACCTTCAGGTCTTTCTAGTTAAGAAATACAATATCTATCGTTATTGATATGAAAATATTTAATGACACTCTGAGGTCCTTCAAAGGTGATCATGTTACTATGTGCTGGTGAGAGGCTAGCTGCTATTTGCCCACCCAAAAGTGCAAGTACTAAGAACTAAATGTGATTTCCAAACTTGTTTTACAGACGTGGTGTATTACATATGTCAGAAGGTATTGAGCATATTGGAGTACCACAGTGGCCCATTGTTCTGTGTTTACTTTGTGCCTGGACCATGACGTTTTTAGCCTTGAGTAAAGGTGTCAAATCTACGGGAAAAGTTAGTATATTTGTCAATACATTTTGCCTGTAGCTCAAATTTTAACTGGATTATTTTCATGCCCTGGTATCGAAAGATGGGGGGGGGGGGGGGGGCATATTGTTTTACTCATGTCTGTCCGTGTCTGTCTGTAAGTCCGAAAACTTAACATTTGCCTTTTCTCCAAAAGCATTTGACATACAAAGCTCAAATTTGGTATGAAACATCCTTTCAATGATATACATCTGTTCCATGCAATTTGACCTTCCTCAAGGTCATCTGTTAACCCTTATCAACCCTTTACTCTACGAAAACTTAACATTTTACAAAAATGGCCATTTTGGGGGCATTTGTGTTTCACCAACACATTTTGTTTAAAAGCAATTTTCTGGAAGGGAATTTTATCAAATTAACTCATAAAGGCCATGGCCATGGCCCAGTTGGTAGTGCATCAGAGTCTCCCTTGAGAGATCCCGGTTTTGATCCGCTGTCGGGGCAAATATCCTATCTGACAAACTGTCACCTACCAATGGTTTGATAATCGTTAACCTATGTGGGTGAGTAGCTGGAGGCTCGGTAAGGATATAGTGGTACATGCACAACTAAAACAGATTATTGTTAACAATTTTGGACCGTAACAATAAACAGTTTACCCATTACCACACATTGACTCTTTTTGACTCCCCAGAAGGAAATGGCTTTGGAAAACATTGTGGAAAATGAAGAAATTGCTTATGGCAAGCAAGTTCTTCATTTCCAACAATTTTTTTCTACCCAAAAAGACCCAAAACATTTTAATTTTCATGCACTTGAAATTGTCGTCTGCAACTTCTTTGAATTTGGACTAGTCCAAATTTTTGCCGTTTGGTAATGGGTTAAGTTACGTCTATACCATTAACCTGCAATACCTATGGGTAGATATTGGACATTTTGTAAGTCGATCATGATAGCCTGAGCCCACTATAGTACTGGTATGAGAAACGACAGGAATCCATGGTTAGGTGCTCAAACCACTGCAATATGACCATAGCAGTAACTGTTGAAAGAAGCATTAAACCCCAACAAATCAATCATCTATTAACCCTTTCCCAAACACCAAAATTTAGGGTGATCCACTTCAAGAACTGCCACAAATGACTAAATGGATGTCATTAAAGAAAGAATTTGTGTAAATTATGACGAAGAAAATATTGAGACAAAAGGAGAAACTGCTGGTTATCAGCAGTTTCTTCTTTTGTTTCAATGTTTTCCCAAGCCATATCTATTGGGAACGTCAAAAGCAGGTCTTGTTTGGGAAAGGGTTTACTCATAAAACTTTGATAATTTGTAACGAGAAGAGTAGTCTGTTTCTTAAACCCCATTGAATTAAGAATTGTTACATAACTATCTAAAGGAATACAAAGTGAATCAATGTTCATGTAATCATTGTAATGTTTCTTTTTCTTCCACAGGTGGTTTACTTTACAGCATTATTTCCGTATGTAGTATTGTTTATCCTGTTTTTCCGTGGCATCACTCTACCAGGAGCTATTGACGGTATAATATACTATGTCACACCAAGATTTGATAAACTCGCCAGTGCTAAGGTACAGCTTTTCTTTCATCATATTACTCTCCCCCTCCCTGCTCCCCTGGCTATGGCCATAGCGCAGTTGGTAGCATATCATACACTCACACATGTTGTCCTGTCTTCGATCCTCAGTGGTTACAAATATCCTTTCAGGCAAAATTGTCTTCCACCATTGATTTGATAATCCATAGCGTATGTGGTCAAGCAGCTGGAGGCTCGGGAGGGATGTTGGGGTAGTACTGCTATGATAAACGACAGAAATCCAGGTGCTCAAGCTGCCATGACATGACAGTAGCAGTTGAAAGAAGAGTTAAACCCAAATCAATCAATACCCCCACCCCATTGGTCAAGGTCTACTACGAAAGGATTTCCTCAGTTTTGACAATGTGATATCTCACCCGTTGTTGTGTCCTCTATTAGATAATTGTTATTCAATTGTTCCATGTGAATACCAAAATGAATAGAAAATCTGAAACAAAATTTCATAGGCTTTAAAAATCATGTAAATCCATTTACACTAGTATCTAATGATTTGATTAAAAGCTGCAAACCAGCATTTTCTTCCCTTTAATTAATGATATTTTCTTTGCTACATTATTCTTGAATTCTATCTTGAAAAGCATCCATTTTATCGTCTGCATTAATTTCCAAATTGGAACAGTCTAAATTTTTACGGGGGTTGTCCATCTATCTGTCATTCCAAAATGGGGGTGATGGTGTTTCACAAACACATCCTGTTCAATTTCTGTTTCCACAGATGACACCAAGAAATTGATGGGGTGTCTTTTGTTAATTTCCGTTGTCCAAGATGACAACAGAAGATGTGTTTGAAGTGTTTTATATGTAATGATGGGTTGTATTTCTTAATTTGTATGTTTGTTTGATTTTAGGTGTGGTCTGATGCAGCTGCTCAAATTTTCTTTGCTCTCAGCCCGGCCTGGGGAGGTCTTATTACATTATCAAGTTATAATAAGTTTCACAACAACTGCCTCAAGTAAGTGAGATTTTTATTAGACCTATATTTAAAGTGCCCCCTTTGTAGGGATGTAACAATACATCAAACTATCGATATATTGCAATAGTGACCTCTGCAATAGTGCTATCATGATAGGCAACTGTCAATATCAATAGTATCGCAATAGTGGTTTCCACTATCGCAATAGTTTTGATAGTTCTAAAAATAGCAATTTGTCACATGACATTGTCTAATTTTGGCCAAAAAGAAGAATGAGAGGGACAAATTTAAGTGTTTTGACTCTACTGTCTCTTAGACATCAATGACAGGCTACTCAAATCATTAATGTCTTCCTTCAGAATATTTTTTTGATGATACTGCAAATTAATTCATTTATGTAAAATATTCAGAAATTGTGATTTTTAATAGAAAAAATATCCATTTATAGCACTAAAAGCATATCACAATAGTATCGCAAAAGTATTGCAATAGCAACCTACAATAGCAATACTATCGCGATAGCAATTTGGTCGATAGCAATACCATCGCAATAGTCATTTTGGTCTGCAATAGTCATCCCTACCCCTTTGGGAGATCTTAATTGCCCTTCTTTCTTATAATATTCAATGAGAAATGTGATACATATGATCAGAAGCTTTACTCTAATGGCACTCTAACTTCATAATTTGATAAACTCAGGATTTGTGGAGCTATGACATCCTACGATATAGTTTTGTCAAAAGAATCACCTTATAAGATTTATCTGCGATTTTTAAGATCTACTTATGATCCAGTCAGGAATCCTGGAGTTTTCCAATGTGTTACGATTTGTGGTTGTATTGTGACGGTCCCATAAGTATTGTAATCGTGCAGTTATTATCCCCCGCCGAAAAAATTTTTCGGGGGGGATATTGTTTTTGCCATGTCCGTCCGTCCTTCCGTCCGTCCGTCCGTCCGTCCGTCCGTCCGTCCGTCCGTCCGTCCGACATTCGTTTCCGCGCTATTTCTTGGAAACTATAGACCGGATTTCGATGAAACTTGGCACACAGCTTCACTACAAAGAGGACATGCGCATATCGTCGGGGTTACCTGGTTCGACCATTGAATTCAGAGTTACTGCCCCTGATTGTTTAAGCCATATACATACAGAGTGATATTCGTTTCCGCGCTATTTCTTGAAAACTGTAGACTGGATTTCGATGAAACTTGGCACACAGCTTCACTACAAAGTGGACATGCGCATATCGTCGGGGTTACCCGGTTCGACCGCCGAATTTAGAGTTACTGCCCTTGAGTGTTTTAGCCATATACATACAGTGATATTCGTTTCCGCGCTATTTCTTGGAAACTATAGACCGGATTTCGATGAAACTTGGCACACAGCTTCACTACAAAGTGGACATGCGCATATCGTCGGGGTTACTCGGTTCGACCGCCGAATTTAGAGTTACTGCCCCTGACTGTTTTAGCCATATACATACAGAGTGATATTCGTTTCCGCGCTATTTCTTGAAAACTGTAGACTGGATTTCGATGAAACTTGGCACACAGCTTCACTACAAAGTGGACATGAGCATATCGTCTGGGTTACCCGGTTCAACCGCCGAATTTAGAGTTACTGCCCTTGACTGTTTTAGCCATATACATACAGTGATATTCGTTTCCGCGCTATTTCTTGGAAACTATAGACCGGATTTCGATGAAACTTGGCACACAGCTTCACTACAAAGTGGACATGCGCATATCGTCGGGGTTACTCGGTTCAACCGCCGAATTTAGAGTTATTGCCCCTGACTGTTTTAGCCATATACATACAGAGTGATATTCGTTTCCGCGCTATTTCTTGAAAACTATAAACCGGATTTCAATGAAACTTGGCACACAGCTTTACTACAATGCGGACATGAGCATATCGTCGGGGTTACCCGGTTCGACAGTCGAATTTAGAGTTACTGCCCCTGACTGTTTAAGCCATATACATACAGAGTGATATTCGTTTCCGCGCTATTTCTTGAAAACTGTAGACTGGATTTCGATGAAACTTGGCACACAGCTTCACTACAAAGTGGACATGCGCATATCGTCGGGGTTACCCGGTTCAACCGCCTAATTTAGAGTTACAGCCCCTGACTGTTTAAGCCATATACATAAAGAGTGATATTCGTTTCCGCGCTATTTCTTGAAAACTATAGACTGGATTTCAATGAAACTTGGCTCACAGCTTCACTACAATGAGGACATTCGCATATCGTCGGGGTTACCGGATTCGACCGTCGAATTCAGAGTTACTGCCCCTGATTGTTTAAGCCATATACATACAGAGTGATATTCGTTTCCGCGCTATTTCTTGAAAACTGTAGTCCGGATTTCGATGAAACTTGGCACACAGCTTCACTACAAAGTGGACATGCGCATATCGTCGGGGTTACCCGGTTTGACCGCCAAATTTAGAGTTACTGCCCCTGACTGTTTAAGCCATATACATACAGAGTGATATTCGTTTCCGCGCTATTTCTTGAAAACTATAGATCGGATTTCAATGAAACTTGGCTCACAGCTTCACTACAAAGTGGACATGCGCATATCATCGGGATTACCCGGTTCGACCGCCGAATTTAGAGTTACTGCCCCTGACTGTTTTAGCCATATACATACAGAGTGATATTCGTTTCTGCGCTATTTCTTGAAAAGTATAGACTGGATTTCAATGAAACTTGGCACACAGCTTTACTACAATGAGGGGATACGCATATCGTCGGGGTTACCCGGTTCGACCGCCGAATTTAGAGTTACTGCCCCTGACTGTTTAAGCCATATACATACAGTGATATTCGATTCCGCGCTATTTCTTGAAAATTATACACCGGATTTCAATGAAACTTGGCACACAGCTTTACTACAATGAGGACATGCGCATATCGTCGGGGTTACCCGGTTCGACCGTCGAATTTAGAGTTACTGCCCCTGACTGTTTTAGCCATATACATACAGAGTGATATTCGTTCTGTTGAAGCCATATACATACAGAGTGATATTCGTTCTGTTGAAGCCATATACATACAGAGTTATATTCGTTTCCGCGCTACTTTATTGACAATGAAAATATATTCGGCGGGGGATATCAATTCAACGAATTTGCTTGTTTATTATAAAAGTTTTGTGACTTGTATATTTCAGAGATGCATTGATAGTATCGTTTGGAAACATCCTGACAAGTTTATTTGCTGGGTTTGTGATATTTGCCATCATTGGTTACCTTGCTCAAGAACTAGAAATGGGGATTGATGAAGTCGTGGATGAAGGTAAGAGAATCTTTTATTATACGCCCGAAGGGTCTTATTATGTTTTGGCCCCGCTCGTCTGTCCATTAGCAATTTCTTGTGTGCGCAACTCCTCCTACAGTTTTGATCGGAATTTGATCAAACTTGCCACAATGAATCTCCATGGTGTCTAGTTGTGCACCTCGCTTACGGAATTCAGATAACTCTTTTCGTTCTTGAATTATCGTCCCTTGAATTAGAAAAATGCCCATTTTCTTGTGTGCACAACTCCTCCTACAGTTTTGATCAGAATTTTATCAAACTTGCCACAATGAATCTCCATGGTGTTTAGTTGTGCACACCGCTTACAGAATTTAGATAAGTGTTTTCGTTCTTGAATTATGTGCCCTTGAATTGAAGGAAAAATGCCCATTTTCTCAAAAATGCCCATTTTCTCCTATGCGCTACTTCTACAGTTTCAACCAGAATTTAATCAAACTAGCCACAATGAATCTCTATTGTGTCTTGTTGTGCAAACAAAATTTTGATAACTTTCCATGTTTGAATTATCTGCCCTTGAATTGGAAAAATGGCCAATTTTACTGACAAGCCCCTCTCGGGTGTATATGCGCCGCTCTGCGAAGCTCTTGTTCCTTTTGCAAATAAGACCAGGTTTTGATGTCCCTTAACCCATTACCAAACGGCAAAATTTTAGACTAGACCAAATTCAAAGATGTGGCAGATGACAATTTCAGGTGAATGAAATTTTACATTCTTCAGTCTTTTTACGTTGAAAATATTGTGGGAAATGAAGAAATTGCTTGTCACAAGCAATTTCTTCATTTTCCACAATGTTTTCCAAAGCCTTTATCTTGTTGGGTGACAAAGAGTCATTGTGTGGTAATGGGTTAACACATGACCAGGCGACAAAATTTTGGACCATTACAAATCCAAAGATGTTGCAGAAGACTTCTTGGAGTTGAAAATATTGTGGAAAATGAAGACAAGCAATTTCTTCATTTTCTACAATGTTTTCCAAAGCCTTTATCTTGTGGGGTGACAAAAAGTCATTGTGTGGGAATTGGTTAACTTAAAGTATTGTAAATTGTGACAAATGTTAGAGCCATAGATAAGAGGGAGTTATGACTTTTCAAAATGCAAAATATCATTAAATGTTTGCATAACCTGGATAGCTCAGTTGGTAACATAGGAGTCTATCGAACCAGGGGCTTGTGATTCCTAATTTTTACATGGCAAATGATATTATCCTTCCTGACATTTGACATAACTATTTGCCTCTCAC
Organism: Fragum sueziense; assembly: GCA_963680895.1. Taxonomy (NCBI): domain Eukaryota; kingdom Metazoa; phylum Mollusca; class Bivalvia; order Cardiida; family Cardiidae; genus Fragum; species Fragum sueziense. The sequence goes on from OY804602.1 coordinate 24,818,173, forward strand.
AAATGGATGTGAAGCATTTAAGAGATGGAAAAAGCTGAAGGCTTGGATTAGATATTATAGAAGTAATGTAAGGCCGAGAGATAGCCAGGAATCCATCTGCAGCAATAAGACCATTTGTAGCAGCTTTAAAATTGGACCACCCTGAAATGTTGTTGTTCAGGAAAGGCAGGGTGTCCACGGTCAGGGAAAAAATATTTTTTCAAGGTCAGAGAATTGTCAGGGAATTTTCGAATTGGTCAGGGAATTTTACAGTTTAAGCAAAAGTCAGGGAAAAGTCAGGGAATTTTGAAATAATTTGTGTATGAATTTGTGTTTTTTGTCCATCTTGTCCCACACCCAGCAGTATAGATTAAGTTCATAAAACATGCTTTATGTAAGTATGAAAAAAAAGAAAAAAAAATATTCATACAAATTGTAATACAGTTACAGTTATTAAAGTTAGAGGTGGAATGGGTTTGCAGTAACATTGGAGGAGGCCAACATTTTCATAAATTAATGTGCAAAATAAGGTAAACATAATAAGTCAGGGAAAAGTCAGGGAAAAGTCAGGGAGTTTTGCTTTGCTCAAACTGTGGACACTCTGAAAGGGTTAACCCTTTCCCAAACGGCAAAATTTTCGGGTGATCCACTTCAAAAACTGCCACAAATGACAAAATGGATGTTATTAAAGATAGTATTTGTGTAAAATATGGCACAGAAAATATTGAAACAAAAGGAGAAACTGCTGGTTATCAGCAGTTTCTTCTTTTGATTCAATGTTTTCCCAAGCCTTTTCTATTAAGGACGTCAAAACCAGGTCTTGTTTGGGAAAGGGTTAAACTGCATTCAATCAATATCAATTACGTCATCAATTACATGTTCATCAAAGCCCATGTTGTGAGATTCATAGTTATTAGCTCACCTGAGCACAAAGTGCTCGAGGTGAGCTATTGTGGTCACTCACCGTCCGTCGTCCGTCTGTCCGTCCGTCCGTCCGTCAACAATTTCTTCAAACATCTTCTTCTCCAAAACCAATTGGCCAATTTTGACCAAACTTGGCAGAAATGTTCCTTGAGTGACCCTTTTCAAAACTTGTTCGCGGATTTTTGATTCGTCAAAAAATGTGGGCGTGGCAGGGCGGGGCTTATCGGACTTAGAGAAATCCAAAGAAAATTCTTTAAAAATCAACCATGGGGCCAAATTTGAACCAAACTTGGCAGAATTGTTCCTTGAGTGACCCTTCTCAAAACTTGTTCGCAGATTTTTGATTTGCCAAAAAACGTGGTCGTGGCAGGGAGAAAGGGGCTTATCAGACTTAGAGAAATCATAAGAAAATTCTTTAAAAATCAACCATTGGGCCAATTTGAACCAAACTTGGCAGAATTGTTCCTTGAGTGACCCTTCTCAAAACTTGTTCGCAGATTTTTGATTCGTCAAAAAATGTGGCAGTGGCAGGGAGAATGGGGCTTATCAGACTTAGAGAAATCCTAAGAAAATTCTTTAAAAATCAACCATTGGGCCAATTTGAACCAGACTTTGTAGGGATGTGCCTTAAGCCATTCTTTTTAAAATTTGTTCACAAATATTTTTCATTTGTAAAAAATTGTGGCCGTGGCAGGGAGACAGGGGCTTATCAGACTTAGAGAAATCATAAGAAAATTCTTTAAAAATTAACCATTGGGCCAATTTGAAGCAGACTTTGCAGGAATGTTCTTTGAGTCTCTCTTTTCAAAATTGATTCACAAATTTTTACATTTGTCAAAAAATGAGGGCGTGGCAGGGAGGAAGGGGCTTTTCGGCCTTAGAGAAATCCTAGGAAAATTCTTTAAAAATCAACCAATGGGCCAAATTGAACCAAACTTTGCAGAATTGTTCCTTGAGTGACCCTTTTCAACATTTGCTCATAAATTTAAAGTTTCGTCAAAAAATGTGGGTGTGGCAGGGCAGGGCTTATCTAACCAAGAGAAATTGTTAAAAAATTCTTCAAAAATCTTCTTCTCCTTAACCATTGGGCCAATTAGAACCAAATTTGGCAGGAATGTTCCTTAGGTGACCCTTCTTTATCTTAAGATTTGTTCGCGGATTTTTTATTCTTCCAAAATTGTGGGCGTGGCAGGTCAGCTCTAAGAAATTCTTTAAAAATCAACCATTTGCCCAATTTGAACCACACTTGGCAGAAATGTTCCTTGGGTAACTCTTTTCAAAATTTGTTCTCAATTTTTTTATTCGTCAGAAAAAGTGGGCGTAGCTTATCAGACTTACAGTGTTGGCAAATTTTGTATTGGACAAAAAAAGTGGCCGTGGCAGGGCGTGGCTTATCAGACTTAGAGAAATCGTAAGAAAATTCTTTAAAAATCAATTGGGTCAATTTGAAACAGATTTGGCTACAATGTTCCTTGAGTGACCCTTTTCAAAATTTGTTTGCAAATTTTTTATTCATCAAAAAAGTGGGCGTGTCTTTAAACTTCTTTCAGGTGAGCGATATAGGGCCATTCTGGCCCTCTTGTTGTCTTCTATTGTGTTTGGATTTGAAATTAAGAAATTGTAAATCCTCAACCCCCTCAATTTTATGTTAAAGGTGCAGGTCTAGCATTTGTAGTCTACCCAGATGTAGTGACCAGACTTCCTACATCACCATTATGGTCTATACTGTTCTTTGTTATGAGTGCCTACAACATAGTGTTTGGATTTAACCCATTCCCAAACATAGAGGCTTTTTGATGCCTTTCAGGATAAAGGCTTTAGAAAACATTGTGCAAAATGAAGAAATTGCTTGTGACAAGCAATTTCTTCATTTCCCACAATGTTTTCTATCCAAAAAGACCAAAGAATGTAAAATTTCGTTGACTTGAAATAAAAAGTTCATAAATCCTTTACCTCCTAATATTTGTTTCTCTGACACAATATTTGTTGTATTATATAGGTGCAGGTCTAGCGTTTGTTGTCTACCCGGATGTAGTGACCAGATTACCTATATCACCATTATGGTCTATACTGTTCTTTGTGATGAGTGCCTACAACATAGTGTTTGGATTTAACTCATTCCCAAACATTGAGGCTTTTTGATGCCTTTCAAGATAAAGGCTTTAGAAAACATTGTGGAAAATGAAGAAATTGCTTGTGACAAGCAATTTCTTCATTTCCCACAATGTTTTCTATCCAAAAAGACCAAAAAATGTAAAATTTTGTTGACTTGAAATAAAAAGTTCATAAATCCTTTACCTTAAATAAAAAGTTCATAAATCCTTTACCTCCTAATATTTGTTTCTCTGACACAATATTTGTTGTATTATATAGGTGCAGGTCTAGCGTTTGTTGTCTACCCAGATGTGGTGACTAGGCTACCTATATCACCATTATGGTCTATACTGTTCTTTGTGATGATGATCACACTCGGTATGGGCAGTGAGGTAGGTGGAACTTGACCATTTACAAAACTAAAAATGTCTTTACAAATGTTGAACTGCAAATGTTGGGCTTTCATAGTTCACGTCTCGACCCTGTTTAAAGTGACATTTCACAATTATTTTTACATAAATTTTACTTTTATTTTATCTGAAAGGGCATGTTTTCTTATGGAAATTCTGAAAATTTCAAACCAAAATATTGAACCGTTTACGAGAAATATATATTTTTGTGCTAAAATTAAACAAATTGTTGTGGACAACATTTCAGATTTATATAGAATTTGTCATTTCTGTAACTTTGAAGGCATATTTTTCGCTTATAAATAACAACTTCAAAAAACTGATAGCATTTCTATGCATTAGAATAGACAATGTTGCATCAAGACATACTTTTAAAAAATGAAATAAACGTGAAATGTCACTTTGATAGGCACAATTGTCATTGACTGAGATATTAAGCCTATTTCATTGAAGAAAGAAAAGGTCATTTTGAAGAAAAATGGGCACATATCCTCACACAAAAAGATGCTTTTGTCAATTTACAACTGCATTATTACATTTCTTTTTCAAAGCACAACCTTGATATGTAATATTGACTTTGAAGGAAAAGCTTTGAATCACAAGCTAAGTGTTTTTTAAAACAGAGATTCTATTTCACACTGGATCGATAAGTGGCTGGACCAATTGCCTTTCTGACTTGAATTATTGAAATACATTCATGTTTAATTATATTTCCTTTTCCCTCTACAGTTTGCGTTGTTGGAGACTTGTATAACAGCTGTACAGGACACAATGCCCTCATTGAGACAGAAGAAAACATGGGTAGTTTTGTGTGTGTGTATTCTAGGATTCCTCGGGGGATTGATTGTTACGTGTGAGGTAAGTAAAGAAATTATTGAATTATTTACAAAATTGCAGGAACAACTAAATTTAAATGTGTTGTAGATGCAGAGCTCCAGATAAGAGGGGTGGTGTCTTTTAAAAATGCAATATTTCTTTAATTGTTTATCAAACCGGGTTTGGATTGAAATGAAAAATTTTAGAATGTCTTCACCTCCTCTTATCTGTTGCTCTGTAGATGTAAAAAAATTGATGTCGGCAAAAAGTTTAAAATGTTGATTAATTCTTGCAGAAAATACTGAGTGAAAAGGAAAAAATGGTGATAGCTTACAGCTTTTTCATACAATCTGATCTTATTTTATTATACCTGTGTGATTTGTATAACCATTAAAACTTGACAAGTTTTAATGTGACTATTTCTTATTCTTCAGGGAGGGTTGTTTGTTTTACAACTGATGGATCAGTATGTATCCAGTTGGTCCGTATTTGTAATGGCCGCCACTGAGAGTATTATATTTGGATGGATTTATGGTAAGTTACTTTAACCCTCACCCAGATTGTGCAGTTTCCGACTGATCCCATTTGAAAGGAGCTGCAGATAGCAAAATACAGTCGACACTCGTTGTGTCGAAGTCGGAGGGGCCGTCAAAATACCTCGACATATCCAGAGTTTGACTCATCCGATTTTGTTCGGCTTCGAGATATTTGATATTTGACCGTTTTTGAAATTTATCAAGCACTGATACTATTGAAATATAGTAGGAAAAGGAGAGAAATTGCTCGTGTGGAGCAATTTCTATCCTTTTCCTACTATATATCAATGGCTATATTCAGTTCGAGATTATTTTGTTTTGAAAAAATTATGTCAATAGCTGAGGACGGGACCAGATTTTAATTTCGACTTAAGCGAAAATTCGACTAATCCGATGTCGACATAACGAGTGTCGACTGTACTTGATGTTGAAAGTAGAAAGTGTTTCACAAACTTGTCTTATTTCCTTGAAACATTTGAAGGACATTCAATCAAAGGCGTCAAAACTGGAGCTTGCCATAATAATGCTATCCTATGTTGTAGGTACTGAGAGGTACCTTCAAGATGTAGAGATGATGATTGGCAGTATGGCCAGATGGAGATGGTTCTTTAAACTATTCTGGCAGTATTTGTCCCCCTTTACACTCGCCGTAAGTAATCACTAAGCTCTTCTTACTATAAATCTTAGTAAAAAAAAGCATATTATTCAATACATTATGAAATTGTCTTAATTCTTATAATTCATTGATGACTTTTGCTCATAAGTGCAAGTTTTATGTTCCTCTTTTGATAGATGGGTGGCACATGTTTTGTCAGATCTCTAATTTTCAGAAAATCTCAAACATTTGTCAGCATGTTTTAAACTATGACTGACAAGGCAATCAAATTTCACAATGGTAATTCTTTATGGCAATACTTTTCTAGGTACTGTATTCATTCATCAATGTCGTAATCAATGTATTGTTCATTAAAAAATTTCAAGATGGTGTTTTAACAATTCACTTACAACCCATGGTTTGGGTTTCATAAACACTTAGCCGCGGCCTTAGCGCAGTTGGTAGCGCATCTGCCTCTCATTCGAGAGGTCCCGGGTTCGATACCCGGCTGCGGCAAATACCCTTTCTGACAAAATTGTCACCCACCAATGGGTTTGAAATCGTTAACCTAAGTGGGCGAGCAGCTAAAAGCTCGGTAAAGGTATTGTGGTAGTACTGGTCTGAGAAACAACAGGAATCCACGGGTAGGTGCTCCAGCCGCCGCGATATGACCCTGGCAGTTGAAAACGGCGTAAAACCCCAATAAACTCAAACTCATAAATACTTTGACATTTCAGGCTGTGTTTGTATTTAACCTGATCCAGTATGCACCAATAACCTACGACAAATATGTATATCCAGGCTGGGCCAATGGAGTAGGTTGGATTCTCGCCTTGTTCCCCATGGTCTGGATCGCCAGCTCTGCGATGTGGAAAATTACCACAGTCAAAGATGATAGAATGTCAATTATGGAGGTAAATGTGGATTTTATTGCTTTAAAACTTTAATAAATAAATGCCTAAATTTTAGGTTAGTCTAATTTAAAATCTGCTGCAGATGACAAATAGATATTAATAAACATTCATTTTGTCTTTAATGTAGCCAAGAAAATATTGAAGCAAAAGGAGAAAATGCTGGTGATCAGCATTTTCTCCTTTTGTCTCAATGTTTTCCCTAGTCTGATCTCTTAGGGAGGTCAAAACCAGGTCTTGTTTTGGAAAGGGTGAAACCTTTAACAAACAAGTCCTAGTTTTGAAGTTCTTATGCAGAAAGACTTTGGAGAGCTTTGAGAGAAAAAAGAAAATGCTGGGAATCACTTTTGCTATATTACATTCAGTCATTGGGTCACAAAAAAGGAACTAGATGCAAAAAAGTTTGTACTGTGATTATGGCAGTCTTGTTCTTGTGAATATATGCAGTAACTCCCTACCTCACATCGACTCTTTTTGAATTTCCATAAGATAATGGCTTTGGAAAACATTGGAGAAGTTTCCCACACATTTCCCACAATGTTTTCTATACAAAAAGACAAATGTTTTTGACAAATTTCACTCACTTGAAATTGTCATCTGCAACACCCTTCAAATACCGATGGATTTTGTGCTAAATATAGACTGGGTTTCCTGTTATGTTTTGATAAACCATTGGTGTTGTTGTAAAATCTCGTAACTACAGCTTGAATCAAGCTGTAGTTACTTGATTTCATAACAACACCTACAAAAATACTATTGTTTGTACGAAATTACATCACATTTAACCCATTACCAAACGACATAATTTTAGGGTGCTCCAAATTCAAAGGGGTCGCAGACGACAAAATGGATGATATTAAAGATAGGAATTTTGTCTAATATGGCACTTAAAATATTGAGGCAAAGGGAGAAACTGCTGATTATCAGCAGTTTCTCCTTTTGTCTCAATGTTTTCCCAAGCCAATGCTATAAGGGACGTCAAAACCAGGTCATGTTTGGGAAAGGGTTAACTGGACAAAATCGTTCCCTTTTGGAACAGTCCAAAGTTTGCCGTCTTGTAATGAGTTAATATTTTGTGTTCTTTTGTCTACTTACAGAAAGTCAAGTTCCTTCTAAAACCATCACCAGAGTGGGGCCCCGCCCACAAAATACCAAAGTTTGACCTTCAAGACATCGAGAAAAACAACATGGACCAGGGAAAAAATATTTCTAATCCAAACTTTAGTAGCAACGATAGTGTCACTAAGATATAAATATAACCCTAACACTATGATAAGAGGGAGTGATGGAATTTTGAGTTCAAATGATATGAATGATGAACAAAAAATGAAAATCTCCCTTTTCATAGGAGTTTGATAAGTTCTGAAGACTGCTTACAAGCAGTACAAACAACATAGGGTCTACAGAAAAATTTAAAATTCAGAATGACATCACTCCTAAATATCTTTAAGCCTCTAATAAGCCCAGGTATTTCTTACAACAGGGGTTTTGAGCAATAATAACAGATTCAAAATGTCGGTCTGTTATTGAGTTATGATAAGTTCAGCTTGTCTTAACTTTGCAGTTTCCCATGATGTTTGGTCAAACATTATGATAAAAGGATGAAGAATACCCCATGTCAGGATAAATTATTATGATAACAGGCCAAGAATACCCCCCATATCCCTACCTCCATGCGGTGGGGGGCGGGCAACAGAGAAATCTGGCTAACAGGGATCTGTGCCGTCATGGAGAAATTTCCCAAACATTCTCAAAATTTTACTGAAAAAGAAATATATGAGATATTCAGTTTAGATGCCATAGGATTGGATTTGAAAATGCTGTAAAAGAATTTTTTTGTAGAAAAAAAAAATGATTTGTTTTGAATATTGAATATGTTTATCAAAAGATCTATAAATTGAACAAAAAGTAGTTAGGTTCAACAAAAGTTGGCTGGAATTTGGGATAAAGGGACATTGTGGCATTTGAGACTGTTATTACGGGTAATTAAGAGACTATTAATAGAGCAGCGTGGATTTTGATCAACCTGTGTGTATACACAACGGGCTGATCTTGATCCATGTTGGTCTCAAATGCCAAACTAGATTTTCTAGATTACAGGTTGAGCTGACGGATCAACTATTTTGCTGATGATGAAAGCACAGTTATCTTTGTTTTAAAGATTAAATCTGTAAATTGTTGATATGGGGGTCATTGATGTTCTTTATTTTGAGATGTGAATACCTTAAAATTATGATTAGATAAATCAACAAATTAATCAATGAATTACCATGGTCAGTTAAATGTTGATTGACCTATCAAATGAGTCATTTTGTCAATGTGTTTTGGACAACCTCCAACAAAAGACACTGTTATAACTCCACCAGCCAAATTTGAAAGTGACGTATGATTGTGTTTATCCTTTACAACCAATCAACCTGTTCATTTATCATGTGCACATTGTAAACGGTACAAATGAGAAGAGTTTATTGATTTTGAAACAGTTAACACAAGACTACCTCACTGTCAATTTTGGTTTGTGGATTTATATGTTTTTCATATTTCATGTCTTTTGGATATTCTTCAACATTGTTATGTTCTTCATTTTTCCTTTGTTTGGAAACCTTACATGCATTATTCCACTTACATTGGACATGGAATATTTGAGCCAGTATCTTGATAAGGGGGCCCTTTATAGCGTTTTATGACAATATGGATCTAGATCAGCCTACATATACACCCTGTCTGATTTAAATCGATGTTTGTCTCTTATAGCTTTTTCATGACCTGTAGCAGCTCTTAACCCATTACCAAACTGCAAAATTTTAAGGCTTATCCAAATTCAAAGATGTTGCAGACGACAATTTCAAGTGAATGGAATTTTAAGGTTTTTGGTATTACTGGGTAGAAAATATTGTGGGTAATGAAGAAATTGCTTGTCACAAGCAATTTCTTCATTTTCCACAATGTTTTCTAAAGCTATTTCTACTAGGGGCATCAAAAGGCGTCATTGTGTGGGGATGGGCTAAGTGAGCAGCATTGATCTTAAGACTGTGAATGCTTAGACTGATCTTGATCCATTTTGGCTGAACTTGATCCATTTTGGCCTCTGAATGTCATAATGGCTATTTTCCAGACCCAGGCTCATATGTATCAATTCATGCATTTCTGTCTATTGAGTGTAAATGTATCCACTTACAGTTCACTTGTGTATTTATCAAACAAATAAATCCATGTAAAAAGTAGGTTAAAAGAAAAACATGTCATTTAACCCTCTCCCAAACAAGACCTGGTTTTCACGTCCCTAATAGAAAAGGCTTTGGAAAACATTGAGACAAAAGAAGAAACTGCTGATAACCAGCAGTTTCTCCTTTTGTCTCAATATTTTCTGTGCCATATTTTTCACAAATTCTTTCTTAAATAATTTCCATTTTGTCATTTATGGCAGTTTTTGAAGTGGATAACCCTAAAATTTTGCCGTTTGGAAAAGGGTTAAATCTCATTGAGTGTGTGTTTGCGGATCAATTTTACTTTCATCTGATTTCACTATCTAGTAATTTAGATTCGCAATAACACAATCTGTTCATAAACCAGGGGCCGTATTCACCAACATTACTAAATCAACTGTCTAAAGTACATAACAAGCCATCTGATTGGACGAGACATATGTCTCGGCCAATCGGATGGATTGTCATGTAATTCTTAAGGTAAACTTGGAATTAGACCGGTTGGTGAATACAACCCTAGATACTGTTTTGTATTGAAATTTACATGTCTGTTGAAACTACTGATATGTACATGTAAATTGTAAATTTGTCTCCAAATTTATAACCTAAGTATTGATTGTTCTATGCAAAGAGTAAATTGATGCCTTTTATTTCTACATATAACAAAACAATGGTGTTTTTCAACTCATTTTCAGATTTCAAATTTTTTAAATATGATAAATGATGTACATGGACAACACTTTTAGTCTGTTATCTTTCCTCAATTATATGATATGATTGTGTATGGTAGTTTGGCAAATAGGATCAAATGTTATTTCAAAACAAGTGATAAACTGTTTAGATGAGTTTGATTTTATTGGAAAGAGTACCTAAAAGCGTGTTTCATTTGTGAACAAAAATATATATGTCTTTTATACTATTTATGGATATGTTTTGTTTTGAAAGAACAAATTCACTGCTATTTTAGGAATATTTCATGGGTATCTGTTATTCATTGCCTATGAGTTTCCATTACAAGAATGAAATAAACAGTAGTATATTCTGTTTTTATTCGGGAGACAGGGCGGAGTCTAGTAAACGGTTCATTACATTTAAGCTTAGGGAGAAACAGCCTTCTCGATTAGCGGTATATCATCGGTATTGTTGCAAAACAGTATAACTACAGCGTGAATCAATCTGTAGTTACGAGGTTTTATAACAACACATTTTACAATCGCACATTCTTTCAATTTCGAAATGTGTTCATGCTCGTGCAGCACGTTTTTTCTCTTCTATCAACCAAGGTATCGAGAAGTAACTTCGTGGAATAACCTCTTTACCTAGTCACACCCTGTCAGGTGAATAAAAACGGAATATATTTACAAACAAATATGGTAATGGCTAGTTATGAAAATTGTTTTGTTTTGATTTTTTGAGTGCTTAAACAAATGTGCTGTTATATAAGTGCTTTCTTCTATCTTTATCCATCCATTCTTCACACATTTTATCACATTTTCTTCACATTTTATTACATTTCCTTCACATTTTATCAGACTATGACGCTCGTTTTACCGTATTTATTGTAACATGTTTGATTTACTACTTGCGAGTGCTATAACATCTTTTGATGTTGGTAACTTATTATTTTGTTGTTTTCATGGTTATGGTTTATTGCTGCTCAATAGAAGATTTTTTATCATGACAATTTATAAACTATGAATATGATACCAGGGGTTAGGGTATTTCACCATTTTTCGTGTGACATTAACATTTGTTACGTATCTTAACCTATTTGAGTAACATTGTAAACATTCGGCAGTGGATTTTTCCATTGCTGAATGTTTACAACGTGCCTGAATAGTTCCGACATAACATGAATCTCATAAGCGGTGGTTTACCTTATTGCAACGCTGTTGTAAATGCATAAGGATGCAGATCTGAGAAAAAAAGCCTGTATGCCATTTTAGATCGACGACCATGGATTTTGATCATCATGCAGCCTGTGTACACATGAAGACTGTTCAAAATCTATGATGTTCTCTTATTTTCACAGTCTGTGGCAAGTGTAAGACAGTAGCATGAGTGCACTAATGCACTGATGCACAAGCCAAGTTAGATCTCTGTGGATCACAAATGTTACAAGTGCTATATCCCTTTCCCAAACGACAAAATTTTAGGGTGATCCACTTCAAGAACTGCCACAAATGACAAAATGGATGTCTTTAAAGACAGGATTTGTGTAAAATATGGCATAGAAAATATTGAGACAAAAGGAGAAACTGCTGGTTATCAGCAGTTTCTTCTTTTGCTTCAATGTTTTCCCAAGCCTTTTCTATTAGGGACGTCAAAACCAGGTCTTGTTTGGGAAAGGAATATTCCAGTATCTCATTAGTATACCGGTGAATCACATACACACTTACAACAGCTTTGCCATAATGTAATGATCAATGACATTTCATATGACATGCTAAATTGTAATTCATCACCAGAATACTAGAATATCCCTTTTCCCAAAATTTATGCTACTTCAAATTTTTATGGGAACTGTAACCACAAAGTAAGTTGTCACCAAAAGCGTTTAGAGAAAAAAGAAAATAACATTTTATTCTTTCTGTGCTATTATTGTCAAATTTTGACACATTCAGTCATACAATGTACTTATTCTTGCAAGTCTTTACAATTTTGACTGTTCTAAATTTTTAATGTTTGTGAAAGGATAGAATAAATTGGAGAAGAATCTTTGTTTAATACTCTAATATGTGATCTTAGCCAAAGTCGTTGAAATTGGCATTATATAGTTAGATTGAATAAAATGTTTACAAATGTAAAACATAGAACCTGTAGCTGTATTAAGGAAATCAACTTTATTTTAGGATTTAAATGTTTGTACATTATTCCTTACATATTAATCCTTTCCCAAAATGGCAAAGATTTAGATTGTTCTACTTTGAAAACTGCTGCAAGAATTGTCTTACATAAAAATGGGCTTTGTCACCTTTGTGAACATTATATCAAAGAAAGTATTCAGGGAAAAGGAGAAAATGTCAGTCATCAACATTTTTCATCTTTTGCCAAGATCTTCGCCCATGCCGTATATAGTGAAGATGTCAAAAACAGGTCATGTTTCAGAAAGGGTTACTTGATTAGATCTACTTGTATTTTTGAACTGTAAGCAAAGAACAAATAAAACCTTGCATTTTAAATTTTACATGTTCAGGATCTCTTACATTTTACTTTTATTCATTGTTGCTAAAGTTATTGTTCATGTTACATATACAAAACCTCCATCAGTGGGGAAATAGTTTAACACTTTACTAGAAAACTTAAACCTTGATCCATAATTAGATAACAAATCTTTAAACGGGTCCAAATGGAAAGAAGTTGCAGACAACATTTCAAGTCGACAAAGTTTTCATTCAATTCATATTGTCGTTTGCAACATCTTTGAATATGGACCTGTCTAAAATTTTGTTGTCTGGTATGGGTTGATAAATGTGACCCGTCACGCTAAAAGGGACCTTATCGGATGTGTGAAAAATATCGACCCTAGTCAGTCTGCGCAGTCTGCGCAGTCTGCGCAGCGAGACTAGGGCCAACACTTTTCACTTTTATGTATTTTTCTAAATCCGGAATGATTTCTCTATCTTACTATATGTTCATTTCTCGCATATGGGATCTTGTTGACATGTGCTGGTTCTGACAAGTTTGTCCAAATTTGGATTTTTGAGTTCGGATAAGGTCCCTTTTAGCGCGACGGGTCACAAATATTTATGTAGTAAAGGGTTACTCTGGTTACATATATTTACAAGTGTAAACTTATACTAACCGATACAATTGTTAAAGTCTGTTGAAAAATCATCGTCTCTTTTCAACGAAAACCTCATAACTGCAGCTTAACCCATTCCCATTAATTGACGCTTTTTAACGCCCCACAAAATAATGGCGAAGGAAAACATCGTCGAAAATGAAGAAATTTCTTGTGAAAACCAATTTCTTTATTGTCCACAATGATTTCCATCCAAAAATACACAAAAAATAGAAATTACTTTCACTTGAAAATGTCGTCTGCGTGATCTTTCAATTTGGACCACCCTAAAATTTTGCCGTTTGGGAATGGGTTAAAACAAACTGGAGGTACGAGATTTTTGTTAAAAAGCATTGTTATGTTCTTATTCAAGCTGTGCTATTCTTAGAAACTTCCACAGAAATTCAACTTATTTGATGTGGATAATGTCAAATGCATATTTAATATATAAACTTGAATATTGTTTATATCAATACCTCATCTGTCAATATCAAAGTCAGGGTCATTTATCAGGGTGAAGGTCAAATATTTCATCTTGAAGGTCATATTTAGTCAATTAGTACAAAGCTTAGATCTGTATCATATTTTGTGAAAATATTGCTCAGTATTTGTTACTTTAAATTCTTTCTCAAAAATATGAATGATTTAAGAACTGAAGGGAATGAAAACATAGAGTTGTTTTCTGGCAGTTTTCCATCCTTTTCGATACAAAACTTCAGGAGTAATTGAAGCTTCATATTCTTTTTGCATATTTCTGCATATACAGTCGACACTCGTTGTGTCGAAGTCGGAGGGTCCGTCAAAGTACCTCGACATATCCGGAGTTCGACTCATCCGATTTTGTTTGGCTTCGAGATATTTGATACTTGACCGTTTTTGAAACTTATCAAGTACGAATATTATTGAAATAAAGTAGGAAAAGGAAAGAAATTGCTCGTGTCTAGCAATTTCTATCCTTTTCCTACTATATTTCAATGGTTATATTCAGTTCGAAATTATTTTGTTTTGGAAAAATATGTCAATATATGAGGACGGGACCAGATTTAAACTTCGACTTATGCGAAAATTCGACTTATCCGATGTCGACATAACGAGTGTTGACTGTATGTAAAAGCCTTAAATGGTAAAATGGAATGCAATAATTTCATTTTAGAGTCTAAGAACTTGTACTTGTACTGATAAATTTATTTTAGTTTTGATTGGGGACTTAGCGCATAGCTAGTGTAAAAATCATACTGTTGGTGGGCCCATATTCAAATGAAAAAAATTAAGACTGTTACAAATTGAAATCCAATTGCAGATAACAAGTAAATAGTGTCAAAAAAGGGAATATATTTTCTTCATGGAAACTTTACGGGAAGGCAGAAAATGGTCTACTGCATTTCCTTTTTTCTCCCAATATTTATATTATCTGTTTTCGTAAAGGACATAAAACCATTGATTGTATGTGAAAGGATTCACTGAAATAGGCTGTATTTGTGAGCGTTTAAAGTTTTGCAATTGTTGTGGGCTAAGTCATTGTCATTTATTTATGACTTGTATAAACATTAGTTTTGAATTCCTTGTACATGTATTTCCAATCAGTGTTGCAATTTGATTGGCAAACTCCTGACTAATTCTTTAGCTAGCAAAAATAGTTATCGTTTTAATACATGCAGAAAATGTTAAAATCAAATTTCTAGACCTGCTAAAATCATCAAGTAATTCTATTGTGAGAAAATTAATTAGTGGATTAGAAAGACAATGCTGGCTTGCTCATGTGCTCTCTTTCTCTGTTCTTGTAGTTAAAAGCTTTTCTTTGACAAGTTGCTAAAATCTGGCAAGATCTAAGAAGTTTTTTGGAAGTTTAAGGTTATGGAATTTAGCCGTCTTTAACCCATTACCAAACGACAAAATTTTAGGGTGATCCAATTTCAAAGCTGTTGCAGACGACATAATCAATGTTGATAAAGATAGAATTTGTGTATGATATAGCTAAGAAAATATTGGGACAAAAGGAGAAACTGCTGGTTATCAGCAGTTTCTTCTTTTGTCTCAATGTTTTTTCAAGCCATTTCTATCAGGGATGTCCAAAACAGATCTTGTTTGGGAAAGGGTTAAGCCAAAATGCAATGCTGATTAATGTAGTTCTAAATATATGTTGTATAATCTTAACCCACATCCTGTGTAATAGTGGGTGAGTAATTACCATGTGCAGTCCATGTGTGCACCAATCTGAAGAAAAACTTGAGTGTTATCATTTGTAATTGTAGAGTTACAGTTCATGATACATGAACTGGCAGTTTATCTTTAGTTTTTAGCCAGGGATGCTCTGCAAGGTCATTTATCGTGAGCTATATTTGAAATAAGATAAAAAAGCATTGTTTTTGAGAGCCTTTTCTTTAGGTTGATAATAAAAGGCCAACAAATTGTCACATCTCTTCAAAGACCTCGTCACTGCAGCTTGTTATAAACTGCACTTACAAGGTTTTTGAAGGAAAGCGACAAAATGTTACAGTTGAGAACATCATGAAATTGACATCCTGAGTGGAATGGGAATGTTTGATGAGTGAATGAATGGACGAATGGAATGAGCGTTTTGAATGATTCTGTGTATTTAAAAGATTGATAACACGCCCACGATAAGCTCTCGGCCAATCAAACGTGATTTTAAAATAGTAACAGCCCGATATCGGAAATTTACCAATATTATAGGTATGAAGGTTTATCAATAATATGCCCACAATAATTTTTCGGCCAATGAAATGCTTTCTTTTTATAACAACCAATTAAACCAGTGAACGTTTCAAACATTTATTGAGCGTTTAAACGTTTTTGTGATTGGATTGAATGAACGCTTGAGTGGAATTACTTTGATCGGAATGGAATGGAATTAATGTCAATTTCATGATGTTCTCAACTGTACTGCTCTGTAAGTTATTTTCTGTAAAATTTTCAATATATAGTCACTTTTCAACAAAGACCTTGTACATGCAGTTTGTTTTAAGCTGCAGTTACAAGATTTTTGTTGAAAAGCAGCAATATAGTGTACAATTTGATCTTAGTCTACCGGGTAATCCATCGTAATTATCATGTCAGGATCAGGGTTTATGTATTACTGCCATTTGTAAAGTCATGTATGCACGAAAAATCCGCTTGCACCCTTCTAGTATTAACCTTTTTCCCTCATATCAAATTTGATAGAAATTATTACAATTCTTAAACCTTTCCCAAACGACAAAATTTCAGGGTGATCCTATTTGAAGACTGTTGCTGATGACAAATTGAAAGTTGATAGAGATGAGATTTGTGTTTGATATAGCTCAGAAAATATTGAGACAAAAGGAGAAACTGCTGATTATCAGCAGTTTCTTCTTTTGTCTCAATGTTTTCCAAAGTCTTTTCTATTACAGACATCAAAACCAGGTCTTGTTTGGGAAAGGGTTAAACCATTGAAATGAGATTGGGAGTGCAGATAAGGCTCTTGTATTTTTCAGTCGTAAACTTACCATCAGATAGGGAAAGGGTTAAGGAATTAGTGCAAAAATATTGTAAGTTCATATCTAAAAAAAAGAAAAAAAGGGGCTGGGAGTTGTAGCGGACCCCTGTAATCCAGCTATTTGGAGGCCGGTTTTAATCCTTTCCCAAACGATGAAATTTTAGAGTAATCCAATTGAAAACTTCTACAGACGATAAAATCCATGTTGATAAAGATAAGATTTTATGCAAAATATAGCTTAGAAAAAATTGAGACAAAAGAAGAAAATGCTGGTTATCAGCATTTCTTCTTTTGTCTCAATGTTTTCTCAAACAAATTCTTCTTGGGACGTCAAAACCAGGACCCGGTTTCTAGAAATAACTTAAGTACATACTCATGAGAACATGCTCAACTTCAAAGGAATACTCTCCAATGTTGAAGGGTATTCAATTGAAGTTCACATGGATTTTGTGGGATTTGAGCATGGTGCTCAGATTTGAGCATGAGAACGTACTTAAGTATTTTCGAGAAACCGGGGCCAAGTCTTGTTTAGGAAAGGTTTTAAATTAGTCTGATGGCCTACCAGCCATGGTCAGAGTATAGCCCTTTCCCAAACAAGGCCTGGTTTTGACATACCTAATAGAAAAGGCTTGGGAAAACATTGAGGCAATAGAAGAAACTGCTGATAACCAGCAGTTTCTCCTTTTGTCTCAATATTTTCTATGGCATATTTTGCACAAATCCTATTTTTAATAACACCGATTTTGTCATTTGTGGCAGTTTTGGAAGTGAATCACCCTAAAAGTTTGCCGTTTGGGAAATGGTTAAAAATATGCTCTTGCAATGGTTTTGTATCGGCTAGAAATTATAAACAACCCCAAATAAGGGGAAATCTTATTTTAACCCTTTCCCACAAAATGAGGCTTTTAAAAAACCCACAAGACAGAGATTTTGGAAAACAGTGTGAAAATGAAGAAATTGCTTGTGACAAGTCCATTTCCCACAATGTTTTCTTCCCAGAAAGACTAAAAATTTGTTAAGTTTCATTCTCTTATAATTGTCATCTGCAACATCTGTGAATTTGGACCATTCTTAAAAAGAATCTTTTGATCATAGTTTATAAAAGGAATGGAAATGAATGTCTTTCAGTTCTTGTTCTCATTTCATTTGTGTTAGAATTGTAATTCTGGGGGAATTTGTTAGTTAGCCAAACCTAATATTTAACTTTCCACTTTATTGTACTGGTATTTGATTAATTTTTAATCGACACATTATGGAAATTAATTTTACTTGGATTTGATCATTGTTTCCAACTTTCATGCTTGCAATAGAATTACTCCTGAATTTGAAAAAGCTTATTGAAGCAAAAGAAGAAAATGCTGGTGGTCAGCTTTTTCTCCTTTTGCCACAATATTTTATCTGGTATAGCATACACAAATTCCAGATTTTTCAACATAAAATGTGTTGTCCTCACTACGTTTTAAGTTTTGAACAATCAAGTTTTGACATTTGAGAAAGAGTAAAAGATTATTGGTTTATCATTCTACTGTTTGATTTCTAGTAAGTTGCGCAGGCACTAGAACCATTTCAAATTCAAGTAGAGTTTATTCCCGATGTCTGTCAATCTTTTACGATTTCCGATAGATCTGTATTGTTTACACAGGAGATTTTTGTATGTAGACATGATCTATCTAAGGCTATTTCTGATTGGTTGTCGTGAATGAGAGCTCTTTATTTGTAAGACAGTAAAATGTGTTTTTTCTTGTGTTGACAATTTTTGCTGTGTATGTGCCTTTTGTGGGGTTTGTCTTATAAAATGCTTATTTTACATCTCGGAGAAAAATTAGATCTTAATTTGTGATTTTCATGCCACTTTGATTTAAATAAAAAATTGAATTGTTTTTCAATTTATTCACTCTATGTTATGTTCATCTAAAATCCTAAGCCTGTCTTGTACTTAACCCTTTCCCAAACAACAAAAGTTAGGACTCTTAAAATTTGAAAGCTGTTGCAGATGACAAAATGGATGTTGATAAAGATAAGATTTATGTACAGTATAACACAGAAAACATTGAGGCATTTCTTTTGCTGCAATGCTTTCTCAAGCATTTTCTGCATAATGCATCAAAACCAAGTCTTGTTTTGGAAAGGGTTAAAGTGGCACTTTAACCCTTTCCCAAACAAGACCTGGTTTTGACGTCCCTGATAGAAAAGGCTTGGGAAAACATTGAAACAAAAGAAGAAACTGCTTATAACCAGCAGTTTCTCCTTTTGTCTCAATATTTTCTTTGCCATATTTTACACAAATTATATCTTTAATGACATCCATTTTGTCATATGTGGCACTTTTTGAAGTTGATCACCCTAAAATTTTGTCATTTGGGAAAGGGTTAATCATTGTCACTGAATAAAGATCAGCATGTAGAGTTGAATAAGACCAGATTGCACATATATGTAGTCTGATCTTAGTCAAGACTGCATGCCAAGTCAAAGCCCCTGGAATATCTCAGAATCAAACTGTTTTGGGTAAACATTTCCATTACTTGTGCATATTTATGTTTCACGAACATTATAATAACATTCTTGTTTTTCATTAATTTATGTTTGCATTTATGTCCTTATTTGAATTACTCAAAGGGTTCTGTTCATTTGTGACATTTTCAGGTATATGTTGTACATATTTTAAAAGTGCAAAACTTTGTTACTTTGTGTACAAATATCATTCAAGTGAACTGTATCTTTAAAAAAAAGCAGACTCGACTTTTTGGAAAATTTTGAATAACATGAAATAATCTCAGTATAATTCTTAGAAAGGAATTACACATACTACTTGTCCCTTTCCTTATTGAAGAAATCTTTACAAATAATAATCACCCAAGACATGAATTTGGCAAGTTATACTTTAGAAAACATTGGATGAAAAGGAGATGCTGTTAACAAGTGTTTGGATCTTTATTGCCAATGTTTTCTGATTTAGGACTGTTAAATAAAAGATCAGGATTTTTTGGTGAAAATTTTCATACCAAGTTCCATAAGTTTTGCACTGATATATGGTGAAGGCAGCTTGTAAATAGAGCATTGTTGTTGTCAATTCTTATGCCCTTGTAATGACATGGCAGGGACATATAGTTTTGCACTGTCTGTCTGTTTCTATCCAAAGAATCTACAGCATTGCCCATTACATTTTGAACCATTAGTCATAGGGGTTTTCACGTGGTCATCTTTCCCAAACTTAGTGTTTCATGATGGTTAATCAGGTGAATCAGAATTTCAGAAAATCATCAATATTTTTGTCAATACTTGACCAATTTGAATTTGGTTTGAAGCAGAGAAGTTGAGAGAATGTCAGGAATAAGCTGTACGTGATGGATTTTTGAAAAACCAACAGATGAAAAAGTTATTGAAGATAACCCAAAAATTTGGTTTATCTTCAATGACTTTTTTATCAGTTGATTTTTCAAAAATCCAACATGTTCATCTAATGTATATGACGTCTGTCCACATCCTCTGCTTCACACCGAATTCAAATCAGTCTCGTATTAACAAAATTATGGAAGATTTTCTGAAATTGTTGTATCACATGATTATCCACTGTGTGTTTCAGGGGCATTGGTGTTTCAGTACAAATACATCTTTATGTTGTGTAGTTTAGCTTGTATCACTATATTATATCAACATTATAATTCTTATATTTCAACAAAATCTCTCGCTTTTGAATCTCATTTTGTATGATCATATCTTTATTTTACGCGTTTACTCTTTTGTTTTGGTGTGAATCGTAATGAAAGCTTTGATCAGCCAATCAGAAATAGCCTTTGTGTGAAAGTGAATTTAAAATTGAAAGGAACTATGACATATGTTGCAAAAAGGGACATCTTGAAATATTGAATCAAATTTTGGTTGATAATTATTATGATTTAATCTTTTCCCAAACAATACCGGGTTTTGACATTTTTGGTATAATTGGCTAGGGAAAACATTGAGGCAGAAGAAGAAAATGCTGATGATCAGCATTTTCTCCTTTTGTCTCAATGTTTTCTTATGGGACCTTTTTCCAGATCCCAGCCTATATGATTTAAATGTTGGCAAAGTGAAATTCATGTTTTCAAGATGGTCCCTTTTTGAATGACAAGTCAGATGATTGAGAAAATAAATTATGGTCAATTTTGAAAGAGGTCGAGATTTGACCCCTTTACCACATCACTGTATGTTGTACATAAATTTGAATAAACGTTGTAGCTGAAATATGGTGTTGAGTTTTTGCTGACATACCCTCTCTAAAACTAATGAGATTCATGCAGTGTTGGTATTTTTCATACAAAGTTGTTAAAATTTGTTACCCATCTCAATCTGTGACATCATAAACATTTGGCGGAGAAATGTTCCACTGCTGAATGTTTATGTGCCTGTATAATTTGCATGTCACTTGAATCTCATTAGGGATGGACTACCTTAATCCATTCTCACATAATGAGCCCTTTTGACTCTTCATGAGATAAAGTCTTAAGAAATCATTGTGGAAAATTGAGAAGCAATTTCTTCATATCCCATAATATTTGTGACCCAGAGGGACAAAATACTTCATTTACTTTAAAGTGCCATCTGCAACATCATTGAATTTGGACCCGTCTAAAATTTGTGTCATCTGGTAATGCGCTATGTAGTAATGTTTCTCTTTATATACAGTCGACACTCGTTGTGTCGAAGTCGGAGGGTCCGTCAAAATACCTCGACATATCCGGAGTTCGACTTATCCGATTTTGTTCGGCTTCGTTAAAGTTGATATTTGATCGTTTTTGAAAGTAATCAAGTATGATTATTATTGAGATATTGTAGGGAAAGGAAAGAAATTGCTCGTGTCGAGCAATTTCTATCCTTTTCCTACTACATTTCAATAGCATTATTGAGTTAAAAATTATTTTGTTTTGAAAGAATTATGTCCAATGATGAGGACGGGACCAGATTTGAACTTCGACTTAAGAGAAAATTCGACTTATCCGATGACGACATAACGAGTGTCAACTGTAGTTACATGCAAAGCCCAGATATCTCAGTAGGGAACATCATAATCTTAACAATCCAGGGCTTGTGGGTTCGAACCCTAGTTCTGCCAATATCCTTTCTCACATTTGCCAAAATCATTTGTCTATCACCATTGGATGTAAATCATCTGAGAGAGCAGCTAGAGGCTCAGTTCGGATAATGTGGTAGCACTAGTGAAAGAAATACCAGGAATCCTTAGTTAGGTGCTCCAGCCACCATGCTATAACGACAACAGTTGGAAGAGGCGTTAAACCCCAATCAATCAGCCGTAAAAGTTTATGAACAATGGAATGCATGGAGACACAATGACAATGGCCCCACTGGCCAGTAGAGCCATTTTTGCCTCAATATATTCTGTGCTATATTGTACACAAATCTGGTGTATCAATTTCTATTTTGTGATCTGCAGCAGCATTCAAGTTGGAACAGTCAAAATGGTTGTTGTTTGGGAAAGGGTTAAAGGAAAATTATGGAGAATAGTCAAACTTTTCCCAAGCAGCAAAATTTTAGGGCTTAACAAGCTACAGAACAGATCTATAGTAACCCATTACCAAACGACAAAATTTTAGCCTAGTCCAAACTCATAGGTGTTGCAGACGACAAGTTCCATTGAACAAAATTTTTTTGTAGACGACAAGTTCCATTGAACAAAATTTTTTTGGTCTTTCTTGGTAGAAAACTTTGTGGGAAATGAAGAAATTGCTTGTCACAAACAAATTCTTCATTTTCCACCATGTTTTCCTAAGCCTTTATTTTGTAGGGCGTCCAAAAGCGTCAATGTGTGGGAAAGGGTTTAGATCAACATGGGTCCTGATCAGCCTGCGCTTACGCACAGTCTGATCAAACCCATGCTGTTCTGTAATAGGCTTTATCATGACATGAAAGCAACTGAAAGTCAACTGTATGAATCCTGAACATAATGCACTTAAGCATAATGTGATATAGAACCATTTTAACCCTTTCCCAAACAAGACCTGGTTTTGACGTCCCTAATAGAAAAGGCATAGGAAAACATTGAGACAAAAGAAGAAACTGCTGATAACCAGCAGTTTCTCCTTTTGTCTCAATATTTTCAATGCCATATTTTACACAAATTCCGTCTTTAATGATATCCATTTTGTCATTTGTGGCAGTTTTTAAAGCGGATCGCCCTAAAATTTTGTCGTTTGGGAAAGGGTTAAATAAAAATGCTTTAAATAATGGTCCCTTTTCCAGATTCCAGCTCAAAGTTTAATAAAATAATTATTATTCTTTTGTTAAATTCTTGGAGATTATGATTGGGGGAAAATGGTTCATAGTAAATCAAATAAGCATTGTTGTCTGTAAATGAATTAATCCATCCCATATTTCACAGTGTATATTGCGTTTTTATTCACCTGAAAGGGTGTGGCTAAGCCAAAAGGTTATTCGACGAGTTTACTTCTCGATACATTGGTTAACATAAGGGAAAAACGTGCGGCACGAGCAAAAAACATTTCGAAATTGAAAGAATGTGCGAGTGTAAAACGTGTTATTAAAAAAAACCTCGTAAATACAGATTGATTCAAGCTGCAGTTACAATAATTTGCAATAACACCGACGATTTACCGCTAATTGAAAACGCTGTTTCTCCTCAATCTTCAATGTAATAACCGTTTACTAGGCTCCGCCCTTTCTCCCGAAAAAAATCAGAATATACTTTACTGGAAAAAGAAATGGTAAATATAAAAAATGTTGAGACAAAAGTAAACAAATTAATAGTTGCAAAAATCAAAATATATTGATCAAAGGGATAAAACTCAATTTTAAGTGTACGAACAATCTTTCTCATTGTTACCTCCCTTTTAATTTTGCACCTGCCAGTAATACCCGAAAGGGGAGTTAGGCAGTATATATAGATAGATAGATAATTATCTGTTATACTTCGTAGGAGGTGAGTGGAACAGCCACAAATCACATGACCTGACGTCACAAGGGGGCGAAGTTCGTCTGTTGATAGTTGACATAATTTTCGTCGTTCAAGTTGACTGCGCACATACTCAAACATGGATTTATAAACAAAGCCGATAAATTAATTGTTTAATTAGTTAATTAGTGACATATGGAAGTATTAACTGAAGATCCAACCTTTCCTCATATTTACGGTAAGAAATATTTTTCATATTTGCTCCATTTTCCTATTATTTTACGGTATGGTGCGCATCGTCGCTTTTCTTCAAAAACCATGTAACAAGCTTGTTTAAAGCTGCAGTTACGAGGCTTTCGCTCTTAGCAGCTTCTTGTTTTATTATGACATGAAATGTATATGACTATTAAATACTCATTTATAAACATAATCTCTCCTTTATACTGAACATTTTTAACAAAAATTTGAAAATGGATAGATACACATGGATGGATAGAGAGAAGTAAAGGAATGCCGACGTTACAATATGTTGGCTTTAATTGGTTAACGGCATGTGACGTCATTTACGTTAATTGCGTTAATTGGTCTAATTACCACGAAGTCACGTTCAAGATTATGTTTCCGTTACTTGTAATATGTATTTATAACATTTTACAACAGTGACAAAATAATGTTTTAAGTTTTACCCTTTACCAAACATCAAAGTTTGATGATGATCTATAGACCTATCCAAAGCCAAAATTATTTGAATCGAAATAAATAATAATTTCAAACAATTGATTAAAAAAGGTTATTTCTTCAACTAGATCCCCCACTTCAGTGTTGGCTCCAGAGGTAGTCCTATTTATAAGCCCTGGCATATTTTTATCTTTGTCGTGATGCCAGCTCTAGAGGGGCTTTGGGGGGTTGCTTGTGACAAGCAATTTCTTCATTTTCCACAATGTTTTCTAACCCAAAATGTACAGATTTCTAAATTTCCATCAACATGAAAATGTTGTCTGTAACAGTTTTCTATTTGGAACAGTTTTTTGTCGTCTGGTAATGGGTTAAAGCCAACTGAAGTTTCTCAATATTTTGTAATAGCTAGTCCAACGGCTCAAGTCAAAGATGAGTTGTGTTTAATTGCTATCTTATTGGGTTAATTGATTAGATTGGAGAGGAATACTAATACACTTGAACACTTGATTAAAACCCTTTCTCAAACAACAAAATTTTTCGGTAATCTAATACGAAAGCTGCTGCCTAGGACAAAATATCTGTTGATAAAGATGAACTAGGTGTTTGATATTGCTCAGAAAATATTGAGGCAAAAGAAGAAAGTGCTGAATATCAGCACTTTCTTCTTTTGCCGCAGTGTTTTCTCAAGCCTTATCCATTAGAGACGTTAAAACCTGGTCTTGTTTTGGAAAGGGTTAAAACCCTTTCTCTAACAAGACTTGGGTTTGATTTTAGTTTGTAAATCATTGAGAGAAAAGAAGAAAATGCTGAAGACCAGCATTTTCTCCTTTTTTCTCAATTTTTAATGACAATTATATATCCTAGTTTTTGTAACACATTTTGAATTAGGACATGCCCAAAATTTTGTCATTTTGAAAAGAACAAACACCCTTCGTTGTATTTTGCAGCATGTTTGAATTTTGACAATTCTAGTTCTGTCTGGTACTGCCAAAAGCAAGCGCGGATCCAGGTATTTTTCACAGGGGGGGGGGGGGGGGGGGGGGGGGGGGTCCATCCGATCTTAAACCCCTTTTTTCGCCAAATTTCAGGGGGTGTGTGTCAGGCCCCCTGACCCACCCACCCCCGCCTCAAGTATTGATCCGCATGCAGATACATGTCATACCTTGAAGGACTAGATATACCGGTAACAACGGTTTGTCATGGCACACAGGGATCTTTTTGATAACCCCCTTTTTCGCCAAATTCCAGGGGAGGGTCATGACCCCCTATACCCCCTCTGGATCCACGCATGCAAAAGGTCCCTTTTTCCATATTTCTCAACTTATTTGTAAGAATCTGTTTTTACACCTGTCAACCACTGCGAAGCTGAAATGCATGGTTCTGCATTTAAATTTACCAATACATCTTAATTTTTGGTAAATTTGTGTTGAAGCAATTAATTTTTTAAGATGATTTGCATAATGTCACATCTTCAATGATAGATATCTATATAATCCTTTTCCAATTTACAAATTAAAACTCTCCCAAACTGCAAAAATTTAGACTGATCTTATTCGAAAGCTGCAGAAGATAACATTATGTTAATAAAGATTGAATTTATGTACAATATAGTCCAGAAATTATTGAGGCAAAAGGAGAAATTGAATATTGAAGCATAAGGAGAAGATGTGGATCAATCACCAGCATTTTCTTCTTTTGTCTCAAAATTTTCTCATACCTTTCCAAATAGGGACATCAAAACAAGATCTTGTTTGGGACAGGGTTAGGTAATTTTGACTTTGCCCTCCTCTTTCATCATCAATTAAGACATTTGAAGGCAAAGAAGTGCTTTGCTAACTGTTGTCCATATTTTCAAAGCTAATGTATTTCATGCATACACATGATATGAAAGGTTCTAAAATGGTAGAAGTTTGCTCACTTGACAAAAGTTCTTAATTGTTAAGTACCAATTTCCTATACACTAGAAGGTCATTATTAGGACTTGTCCTTCTGAAAAATTATCATTAAATGGATAAAGCCTCTCTTACAACCGGTCGCATGCGCTCCTGCGTGTGGTCTGCATCTAAACCTTAGGCATTGTTGTGTGATGCATGCACATGCAACATACGACTTTGGTGGACGCAACCACGACACAGACTGCACATAGCAAACAATTATTGACCAGACAATTCTTTGCTATGGTCATTCCGCGTCTTTTAGAACGTCAGGAGCATGAAAGACAGAAGTACTGAGCACATGCGACAGACATGTGTGTGACGCAGGGAAAGGATACAGAAATTTAAAAAAAATCACAAATGCTTTGAATGTACATGTTTTAAAGCCTCTCTTACAACCTGCTGTGCGTCTTTATAAATTGTGCATCTTCGGAGATTTTTAAAAAATTTCGGGGGAGCATATAGTTGCCATGCTGTCCTTCCGTCCGTCCTTCCGTCCGTCCACAGCCAAATCTCAGCAACCCTTGGACCAAATTCAATGAAACTTCACATGTGAACTCCCTGGGGCAATACCTAGAGACCTTTTTCTCTGTTTCTTAATTTGAGTCTGCGTCACGGAAAAAGGGACCTTAATGTAAAAATTAGTTTTTAGCTCACCTGAGCACGAAGTGCTCGAGGTGAGTTATTGTGGTCACTTTTTGTCCGGCGTCCGTCCGTCCGTCCGTCCGTCAACATTTGGGGTGTTTACACTCTAGCATCCACAAAAGTTAGGCGATCTTGATCAAACTTGGCCAAAACAAGTACGATCATAAGTTCTCGGACAAGTTCGATTATGGGTCTGATTGGACCAGAAAGTGCGGAGTTATCTGCCCTTGAATGTCAAAAAATGCTGTTTTTAAGTTTGTTTACACTCTAGCATCTACAATTATTGATCAATCAAGACAAAACTTGGACATAATGTTGGAGACCATAAGATCTTGAATGAGGTCAATTTTCAGTCTGATCTGACCAGAAAGATGAGAGTTATGTGCCCTTGAATTGGGCAAAATTGCCATTTTTTTGCTGTATTCATAAAAGAGTTAATCTAAGGGAAGGAACTCTGACACTACTTTCCTTTAGTATAAGTAGAGTTATCTTGTTTCAGAGCTCCAGATAAACGGGAGTGATGAATTTTTAAACTGCAATAATTCTGTTATTGTTCATCAAACCCTTTATTGTGGGTACTCATGTGTATCGTCTCGTCAAGACGATACAAATGAGTACCCACAACATAGGGTTTAGAATTGAAATAAAAAGTTAGAATGTCTTCACCCCCCACTAATCTGTAGCCCTGTTGTTTGATAGAGGATATAAATAGATTTACACCCTACAGTCTACAATTATTAACCCATTACCAAATAACAAAATTTTAGTCTAGTCCAAAGTCATAAGTGTTGCAGACGA
Source organism: Fragum sueziense (assembly GCA_963680895.1). Lineage (NCBI taxonomy): Eukaryota > Metazoa > Mollusca > Bivalvia > Cardiida > Cardiidae > Fragum > Fragum sueziense. Next base: position 24,845,868 of record OY804602.1, read on the forward strand.
CAAGTTCTATTGAACAAAATTTAACATTTTTTGGTCTTTCTTGGTAGGAAACATTGTGGGTAATGAAGAAATTGCTTGCTACTTCATTTTCCACAATGTTTTCCAAAGCCGTTATTTTGTGGGGTCTCCAAAAGTGTCAATGTGTGGGAAAGGGTCAATCAATCAAGACAAAACTTGGACACAATGTTGGGGACTATAAGATCTTGGATGAGTTTAATTTTCAGTCTGATCTGATGAGAAAGTCAAGAGTTACGTGCCCTTGAATTTGACAAAATTGCCATTTTCGGTTGTTTTCAACCTTGTTTACACTCTTTAATCTACAATTATTAATCAATCAAGACAAAACTTGGACACAATGTTTTGGACCATAAGATCTGGGATTAGATTGATTTTCAGTCTGATCTGATCAGAAAGTCAAGAGTTATGTGCCCTTGAATTTGACAAAATTGCCGTTTTTTTTACTGTTTTCGATTTTGTTTACACACTAGACTCTACAATTATTGACCAATCAAGACAAATCTTGGACACAATGTTGGAGACTATAAGATCTCAAATGAGTTTGATTTTCAGGTTGATCTGATTAGAAAGTCAAGAGTTATGTTCCCTTGAATTTGATAAAATTGCTGTTTATGGCTGTTTTCGACCTTGCTTATACTCTAGAATCTACAACTATTTATCAATCAAGACAAAACTTGACAACAATATTGGGGACCATAAGATCTTGGATGAGTTCGATTTTCAGTCTGATCTGATGAGAATGTCGAGAGTTATGTGCCCTTGAATTTGACAAAATTGCCATTTTCCGCTGGTTTCGACCTTGTTTACATTCTAGAATCTACAATGATTATTGATCAATCTATACAAAACTTGGACACAATGTTGGGGACCATAAGATCTCATATGAGTTTGATTTTCAGTCTGATCTGATCAGAAAGTCGAGCGTTATGTGCCCTTGAATTTGACAAAATTTCTGTTTTCTGCTGTTTTCGACCTTGTTTACACTCTGGAATCTACAATTATGGATCAATCAAGACAAAACTTGGACACAATATTAGGGACCATAAGATCTGGGATTAGTTTGATTTTCAGTCTTATCTGGTCAGAAAATCGAGAGTTATGTGCCCTTGAATTTGATAAGATTGCTGTTTTCGGCTGTTTTCGACCTTGATGATACTCTAGAATTTACAATTATTTATCAATCAAGACAAAACTTGGATACAATGTTTGGCACTATAATTAAGATCTCGGATGAGTTAGATTTTCACAACCTTATTGACCATTAGTTCTTTTTCAGTCTTAAAGTAATAAATATTAATTGGATTGAACAAAAGTGTTGCTCATATCATTTTGGTTCAGGTGAGCGATATAGGACCATCATGGTCCTCTTGTTCTCTAATTTCTCTTCATCTAATGGGCAGAATTTAATGAAATTTTATACTTGTGTGAGAATAAGCTGTTCTAGACCATATTCTATAAATAATGTGTGTACAAAAAATTTGTCATGGGAAAAGGGGCCTTAATGTATGATAGTTTTTTTTTGTGTGACAAGCACTTATTCGGGGAGCATAATCCGTCTATGACGGCTCTTGTTCTATTATGTTTTTATTCACAATTATTTGCAAGAACACAATGCGTTTTAAGGTTTACCAGTGCCACTACGGCTTCAATTTTTTTCCGTGTAGAACCTTACTGCTGCAACATCTTTTTATAAACATTTTATTTTTCCAAAGCCAGAAGACCATTATGGAAACTCATGTGAGCAACTTAACCCTTTCCCAAACGCAAAAAAAATTCGAGTGGTCCTTTTTAAAAGCTGCTGTAGATGACAAAATTGACATCAAAAAGGAAGGGGTTTGTGTACAATATAGCACAGATAATATTTAGACTAAAGGAGAAACTGCTGATAATCAGCAGTTTCTTCTTTCGTCTCACTGTTTTCCAAGCCTTTTATAATATGGACGTCAAAACCAGGTCTTGTGTGGGAAAGGGTTATTGCCATCATAGCCCTGAGGTTGCTGAAAGAAATATATTTTAGACAGTAAGACAGAAGATATATTGTTTTTAATTTTTTCTATTTCAGATCATGATATAAGTTTAGATGGAGATTTAAGTTTGACCCTCGATGATTTGGAAAAGTTTATCAGTGAGGATGGGTGAGTGTTAAACCATTCAAAATATTGAGTGTTACCCCATTACAAAAAAGGGGCCCATGCTTTAGTATCCCAAGTGACTTTAGTTATAGCAATGAATTTTGTTCTAAAAATAGACTGGGTTTACTGTTGTGTATCGATGAAATGTTTGTGTTGTTGTAAAATTTTGTAAGTACAGTTTGAATCAAGCCGTCGTTACGTGATTTTATAACAACACCTACAAAATACTATTATTGTCTGAAATTATGTCTGAATAAAATTGTTATCTATTAAGACCTTTTCAAATGAAAAAGTGCTGCGAATGACAAAATGAATGTTGATAAAGATATGGTGTATGTACTTGACAGAATAGAAACTTTTGAAGCAAAATGAGAAAATTATGGTTCTCTGTCCATGTTTTCAGCCATTGATAATAGGGAATGATTTTATCCACTTAACCATGATGTAATTTCTGACAGAAACAAAACACATTTCGTGGTTACATGGTTTTCGAAGAAAAGCGACGCATACAACATTTCAGGGGCATCTATGCTGAATTTGATTTAGCTATAACTTCAGTCACTCGCTGTTCCATCTGTTGGATTTACCCCACATAATGCTTCATCCAATCAAAATTTTTAGTGAAATAATGGTATTGAATGGTCTGCTGCTTTCTGGGCATATTTTTCCAGATCACTGGAATGAGGAATGTCAGGCTATATTGCTGCGGAAAATGGCTCAAGTTATAGTTCGAATCTAAGTCAGCCCTGGTTTTGTACTTGACAAACAATCACTCCCAGATCCCTATAATAGAAAAAGGGATTGTAAATGTTGTCACATCCTAAACATGTCAACTACAAGTAATAGGACTTCATATTTGATTGTCGTGTTATTAATTATGTCTACCTCATAATGATGTAGTGTTATGTAGTGCGGAAAATTCAACAACATGTACAACATCTCACTCCAGGTAGAAATTATTTTGCTGAAAATATAATAAGAAACATGCACCTACAGATTTTTTTATTGTTCAATGTTGAAGAACATTCTAATGAAAACTAAGAGCAAGATTGAAGTTGTCTCCGCTTGCATAGAAATATGTGTGTTCACCATCTTTCTCTTATTACCCCCCCATCCCCCCCCCATATGAAATTACTTCCTACGGGCCTGTGTGACAGGGTTATCAACTTCATGGAAGGAAAGTTTTCATTAAAGTCTGAAATATCCAATGTTGCCCTTTTGAGATTCATTAGGAGTCAGAATCTTTTGTGCAATGTCATAAAATTGACCAAACTCCAATGGATAGAATGTTGAAGAACATTCTAATGAAAACTAAGAGCAAGATTGAAGTTGTCACCGCTTGCATAGAAATATGTGTGTTCACCATCTTTCTCTTATACTTTTCATTAAAGTCTGAAATATCCAATGTTGCTATTTTGAGATTCATTTGGAGTCAGAATCTTTTGTGCAACGTCATAAAATTGACCAATTTCCAATTGATAGATCGCTCCGCCCAACGTAGAATCTAGCTGCAGCCATAGCGCAGTTGGTAGCGCATCTGCCTCTCATTCGAAAGGTCCCGGGTTCGATACCCAGCCGCGGCAAATACCCTTTCTGACAAAAATGTCACCTATCAATGGTTTGATATTTTGAAGCTATGTGGGGGAGCAGCTGGAGGCTTGATAGCGTGTTGTGGTAGTACTGGTATGAGAAACAACAGGAATCCATGGTTAGGTGCTCCAGCCAATGTGATATATGACCATAGCAGTTGAAAATGACGTTAAACCCCAATAAACAAACCAACATAGAATAAAGGTGTGTGGCATTTTCCTGAACGTTCATTGGCATGTCGATTGTTTTGATAGTCAAGCAATAGATCAATACAATATCATGTGACGTAGCAACAAAGAATTTAAAACAAACAAGGGGGGTATGGCATTTTTCTGATCATCCATTGGCTTATCCATGTATTTGATTGAAAGCCGGTGTTTGGTCAATTAATGGTGTCCAATTTAGAGTTGTGAAGAGCCAAAAATTCCACACTTTTTGCTACCGAATAATTACGACTTGGACTGAAAAATTCTGACGTCATCAAGGGCGTAGAGCCCATTACGCATAATACGCACATGCGTAATGTAAAAAATAGCAAATAGGTCGTAGGCTGCTTTGTATCGTTTTTAGGGTCAGTTTTGTCGTTTTTGTGTCTCAAAATGCTCATAGTATGCACAAAAATCAAGTATCCATTTCATACTTGTATTCATTGCCACAAATTACCAGCCCTGCGTTCAGTAAGACAAAACGTTAGCTAACAGATAGCCGTTTCATTCGGAAAACTCGGTCAATTCTGTCAAATTTGGGTCAAAGAAGTTGCGAATGTTGGTAACATAACAGTTTGTCTACTGAACGCAGCCCCTGGTGTATCATGTACTCAAAACAAGCCTGAAGACAACATTTGTTGTATATCACTGCTTTTCTTTGAAAACCTCGTAAATGCAGCTTAAAACAAGCTACAATTTCTGGCCCCAGTTGCTCGAAAAAACTTAAGTATTTTCTCATGAGTACATGCTCAACTTCAAAGGGATGCTCTCCAACATTGAAGGGTATTCGATTGAAATTCACGTGGATTTCGTGCGATTTGAGCACGGTGCTAAGATTTGAGCATGAGAACGTACTTAAGTTTTTATGAGAAACCGGGGCCTGGGGTTTTGAAGAAAAGCGTCAATATTGTGGGGAATATCATGACAATTTCAAAACTCTGGCAAATCATACTAACAGAGGAAATAAGTACTTGAATAATGAAGCACTTTACCTCTTGAAGTAACTAGGAAGTCATTCATCAGGGTTTCTGCGTAGAACCTCTTTTACCCATTCCCATTGACGCTTTTCGATGTCACAATAAATGCCGTCACATAGTAAAGGCGTTGGAAAACATTGTGTAAAATGAAGAAATTGCTTGTTACAAGCAAGATCTTCATTTCCCACAATATTTTGTACCAAAAAAGGTAGAATTTCATTCAATTTAAATTGTGGTCTGCTACATATTTGAATTTTGTTGTTTGGTTATGGATTAACCCATTACTGCACAGTGACACCTTTTGACTCCTTCATAAGAAACGGCTTGGGAAAACATTGTGGAAAATGAAGAAATTGCTTGTGATTAGCAATTTCTTCATTTCCCACAATGTTTTCTAACCAAAAATACAAAGATTTTTAAATTTTCATTAACTTGAAATTGTACATGTTGTCTGCAACGCCCTTCAAATTGGAACAGTAAAAAATTTTGCTGTCTGGTAATAATTTGGACTGTTCCAACTTGGATGGAGTTGTAGATGACAAAATAATGGATGTCAATGGTAGAAAATGTATCTTGTTATCTCATGCTATGATAAGTATAGAAAATTCTAAGGCAAAAGGATAAAAAGAAATATCAGCAATTTCTTCTTTTACCTCAATATTTCTCAAGATCATCTATCAGAGTTTTTCAAAACCAGGTCATCTCTAAAGGTGATGCATATGACGAAATTAATGTGTCTCTGAATAAAATTTATATAATTATGTCTACATGGAAAGCACTGCTCTGAGGATTTCTTTGTTGTTATTCTAAAACCTCGTTACTAAAGCTTTAATTAATCTGTAGTCATCAGGTTTTAGAATTACACGGACAATTATCTTCCTTTCTTTCTCGGTAAGTGATGTCAAAACTTGGGGCTTGTTTGGGAAAGTTTAACTCTTTCCCAAATGACAAATTTGTGGAATGATCCAATTGGAAAGATTTATGTCCATTATGGCACAGAAAATATTGAGGCAAAAGGTGAAAATTCTGATTTTCAGCATTTTCTTCTTTTGTCTCAATGTTTTCCCAAGCCTTTTTTGACAGGAACATCAAAAGCAGGTCTTGATTAATTGGGAAAGGGTTAAACATAACTTTAAACTGCTAAAAGAAATGGAATTGAGGAACAAGTACAAGCAAATTTATTAAAATTTGGATGTGCATGTCAAAAAGATAGGACAATTTGTATGTAAATTAGTTCAGAATCGAAACTAGAGCATTAATAAAAAAATCTTTTTTTCACTTGTAAAATTACACCAAATTCATGTTGTTTTGAAACTTGACTTGTGTTGGCTAAAGACGTCTCTGCAATTGTACAACTAATATGTGAGCCGGGATCTGGAAAAATGGCCCACAACGGCATTTTAGGCTAACATGGCTTCAGATCAGCCTGTGCAGACACAAAGTCTGATAAAGATCCTTGTTGTTCTCTTTTTGCCAACCCAATTTGCTACATTGTACATGAGTCTTATCTTTAGCCTCATTTATTTTCTACAAAGGTCTCTGAAATGGTAGAATGATAGTTAATCATTTGAAGAAAAAAAAAAGATAAAAAAATAAGTACTAGTGAATTCTACACACAGATTTTGTACTTTTTGCTGTAACAGGTTAATCTTGCCTTGGAGAGCTATATAAGCCTTGAAGTGCTTTTTATCTGAAAGTCAGCAACATAGAAATTACTTGATCCAATTTCACAGATTTTCATATCATTTTGATTGACACATTTTTTTATACAATATGAAAACTTGATATGTAATACTATGAATTCTATTATGTCAAATTGTGTTTTCTCTTGTATCACCATGCATTTGCAAATTACTGCCACTCTGATATCTGAGTATTTCGGTGTCAAGCACATAAAATTTGATGCCCGTATGTCGAAAGATAGGGCATTCTATTTGTGTGACATGAAGATTAAGGCCTTTGTGAGGCATTGGTGTTTCACATATATTCACTTCTTGTTTTCATTACTAAGCTTTGAGAGCCTCAATAACACCAGAGACTTTATGAATTCTGGGATCTCACTACTTATAGGCTTGAGTCCTATTTTGTCAATATCATTTCTGACATTTAATGTTTGGGAAAGGGTTGATATAGATATATTTGGTAGGTATTTTTCGTAATTGACACTTGGCCATGACATATAATGTAATCGATACTATTTTGTACTAAATGACTCTATTGTGCTTTTCAAGGCTTCATTAATATGACAAAAGTCAAGAAGACAATTCATGTTGTAAGGAATATCTCAATTAACAAATACTTTGATAATCTAATTTATCCTTTTCTCAAGCTATAACTGCTTTTGAAGACACTACAGAATAAAGCCTTTGAGAAATATTTCATCTTTATGTCTCTGTCTATGTCAAAAATACTGTTTGCCTTAGATCTAGAATATACAGCAGGGTATTAATATATGACGTAAAATTTTCAGAAAATTGTCGATAATTCTGGTAATATGTGACCAAGTTTAATCTAATTTGAAACAGAGAAGGTGGAAAAGTGTCAGGAATTAACTGATTGTGATAGATCTTTTAAAAATCAACAGCTTATTTTTCACTTGGTCATCAATAACTTTTTTATCAACTGATATTTAAAAGATCTCTAAAATCAGCAAAGATTTGATGACCCAACAGGATAAAAGTTTGGAGAAATATTTCATTTTAGTTTGACAAAAAAATAATGTTTCAAGCTAAAGACTTTCAGGTGAGACACATTTGTGTTTTCTAAACTAAAACGAGTATTTTCAAAACTAAAACAATGTGTTAAATAGGTAAAACATAATGTCGGTGTAAATGCAAAACCTTGCATGTCGATTTTTGCGATTTTCAAAGTAAAACCTTGTGTGCCCAGTGAAGACAATTCTAGCAGGTTTTGAGATATTTTTACATATCAATAACAATATTTCCAAATTTCAAATAAAACCTTTCAGTTAGGAAAAGTTATTGCATTTTTTTCCTTCCCCTTTAAAATTTTCCAAAAACGAGATACGCGGTTCTGCATTTACAACGACGATAAGCTCTATAAATATCCAAGAATACTAGTAATGAAACATTTGTATTTCTATCCATGTTGTTGGAGTCATAGCATGTCCAATATTGTTTCTGATATTTGTAAAGTCTGTTTGAATGATCTATTTGAGATGAACAGATGCTAAGGCATGCATTGTGCTGCTGTTGGAAATTTATGTGAAAATCACATGATTAGGTCACTTGGGTAAATTAAGGTCACCATTGCTTTGACAGCCATATATGTAATGGTATTCTTACCTACAGCGCACTCACGATATTATGGCACAATTCTTTACTGATTTTACCAAGGTATACAATGGAAAGATTGTTCATAATTTCTGCAATTTTGTATGTGTTGGTTTGAATCTTGCAGGTGTGACACCTGCAAGATTTGAACCATCACATGCAAAATTACAGTAGTTTGGAGTTCAAAATTTGTGTTCTTTACAAAGGTAAACTTTGTAAACATGTGCCATAATATCGTGACTGAATTATACATCATGTTGAAGTTAGAGAAGATAGTTCATGGTCAGTATGTCAAAATGGAAATTATGTGATTAACAATGGATTCAAATAGGCTGATAAGACTTGATTGTAAAATGCTAATTAGTATGAAGTCTAAGCAGATGATAGCTTATTTCGATCTATCTGCCTATAACCCTTTCCCATACAAGATTTTTTTCAATATCCCTGGTGAAACTTGTAGAAACAATGAGGGAAAGAAGAAAATATAATCAGCATTTTCTCTTTTTGTGTCAATATGTTCTGTGCTATATTGTACACAGCTAAATCATGATCTTTATCAACATCCATGCTGTGGTCATCAGCAACTTTCAAATAAAAAAAGACACAATAGAAAACATATTATGTTAAAGTTAAAGTTGGGGGTGTAAAGCAGATCTCACAGACTTTACACTTTAACCCACGATCATCAAGTTCCAAGCCGGCTGTTAACACACGGCGCCTACGGCTAGCCACAGTGCATTGGCTTTTACATTCATGTGTACCCATTTATACACCTGGGTGAAGAGGAGCAACGCAGGGCTAATTTTTTTGCTTAGGAAAAATACAATGGCATCGGCAGGATTTGAACCCGGGACCCTTCGATCCTGAAGCCCGCGTCTTACCGCTAGACCACAGAGCTCCATAATCTTTTCACAAATAAGACCTGGTTTTATATAAAGGGCTGCCCCTATTCAATATAAAAGGTTTTAGGAAACATTGAAGAAAAAGAAGAAATTGCTGATAATTTCTCCTTTTGCCTTAATATTTTATGGACAAAATTAATTTAATTGTGCACAAATACTATCTATATCAATGCTCGTTTTGTCACCTGCAGTGCATTCTGTTCGAATGTAACAGACAATTATATATATACAACTAAGAGTTATTGCAATATTACCCCACCAAGAAGTTAAACCCTTTCCCAAACAAGATGTGCTTTTGACATCCCTAAACAAAATGTCTGGAGAAAACATTGAGGCAAAAGAAGAAAATGCTGATACCCAGCATTTTCTCCTTTTGTCTCAATATTTTCTGTGCTATATTGTACACAATCCTTTCCTTTATTAACATGAACTTTTTCATAATTTGTAGCAGCTTTCAAAATGGACAACCCTACAATTTTGTTGTTTTGGAAAAGTTTGAAACACTTGAGGAAGTTTTATTACATGAAATAAAGATTTATTAGGTTATGAAATTTAAGTCTGATTTATCATTGTCTATCATTGCTTGAATAAATCATGTGTATAAGTATGTTGTTTTTTCTACAAAAATATTGTCCAGCAAGATTAACCTGGGACATCTGCATATGTAATGACCCCACTTCGGCAATGTTTTGTTAAGACGCACAACTAACAGACTTAGCGCATGAAAATTAAATTGTCACGGGTTAATTTGGATGAACAACAGAATGCAGAATGTTTGTGTTTCTGCATTGATAGGTCATGGTGGCATTATTTTAACATTGTGTGCATGACAGTCTGTCTGTATGCTTGTCTGTTAGCATAATTTATTGTTCTTCTCTTTTGATCTAAGAAAGACTTTTTACCTTTTTTAGCTATATAGGCCCACGATGAAGTGAATTATAACCCATTACCAAAAAAAAAAAATAACAGCAAAATTTCAGAATGGTCCAATTTCAAAAATGTTGCACCCAACAATTTCAGGTGGATGAAATTTCACATAATTTGGTTGTTTTGGGTAGAAAACATTGTGGGAAATGAAGAAATTGCTTGTCCATTTTCCATGATGTTTTCCAAAGCCTTCCTTTTGTGGGCATCAAAAATCGTCAATGTGTGGGAATGGGTTTAAGGTACTTTTTGCCAATAGGCATCTTTTCGTACCAAGGTCAATCTTTCAAGGTCAAGGTTAGTTATCATCATGGAGGGAAATCACGCAAAACAACAATTGCAGAAAATCTTTAATAATTATGTAATTGTAAACGATTTGAAAATAGTTTTAACCCATTACCACACAGTGACTCTTTTTGACTCCCCATAAGAAAATGGCTTTGGAAAACAATGTACAAGATGAAGAAATTGCTTTTCCACAATGTTTTTAAGAAAAAAAGACCCCAAAAAGTAGAATTTCATTCGCTTTAAATTTTCGTCTGCAACATCTTTTAATTTGGACAAGTCTAAAATTTTGCTGTTTGGTAATTGGTATATAAGCAAAGAAGGTGGAAATAGTTCATGGATTTGCTTGATGTGGTAGATTTTCTAAAAATCAGCTGATAAAAAAGTAAAGATTTAGAAAGGTCCAATTCGATAGAAGTTGTAGACAACAAAAAATTGATATCAAAAGTAGAAGATAATTATGTATGCTAAAGAAAACAAAATATTGAGGGAAACGGAGAAATTTCTGATTTTCAGTGATTTCTTCTTTTCTTTCAATGTTTTCCAAAACTTTCTCTTAGGAACATGAAAAATAGGTCTTGTCTGGAGAAAGTAAAGATTGTTTGCAATATCTTAATATCTTGAATAAAACCTTTTCTATACCATAAATTTTCATTTGATTGATTTAGAATATCATAAAGTGATAAAGTGAATAAAATACTTCTTCTAACCACTAGAAAATGCAAATGTTGCAAAATTATGCAAATTAATGGTAGTAGCTTGTAAGATAAAGATTATGACATAAAGTTATTTTCTAAGTCACCTACTTTTTTGAATGGTTAACCTGAATTACAAGACGGCAAAATTTATCAAATTATTCAAAGGTGTCGCAGACAACAATTTCAAGTGAATGAATTAAATCATTCATTTTTGGTCATTCTTGGAGAAAACATTGTGGGAAATGAACAAATTGCTTGTCACATGCAATTTATTCATTTTGTTACAATGTTTTCCATTTAGCCTTTATCATATGGAGCCATAAAAAAGTGTCATTATAATTATAATTATAGAAGTTAGGGGTTAAATCTTTACAAAGGATAATATTTAAAGCCACGTTCCCATTGCCGACCAAATCAACTCGATCGCCTAAAATCCCTGATCAAACCCGACTAAACTCGATCAAATGTATTTACACGACTTCTTCTTTATTTCTTGTCAATTAATTCCCGGTCATTTTTGCCGACCATGCTCGATCTTCCCGATCACTCTTGCCGACCAAACTCGATCAGTACTCGATCGCTTGATCGAGCTTGATCGAGTTGCTTTGGTCGGCAATGGGAACACGCCTTTACATTGCTCCATTTTAACAGCCTTTGCAGAATCTGATGACTAAATGGAAGGTTATAGAAATTCAGTTTTTAACTCCATTGGCCATCACTGGCCAGTGGGCTATTGTCATAATCAGTGATTCGATCTGTCTTGTGTCAGTGCATCAGTAAGCTTTTTCTTTGAAAGTCTTTTGTTTCTCAAAAACCGCTGCATTATAAATTGCAACCAAATTTTAAACGAATATTCCTTAAACGACCCTCTTTCAATTTCCTTCAAAACCTGGTTTTAACATCCCTAATAGAAAAGGTTTTGGAAAACATTGAGACAAAAGAAGAAAATGCTGATGATCAGCATTTTCTTCTTTAGCCCCAATATTTTCTTGGCTATGTAATGCACAAATCAAATTTTTGTGAACATGACCAATTTGTTGTGTGCAGCAGCTTTTGAATTGGAGCATTGTAATATTTTGTCGTATATTGGATAGACCCGGCTAATTAATTAAGCAAGACGTGTTGTCCTCTTCGATAGATAACCCAAATAATTACCTATTATCTTTTGTTGTTGGACCCAATGTTTGTATAAATCAAGAAAATTGATGATATTATCTCATTCAGTCTCTATGCTGAAGTTACATCCTTTTCCCGTTGCTTGCTGCATAGTCTATCAGTCACAAACTGATAAATAATCAATTTTCTCATGTATACAAAAATAGAGCATGACATAGCTCATACGAATATCCTAATTTCATGAAACAAATAACACACCGTACAACCGGCTGCGTCGAAGACAGATGAAAGTCATCGAAGACAGATTTGGCATCTGATGTCAGGTGCATGGTAGGTCAAATTAATTTATTCTTAAAAATAAACGAAAGGGTCTATGATATTCTATAGTTGATAAATACGCGTGTAAGTGTTCAGTGCTTCTACAAAATAAACCTTTCCACCTATCTCTCGCGAATAAGGGCACAGTCATTGATTATTTCGGAGGTTACCCACAAAAAATTACGAAATTTGACTTTGTGCTCAAATATCTCGCATATCTATCAATATGTGCCAGTTTAACTTGTACACGATTACAGTTTAATCATCCAACGATATTTCTTCCAAATTTGAAGCCGTAATTCCGGATAATAAACAAACTGTGTGTTCTCAAAGACGACATGTAGTAAGAAAAATGTTGCCTCTGAGGACAGATTCGATTTCACCTAGTTGCTGGAGAAGACAGATCAGTATATTAGTGACTGTCGCCGTCGACAGATCTGCATTCATTTATACACAGAAAATTTGGTTATTTCTAATGTCGGATTCCAAATAAGATAATGTAGAATGACATACATGCAAACATACCATATGTTGCCAGAAGTGGGCGTGGTATTTTCTGAGAAAAGTTGTTTGCAAAGAATGCTGGAATGGTTGCTTGTGTTGCAATGAAAATTTTAATTGAAGTTTATCTGTCTAGATAAAAACTGTACAATCAAGGGGGACTGCAAAGTATAAAAATTATTACGAGCATTATAATGCTACACAATAGGTAAAAAACTAGAAGTGGTGGTAACCTTTATAAAGTGATTTATTCTATTTTCAGAATTGAGGCATATGACCGAAATGCCAACATTGGGCAAGATTGTGAGACGCAGTTCGAATTCTTTATGGATGTACCGGATGCTACGGCCTACAAAGACCTTCATGCGGACCGGAAGCTGTCACCTTTATCATTCGACCTGGCTTATGAGTGGCTTGGACCATTTAAAGTTGAATTTGCCGGTAACGCTGTGGATTTGTACAAGGAGAAATTTCTCAGGTACATACGACAGTGTTCCACGGAAAAAATAGATTTTGTTAAATGTGCATATCGTGCCTCAATGATGAAGAAGTTTATATATCTAGTTGATAGGCCTATGTCATTCTAAAAATCTGGCAAGGTGCATGAGTCCCAATGTGAATGCGGTGCTGGTGAAGGTCCTCATGGACATTGTAAACGTAATCGTGCAGTGTTGTATACATCCTGCAAGTTCATCAAAATCGGTGTAGTCAATGTTGAACTCTCCTGTATAGAAAAGTTACAAAGTCACCACAAAGTCAAACAGCATGTCGGCTCACCAATAAAGGCTAAATACTTAAAAATACACATGTTGACGTCTGCAACTTTGACCCGTACGACGTGCGCCCACAAGAGTACAGAATCACAGACTGGTATCAGTCTTAATTGTACAACACCTGCCTGAACCATCCTGGGACTTCAGACATGCCAATTGTCCAAATATTCACTGCAGCTAATGTAAGGGGTGTGTATTATGACCAAAACTACGTGGTAAACACGCATGAGAATCAGTTCACAAGATATCAGAACCTCAGACTGTGAAACAAGTGACGAAGAACGATTGACTTTTGAATTTTGTACCAGAGGTCAGAGCAGAGATGGGCGGTTGTTTGAGGAGAGGGAGAAGAGAATTCAATCTTTAAACTTTGAAGCCATATGTCGAGCGACAGAAAGAGCCAACATGAAAAAGCTTGCTACGTCTATGACCACAGCAAGTAGGTTAAAAAAGAACAAGCTATAGTACATGGTCAAACGTTTGAAAAGGAAGCGATCCACAAATATGAGAGTGACCATGGTGTGAAAAAGAAAAACTTTTTATAAACCCATCTAATAACCGTTATGTGCATTTGCTGCTATGTTGTCCTATTGTTTGTAAACAAAAAATGCATTTTTTGAATTGTCATTTTTCCATATTGTATGACATACCAAGTCGTGGGTCTTACTCTCTGTATTATTCAGATACCAAGATTTGATACCATGATCTGTCAATTTCTTGTTAAAGCCCGAGAACATTCAAGAGTAGTGATTCTTTTTTGTTTACAAACAATCGGAAAATATATCACAAATAAGTCAAATGATTGTATTCCATGCTATATACTTGCACTGGTGACTAGTCTGAAATTTCCTTGCTTGGTAAAGGGCTAGGTATCTAAAAGCTAGGGATTCTTTGTGAAAGCTACTACAGACGACCGAATGGATGTTGATAATGATATGATTTGTTAAAAATGTAGCGCAGAAAATACTGAGGCAAAATGAAAAATCAGCATTTTCTTCTTTTGTATAAATGATTCCAATGGCGTGAAAGCTGTTACAATTAGGAATATCAAAACCTGGCCCCGGTTTATCGAAAAAACTTACGTTCTCATGCTTAAATCTGAGCACCGTGCTCAAATCGCATGAAATCCACGTGAACTTCAATCGAATACCCTTCAACGTTGGTGAGTATTCCTTTGAAGTTGAGCATGTTCTCATGAGTATGTAGGGTTTATGTTTACAGAGTGGCGCGGAGCAATAACGAGAAGGTAAATGATTTTTTGCAGCAGGAGTGAAGTACCTTTGTACCTTTCTCACGGCCTAGGAGCCAGGCTAGCAAATTATATTGGAATCGGTAAACCTTGAAACGAAAATAATTGTAATTAAAAACACAGTGAAAAAAGAACAAATTGCTCATCTTGAACAATTTGTTCTTTTCCCATGTAAACTTATTCACAATTAATATGCATTTTATTATGCTGAAAAATGAATCATTTAACAGTTTTTGGTATAAAATACCTCAAAATGCCACCATTTAGTGACAATTTAGGGCATTAAGCTGTGGAGTACTTTTGAAGCTGTAGGGGCACTACTCTGATTTAGATGAAGCTGTAGTGGAGCCGAAACAGTTTATTGGGATGGGGAGAATACTCCCACCTCTGGTCTGTTTCATCAATGGCTCAAAAATGTTTAAATAAATTCATTTTGAAATTTTAAATTCAGCAATTGAAATGTAGTAGGAAAAAGAGAGATAGTGCTTGTTTTCAGCAATTTCTTTCCTTTTTCTAAAATCTTTAGTTCAATAATGAACATATTTTACGAACAACAAAAATGATTCAGTATTCTATCATTTTAATTGAAACTAAACAAAATTTGATGAGTCAAACTTCGGATATATCAAGGTAAAATTACTTCCCATTTTTTATTTTACTTGTGGACGAAAACATTATGGGAAAAGAAGAAATTGCTCAAAATGGGTTTAACCTGTTTTATTCACATGGATTTATCAACTGATATGAAAGTTACATGCTATAGAAATTAAATCCAACAACTATATAACATACTTCTCGTCTTGTTTCCTTGTCAACGAAATTCTAATAGCCAATACAATGATGACTTTTAATCTACAAAACTATAAACTGCTGGTTTTCAAAAGAACCCTTTCAGAAAGGCGGTCCTCTAGAGTACCAACAGTGTTTAGTTTGGTTGAGAAATAACAGAGGAAACCTACACACTTGTATACTCACACTTGTATACTCACAGAGAACGAGAAAACTCACTTACTAGTAAACGCGCCCCATCACTTTAACACTTTCACAAACGATTAAATATTAGGGTTTTGGAGGGAATTGAAGACTAAAAGAAGGAAATATGTTAGTTATAGTCCAAAAATATTGATTCAAAAGGAGAGTGATTGTCACCTGCACTTTCTTCCTTTTTTTGCCTCTGTTTTCAAAGGATTTTATCTGAGGGACATCTTAACCAGGGTCTTGTTTTGGATAGGATTAACCCTTTCACAAGTACAAAAGTCTTAGACTATTAGAATTTGAAGGCCGCCACAGATAACATTTGACCCATTACCAGACGGCAACATTTTTTTTTGGGGGGGGGGGGATTTGATGCAGTGGTAACGCGCTGGACTTGTAACACAGCAATCGCAGGTTCAACCCCCGCCTCTCCGATCTTTCGGATGAGACTTTAACCCTTTCTCAAACTTTGGACTTGTCCAATTTAAAAACTGCTTCAGAGAGACAAAATTGGTATAAATTCATACAGATATTGTGGATATTATGGCTCAGAAAATATTGAAACAAAAGGAGAAACTGCTGGTTATCAGCAGTTTCTTCTTTTGCCTCAATATTTTCCCATGGCATTTATATTAGGGACGTCAAAACCAGGTCTTATTTGGGAAAAGGTTTAACCGAGGTCCCCTCTCCATATGACCTTAGCAGTTGAACTTTAAACCCCATTAGTCTTAGTAATATTTTGGACTGTTCCAATTTGACAGGAGTTGCAGACAGCAATTTCAAGTTGATGAAATTTTGAAAATCTTTTGCATTCTTGATAAGAAAACATTGGAGAGAATGAAGCAATTGCTTGTGACCAGTAATTTCTTCATTTTCGACAATGTTTTCCACTGCCATTGTTTTCTAGAGAGTCAAAACGAGTCATTGTAAGGTAATGGTTTTTCAAAAAAAATGGACTTGTGTAAATCATAGCACAGAAAATATTGAGACAAAAGGAGAAAGTGCATGGTTTCATCAAGGTTACAGATCAAAACCTTTCCAAAAAACTTAGTCTTTTCCAATACGAAAGCTTTTGCAGACGGCAAAATAGATGCTGTTAAAGAGTATACATTTGAGTATAATACAGCACAGAAAATATTGAGACAAAAGGAAAATAAAGAGATTATCATCATTTTCTTTTGCCTCAAAATTTCGAAAAGGCCTTTTACATATGGACGTAAAGACGATTCAAGCATATTTGGGAATTAAACGACTTCTGAAATTGCATAACATATTTAGATGTACATAATATTTGATGACAGTTTAGCCGCGGTTGCTGTCATTGGCTCAACCTGGATACTATATGTCTTGGCAAGACCAATAACTCTTTCAACATGCATCCTTTTGCTTGACATTTTTCTGTCTCTGAGAACTGTTTCTCCAGTAATTCGATTCTTTTTCTTGAAAACTTTGGGGATGTTTACGTGAACATCACGAGCTGCAGAAACTGAAAACTGTCCTGAACATTAAAATTCTTGTCAGCCATGATGCTATCTCTGGGGTTACACATATATTGATCATGTTACTCTATTCAACAATCTGCCGATCACTGGTGGTTCCCCCATACGCTGGCGAAATGTAAGAGACCAGGGGCCCGTATAACTAACGATTGTACGTTTGATTTTCGCATAATTACTTGTAACAACAGCCCTGATTGGCTCAGTCGGATTTCTCGTGCAATCAGATGTCTTGTTACACAGTTCACACAAACACTTGATCGTAAGATGTTTAGCAATACGGGGCCCAGTTCTCCAGGCGTGACACCAACAAGTGTCTTCTTTTATATGTTGAAAAGATAGCCTGTTTAGCTGTTGGGTTTTGGGGCTTTTTTACCGAGCACTCTGCGCCATATACAATTACACGGGTGTTTGGATAGCAGTGTTGGTGCAAAGTAACGAACTTGCTCCTGACTTGGCCAAATGTTTATTCTTTCAATTTATTCTCTATTAATATCACCCATCTAATGAAGACGTTACTGACTACTCTTTCTGCAATTCCAAACATTCTTCCCGGTTTATAGTTTGGTGTATGTCGTCTGAGTTTAATACACGGTGGGTAACCCATGTGACTTTTGGGAAGCGTTTACACCGAAAAAATCGCCCGCTTCAAGGTATGCTTTGTTTAATTTCTCAGCTTATACACTAGGGATTTTGAGGAGATAAAGTGCATTGTACGCGCATTTAAGAGGACCATTCCCATTAGTTTTGTAGCTCACTCTGCTCCGAATCTCGTGGTTTGTTCAAACATTCAAGCGAAAGTTTTATTCGGTGCACGTGACCTCTTCCTACTTTCGTTTTGTACCGATTTTTTTTTGCTTGAATGTTTGAAGAAACCACTGGATTGTTAACAGAGCGAGTTACAACCGGGAGTGGCCCACTCAATTGCGCGTTCGGTGCACTTTATGTTACCGCAATCCGTCAGAAATTAAACAAAACATACCTTGAAGCGGACGGTTTTTCAGTGTGAACGCTTCCCAAAAGTCACGTGGGATACCCACCGTGTTAATAGGCTCCATGAAAAACTGATTTGGTACAGAGATATTAGAAACATGGTGATAAACATTATTCAGGTGATACGCGGCTGGGCCAAGTAAAATTAAAACAAAATTTAAAATAACTTTAACGTAATTTTCAAGTCCTGTGAACACCAACTGGATCCTTCTCAAAGTTGTGTATGGTGTATGG
Source organism: Fragum sueziense (assembly GCA_963680895.1). Taxonomy (NCBI): domain Eukaryota; kingdom Metazoa; phylum Mollusca; class Bivalvia; order Cardiida; family Cardiidae; genus Fragum; species Fragum sueziense. The sequence goes on from OY804602.1 coordinate 24,864,548, forward strand.
TGTCTGTTTGGGCGTCTGACTCGCTACACCTACCATAGGCATCTGCACGGCGTCCATTTGCTCAGTGTTCATAGTATCATTGCTTGTATAACCCGTATTGGAGACTACACTTTCAATGGCACATATGTCATCGGCATCCATCATTTGTAGTTTCTGGGCAAAGAAGGCCTAAATGGTTTCCTGATTAGTTAAGTCTTAAAACAACTTTCGACGCTTTACTGAACGTGCCTCAGATCTCTCTACACGTGCTTTTGAAGACTCCGTTTCAACAGCTGGGCCCACGTTAATACAGATGGTAAAGCTGTCTTTTTTAGTGTCCGTTTCTGTCGATCTTGACCTGAAAATATACAACACATTGTTTTCAGAAACCAGGGGGTTGGGTGGGCTTAAATTCTACTTGCACCAAACGACTCACTCAGAGGAAGATATACGGATAGGGATCAACATACGAGCAGGATGGTGGTGTTTGGTGATTCAGTCCAAAAAATGTACCACAAATCACAGAAAAGTTTTATCCAGTTTCCCGGATTCAGTTGGATAAATTATGGTATGGTATGTATGTATGTATGTCAATCTACAATGTTTGCCTATGTTATTTGGAATCCGACATTAGAAATAACCAATTTTTCTGTGTATAAATGAATGCAGATCTGTCGACAGCGACAGTCACTTATTTACTGATCTGCCTTCTCCAGCAACTCCGTAAAATCGAATCTGTCCACAGAGGCAACATTTTTCTCACCACATGTCGTCTTTGAGGACACACAGTTCGTTTATTATCCTGAATTACGGCTTCAAATTTGGAAGAAATATCGTTGGATGATTAACCTGTAATCGTGTACAAATTTAACTGGCACATATTGAGAGATATGCGAGATATTTGAGCACAAAGTCAAATTTCGTTATTTTTTGTGGGTAACCTCCGAAATAATCAATGACTGTGCCCTTATTTGCGAGAGATGGGTAGAAAGGTTTATTTTGTAGAAGCACTAAACACTTACACGCGTATTTATCTACTATAGAATATCATAGATCCTTTCGTTTATTTTTAAGAATAAATTAATTTAACCTACCGTGCACCTGACATCAGATGCCGAATCTGTCTTCGATGACTCTCATCTGTCTTCGACGCAGCCGGTTGTACGGTGTGAATAAGAATTCTTAAGAACAAAAAAGATGGAATGGGGATTGTCTAACTTTGTCTATGACTTTTAACCTTCTTTTAATATGTTGCACAATTTAACCATTTCCTGAATAAGATCAGTCCCGGTTTTGATGTCAATATCAGAAAAGGTCTGGGAAAAACAATGAAGCAAAAGAAAAAAAAATGGTGACAAACAGCTGTATCTATATAAATAGCCTAAATATTTTCTTTAATAATGTTTATCAACTCCTTTTTGTTGTCTGCAGTCAGTGTTCAAATTGAAAGCCATTATACTGGTGACAAAATTCCTCAATGTCCAAAAGACCATCTGACAATCATAGTCTCCAGAATCAGGGTTTGTTTGTAAAAAATAGTAAAAGAGGCCAATTTTGGCCTGACAAGTCTCAAGTTTTTGCCCGATTTTATCTTTGATTGTAGATAGCTACCCGTATGAGTCCCATCCCCTAAAATTGATAAAAAAGGTTGAGAAGTGGTCCCTAACCACAAGCATAGCATTCCTGAATGAACCCGTCTTCAGTTTTACTCTCTGATTCATACTGTTTTGATTTGTTGATGCAATTTTATGACTTAACCCTTTCCCAAACGACAACATTTTACGGTGGTTTAATTCAAAAGCTGCTGCAGATCACAAAATGAATGTTGATAAAAGTAAAATTTGTAAACAATATCACTGGTGGTGAACTAAAAAAAAATTCGCTACAACAAGGTATAGATATTTTGCGTTTAAATGTGAGTTTATAGATTTTTTTCTAATGACAATGAACTTGTTCTAAAAACAGACAGAGTTTACCATTTTGTATTGACAAACTGTCGGTGTTGTCATAAAATCTCGTAACTATGGCTTCGATAAAGCCGTAGTTACGATATTTTATAACAACACTGACGGAATACATTGATCGCCAAAAACATCCCTCGCTTTGGCCGAGTTCACCACCAGTGAATATAGCACAGAAAACATTGAGACAAAAGGAGAAACTGCTGGTTATCAGCAGTTTCTTCTTTTGTCTAAATGTTTTCCCAAGCCAATTCTATTGGGGACGTCAAAACCAGGTCTTGTTCGGGAAAGGGTTAATTACCCTTTTTCAAACCAAGGGCATAGTACAAATTCATATTATATCATTGTCACTGGTGGTGAACTAAAACAATTTTCGCGACTACAAGGTATAGATATTTTGCGTTTAAATGTGAGTTTATAGATTTTTATGCTTCCCGAAGGGAGAGCATATAGTCGCCGCTTCGTCTGTCTGTCTGTCCGTCCGTCCGTCCAACATTCCGTCCGTCCGTCCGTCCGTCCGTCCGAAGCGATTTCTCCATAACCCTTGGGCCAAATCAAATGAAACTTACCATGTGAACTCCCTATGACAAAATGCCGATGTACTTTTCCCGTTTTTTTTATTTGAGGCCTCGTCATGGGAAAAGGGGACTTAAAGGGACATTTCATTCCAATTTCATTTTTTTAAAGTATGTCTTGATGCCAAGATTGGTTATTCTAATGAGTATAAATACTATTAGTTTTTGGAAGCAAATTTTCCAAATTTGCTTCTCTTAGCAGCCGTGCGTCTCTGCACTTTACCATTCTCTGCATACCACACAACATCTTCCGGTCTTCCTCACTATAAATAGTTCTATCAAAAGCAAAGATTAATGAGGTAACAGTCATTCGAATATTCAATATGTAAGTCTAAAGTTATGTGTAGATATTGAATTGTGTGACTGAAAATGAAACATTCAATTAATTATGTCTCTGAGAGATGAAAAGATCCAGGTAGTAATTTGCTTTATTATGGTTCAAAGATCAGTCCAATGGCCTTCCTTGTAAATGGGTCAGTCGAGTTTACTGAACTATGAAATATATTCAGCTTACACAAACGATTAATATGCATGAAGTTGTGCTAAAAATAAATACAACTCCATCATGATATCAAAGTATGCAAGGTATTCTGGATAATCAAAGTACTTAATCAAAATACTCTACGAATCAAAGTATTAAAGGTATTCAAATGGATAATCAAAGTACCTAATCAAACTACTCTATTTCTGGCCCCGGTTTCTCGAAAAAACTTAAGTACGTTCTCATGCCCAAATCTGAACACAGTGCTCAAATCGCATGAAATCCACATGAACTTCAATGGAATACCCTTCAACGTTGGAGAGTATCCCTTTGATGTTGAGCATGTTCTCATGAGAATATACTTAAGTTTTTTTCGAGAAACTTGGGCCTGGACAGGCCTACATTTTTGAAAAATTTGCTTCCAAACAGTACTGTCAGTACTTTGATTTTAAGTTGTTGCCAATAAGCGAGAAACATGCATTCAAAGTTGAGACATAATCGATAAATTGCATATAAATCCGAACTGTTGTCCACAACAATTTGTTTAATTTTAACACAAAAATATAAATTTCTCGTAAACGGGGCAATATTTTGGCTTGAAATTTTCAGAATTTTCATAAGGAAATATGCTCATTCAGATAAAAATAAAAGTAAAATTTATGACAAAAAATTCTGAAATGTCTCTTTAAGGTTAAATACAGTTTTTCTCTAATTTCTCCTAGTCTAATGGTCAGAATTTGATGAAATTTCATATTTGAGTAGTAAATCAGATGCCCTTGACAATAAACTATTTAAAATTTGCGTATACAAAATATGTCATGGAAAAAGGGGGCTTAACATTTGTTAGCTTTATATCAGCTCTGCATGGCATATATTTATTGTGACAATGCCTTATTCGGGGAGCATTGTCCGTCTCTGACGGCTCTTTTGTTTTTCTAATGACAATGAACTTGTTCTAAAAACAGACCGATTTACCGTTTTGTATTGACAAACTGTCGGTGTTGTCATAAAATCTCGTAACTACGGCTTCGTTAAAGCCGTAGTTACGATATTTTATAACAACACCGACGGAATACATTGATCGCCAAAAACGTCCCTCGCTTTGGCCGAGTTCACCACCAGTGAATATAGCACAGAAAACATTGAGACAAAAGGAGAAACTGCTGATTATCAGCAGTTTCTTCTTTTGTCTAAATGTTTTCCCAAGCCAATTCTATTGTGGACGTCAAAACCAGGTCTTGTTTGGGAAAGGGTTAACCCTTTTTCAAACCAAGGGCATAGTACAAATTCATATTATATCATTGTTTTTCTTTAAAAACCTTGTAACTTGTTTGACTGAATTTGTTTCGAGCAAAAATTTTAAATGTTTATGATGGTGCATCTAAGATTCAGACTGAAAAATCCTTGCGAATCTTACAGTAAGCACATTGGGAGAGGTATAGCTTAACTCCTTATCTAACAGAATGAACTTTTAAGCACTTCAATGTCAAGGGGATGGTTATAATGGTGGGTGTTTAGGGGTCAGAAAAAACCCAAGGACCCTTTTGACCCGATTATAGCATTGAGAATGAGATAGCCGAAATATGTCCCCCTTCATGCGGAGAGACTCATATTTGACCCCTAGCTGTGCGACGCTAAAAAATTATGATGAAATTCCAATTTAACTTAATGAAACCAATTATTGAATTTGAACCATAATTTGTCAGAACATTTTGAATATTTTTGTACAAAAATCAAGAGTTCTTGATGGCAAGGTGCCGATTCATCTCTATGAATCAGTATATCGTCGCTTTTCAATAAAAACCTTGTAACTGCAGCTTGTTTTAAGCTGCAGTTACAAGGTTTTTTTTGAAAAGCAGCAGTATGTACTTATTAGCCACTAAACATTTAAATTTATTCAGAAACATTGAATTGAGGAGGATTAAATGGGCTTATTAAAATTAATTATTTACCATTATCAAATTTTTTTTTTTTTTGCTTATCAGACACATAATTGGCTAATGATCAAATCATTAAATCTGATTTTCTCCTATTTCCTCAACGTTTTGGATGCTGAAATTTCACACACAGATTTTCTATTTGAAATATTAGTACAATTAAACTGCTAAACCTTTCAAGTCTGACTAGCTTAGAATTTTATTGTATGAGAATGCATGGTGAAAAGAGTAGATTTTTAATTAACTATTAAAGGAAACAATATTTTTTACTAATACTAATTGCAAATTTCTTCAAAAACCTCACAACTGCAGCTTGTTTGAAGCTACAGTTACAAAGGTTTCGAAGAAAAGCAACATAATGCTTCTCCTGTACTTACAATGGGTTATTTGTTATAGAGGATTGAAATAATTGCTGTTTGAAACCACAAATCTTCGGTGAGATGGGAGCAAACGAAGTACACTAAATGTTTACAAAAGGAATTAAATCAACCATCACATTTTATGAACTAACAAATTTTTTAGGCCTCAGCGCAAAGCAATTATAAGAGCATATAAATGTATATGCAGTTACAATATTTTTACGCAAAACTACCAAAATGGTACAAGAATTTGAATTTACGATGATATCATTTTACATGAAATAAGATTGAACGATTGTTATGATAGATTGGGCCAATAGAATGTAAGCAGGAATGATAAATACGGGATGAAACGGGGGAATTTTAATTTTCTTTGGAACATTTTTTATATTGTTGTTCCTTTACCTTAATTAATTGCTTATAATAGGAATTGTGTACAAAGTTTACCAGAAAATGACGAGACAAAAGGAGAAAGTGCTGAATAACACTTTTCTTCATAGAACTGACTAATATTCTGTCATCCTTAAGTTTAGTTAATCGCCTTCTATAATTTTTGGTTGCAGGACCCTTTTAAGCTATAGTATAATCATATCATATGTCATATTGACTAAGATCAGATATGCAGGCTGATCTTGAGTATGAATTGAAAATGAAATAATAAGGCTACAGAGGAACAGGGGGGGGGGGTCATTTGAACCACCCCCCCCCCCCTCCCATCTGTAGCCTGGTTATTTCATTTTCATGCAGAAAATCAGTAAACATTGTATAATACTAGGAAAACAAACTCTCCAATTCGCATATTCGAACCCCGCTCACAGAAATCCTGGATCTGCCACTGCAATTTAGGAATATTATGGGTTCATCAGCATAAGGATTAACCCTTTCCCAAATGACAAAAATTTTAACTTTTTCAATTAAAATCCACTGCAGATGTCGAAATGGTCGTTGATAATTTAAAGGAAGGATTTGTGTAAAATATAGCACAGAAAATATTGAGACAAAAGGAAAAACTGCTGGTTATCAGCAGTTTCTTCTTTTTATCTCAATGTTTTCCCAAGCCAGTTCAAGAAGGGAAGTCAAAAGCAAGTCTTGTTAATTGGGAAAGGATTAATAAGCAGAAAGAGGGTTCTAAATTTGCACATTATTTGCTCATGGGATTGTCTGATATTTTAGCTTCAAGAATTATGATCAAAAGTGCAAACAATAACTTTAAAGGGACATTTCATTCCAATTTCAATTTTTTAAAGTATGTCTTGATGCTAAGATTGGTTATTCTAATGAGAATAAATACTATTGGTTTTTTTAAGTTGTTGCCAATAAGCGAGAAACACGCATTTAAAGTTGAGACATAATCGATAAATTGCATATAAATCCGAACTGTTGTCCACAGCAATTTGTTCAATTTTAACACAAAAATATAAATTTCTCGTAAACGGCGAAATATTTTGGCTCGAAATTTTCAGAATTTTCATAAGGAAATATGCTCTTTCAGATAAAAATAAAAGTAATATTTATGACAAAAAATTCTGAAATGTCACTTTAAACAACTAATATTTATATAAAACTTTGCTCACTTGAAGGACATTTATTATTCGTAAATGATTATTTGTAAAATTGAAGAGAAATAAAATAAGGAGTAACATATTTATTCTTTTATTTGGCATGGCATGCAACATTAACATTATAAAATTATTTCAATTTACTTTAACTTCAATGTTTCCCAGTAAAGCAGTTAGCGGTACTACAAATTCAAATTGGGGTGTGAAAATTTAAAAAAAGTAAAAAGGGTATCCAGACATGTATTAAACCTTTCCCAAACAAGCCCTGGTTTTGACGTCCATATTATAGAAAGCCTGGGAAAACATTGAGGAAAAAGGAGAAAATGATGATTATCAATATTTTCTGTGCTATATTTCACACAAATCCTATTTTTGTCAACATAAATTTTGTCTTCGACAACTTTAGAATTAGAATTAGAACCGTCCAAATATTCTGCCGTTTGAGAAAGTTAAGGTTTAACTCTTTCCCAACAGACCCTGCATGTCTATTATGATCCCCAACGTGCTCTAAACATGGAACTCTAATTCACCTATGAGGATAAAGGAAAAAGTGCTGATATTCAGCATTTTCTTCTTCTTTTTCAATACTTTTTTATTGTATAAAAAATTTAAACATCCTTGTTTTAAAAACTCCAGTTTTATCTTCAGCAATATGTGAGCTTCTAATTTTGAACTGTCTTTTTAGTTTTTAGGAGGAAAGGGTTAATAAACAGCATGATTCATACGAATTTGAAAATAATGAAAAATATGAAAATATTAATGTGTACTTTATCAGTGCAGTTTTCAAAAATGGGGTTTCTTGCCTGTTTTTGGCTTTTGCCCCTATATTAATAACCCTTTCGCAAACAGCAAAATTTTAGACTGCTCAATTAAATTTGAAAGCTGCTGCAGATAACAATATGAATTTTGATTAAGAGATATTTTATGTATGATCTAGGTCAGAAAATATTACGGTAAAAGGAGGAAATATTGATTATCAGCATTGTCTTTTTTTGCCTCATTGTTTTCCAAAGCATTTTCTATTAGGGACTTGCCTTGTTTTGGAAAAGATTAGAATTCTCTAATGATGATCTTTACCTAGATAGATTCTTCAAAGATCAGACTAAATAATAAATTATGTAGCCAGTATGATTCAAACTCAAAATTAACATATACCAATCTGTCTATTGCTATGGAAATTCTCTGAAAAAATTGGACTATTACCCTTTCCTAAATTGTCACTGGTTTTGAGAAAAAAATTGCGAAAAGCATTGATAGGGCAGATGAATATGCTAATAAACAGTCTTTTCTTCTCTTTCCTCTATTTTTTCCCATTTTTAATCACTTCAAAGTTCAAAGTTTTCATTCATATTTGTATTTTGCAACTGTTGAATTGGCAAAATATTATCAAAGGGAAGCAACCAGTACTGCATCAAAATAATGTCAAACTAGAGTTACATTCCTTGTTTTGATGCTGACTGTTAAAAATCAATATTTTTTCAAAAAATTAACTCAGGGTACAAATTTTACCCTGGTCAAAAGAAATTGTAATAAATGTCAGGAAATTCACATGTAGCCTATCAAAGAAATTTTGAGGAGAAAGGAGAAAATATACTTGTTATCAGCATTGTCATCTTTTCTTGCTATGTTTTCAAGAACTTTTTGCCCCCATACCAAAATATCTAATCATTTTACTTAGAATTGTCCTTCTGTCTATCAAAACATTGTTTCAATTGGGCAGTCGTGGATCCAGTGGGGGGTTCAAACGAACCAATCCCCCTTTCAGAAATGCAGTCAAAATTGTGTAATACCAGTAAAACAAACTAGTCCGGCAGCCGAGGGCTCGAACCGTGATTTGCGGTATATAGAAAATGTTTTGACTGATTTTCGTAGGAAATGCCTTACTTAAAGAAAATCCGCTTGGTGGCGCCTCGCCACCCTTGAGCATTTTGAGATATTCAAGATGGCGTCCAAGATGGCTGCCACTATTGGGTAAATGGCTATTTTCTGATTTAACTATGTGATATTGACACTTTTAAACATTGTTTCACTTGCAAATACACAAAAATGATATTTACTGCCTTGAACAAAATATTTTTAACAATTAAATCATGTTTCCATTCCATCGCACAAAAATGTCATTTTCGCCAAAAAAGAACGCACAAACGCATGCACAAAAGCAAATATAGTATTTTTCAACTGTTGTCAATATTTTCACAACTTTCACACATGCTTAGCAAACTAAACACACTGTTTGTCAAAAAGCATATGTAAGACAATACAATTTATGCTTTATTTACACAAAAAAACCTTCTGTTTCAAAATCAAAGCACGGAAAGTACCGTAAACCGGTTTAAACAAAATGTAATTTACATCGAATTATCAAAGACAAACGTTGATCATTTTATAACAAAATTACAGTGATTTGTACAGAGATTCCTTCTCAAATACTAGAAACTGAAAACGTCAATTGTTTAAACTAAACATAATCATGTATCAATTTGTCAAAATACAACTTCTAATTAGTTTCAAAACGTTTTCTGGGGCAACAGAAACGTTTTGAGGTAGCATTGTCGGCACTAAAGATTGTGTGATATCCTTCTTTTTCCAGCCATAGCTACAAGGATCCATGTTTGGCGGGTCCTGGTTTACTGCATGCTTCCAAATACACGTTTGAAAATGAACGCGTTTCACATTTTCAGAAAATGACTCTGTGGTTGGAGGAAGCGATGATAATTTTGGAGCACATGCTGATGCCTTCCCAATTCTGTTGGCCCAAATTGCTCTTCTAACGTCTGACATTTCATCTGTGTCAGCTCTCAGACTATAGCAGCGTCCTTATATATGAAGCGAGTAGCAACTTGAATGACTTGTGAGAGTGAGCTTGAATTATCCCTGATTGCTGATAGAGAAACGGCTTTAGATTTCAAAACTTTCAACATAGTTCCTTTGCCTAAACCATATAAGCAAGCCGTCGTGTCACATACATCCAGTAAGTGCATGCGCAGCGAGTAAATCAGGAATTATATCCCTACATTTCTCAGCAGTTTTTGTGATATCAATCACAGATCTATCCTGGACAGGTGATTCCATTTTATTCTTGAGGTTGTTCTCTATGTAGTGGTGTAGCAGAAGTACGAATATGTCTGTTTCATCGGAAATAACTAATATTCCACCTGAATTCTGTTTTGCAATTCCAACCATCTGTTGAGCAATGATATTATAATCGGCTTCTTCTTGAGAAGTACGCATATCGTTTCTTTGAATCATAGAAGATTGGGTAATTTCAGTAGGTACTTCATCTTCCCCTGTGACTATCAATCTTCGTGTCGAAGACATATTTTGTGGAAATGACGTGTTAGTGCACAAGTCTGCTACAATCAGAGCAATAAGTTGTCGCTTGTTTTCCGGTACGGCAAAATAACCTTTTGATTTGAAACCTGCGACGTGGCCGATAATTGGTGAACGCGTTGAGTAGTTGCACCCCTGGATTCTCGTGTAGCACATTTTGTACTATACCCTCTGTATCTATCAAAAATAACATAACACATCTTTGTCAATAAGTTTTGACTCTATGTAATGTCTATACTTCGTTATATAGTCACCAATTCATTCAGAAACGGGCCAGCGAATGATATACAAAATTGCCGAACCGTCAATTATAACGCAATGCATATCCCTTGTTTCAGTTCTAGCAGACACATCAACTTTCAAAAGCTGCTTCAAAGCTGATTTCGATTTTGCTATTCTCATAGAGCCGTTTTCCGAAAACATGGATGTTGGTATAGGAGATAACTCATAAGCTAGCAATTCTTTCAAACTTACATCACGAGAACTTGCCTGTAGACCGACCAATCTAGAGAATATCAGCTCTGTGTCAAATACCTTTGCTTCGCCAATGTTGATACTTTTCGGTATTTCGGATAAAGTTTTCACTTTTTGGCTAATTTTGTCATAAAAGGAACCTGGCCAACCAGCCTCGAAAACCCTCATTTGCTCATTCCCTATTTCAATGGCCCCGTCAACGTTTACAGTGTCAGGAGCTATTTGACCAGAAACAATATTGACCATTTCCCTGGGATGACTTTCTGGATTCAGAGGATGTATGCATTGTTTCAACATAGTTTGCAGGGACTTTCTATCGGCTGTGCCGCTCTCAATAAGACCTTTCATTTCTTCTTTGTGGATATGTTCAGAGTGGTTATCATCATCACATACAAGATTTGATATGTCACCCTCAAGCTTGCTGCAAATATGAAGACTCCGTGACCAGATCTTTAACGTGTCAGGTTTCAAAGTACCGGTAAGTCCAATGATTCCCCGTTTACCGTGACCATATCACATTTAAATGTTGTTTCAATGAACAATGAATGTCACTCCAAATCACATTCCATGCTCCAGGCATGTGACGCATGACGTGTTTACCATTGACAAACTTTTCAAAGCATTTTGGGGGCATAGAATCCATTGATCTACATACAGTATCGTGCGTAGTGCACATGTCCTGCTGCGAAAAAGTATGGAATCATTTGTGAAATGGCGGTCAAATGCAGACACCAGTCATTTTCTCTTTCTGCTCCGATGTACACCATGATTATGAAGACAGCTTTAATCAAACAATCAACCCATATTTTGCTTGTCTTAGTGGTGGCAGATAATCTTGTCAATTCAATTTATAAATCACTTGCACAAAGCTTGCTACTCCAATCCCAGATTAAATAACAATTTCCTCACCGAAACGATCCTTCAGGATTTCCAATAATCTTCGCCTAGTAAGACTTTCGCTGCCCTCAGATGTATAAATCTGGAAAAGCTCTACCGAGTTCCATACCCTTGACTTTTGGCTCTGCATACCATTAAACGATGTTTCAAATGCTATGTCAATATTTCCATCATATACCGAAGACGAAGGAAGAAGCTTTCGAAGCAAGACGCACATATTTAGGTGTCATAAATTTAGCTTTGCAGTCCACGAGGTATCTAGCGTCTGCTGCATGCAAATCGCTAATAATGCACACTTTTGAATGATGCCATTCTTTAGATTGACAGTTTCACCGACAGTTCTGCACAAAATGTGCCTTTCTCCACCGTCGTTGGTTCTTAGGATCTTTGACTACTTCACATGGTTCACCACAGAATAAACAGCCGAAAATCAAAGTTCAGAGTATAAGATCGACGTACTCGCTTAGTTTCTGAGCATATCTCAGGATATATGGAACTATCAGCTTTGCGTTTTCGCACTCTTTGTGTTGTCTTCGGTGAAACGTAGCAGGAAATACAACTACGATGGGTCATAATTGAACAGTCAGTATCATTTTCTAGCATTTTTTCTAGTTCCTCATCGAGACCATCCCCGTAAATTCTGCTGCATTCAATGATTTTCTGTATCTGTGCAGGGCCATTGGTTGAAAGACTGGCTGACTGTGCACAACGACATTTATTCACCAATGTAAAATAGCACTGGTCCATGTCTTAATAAATAAATGGAATCTATATATTTTGACTTTGAGAAAGAAATACTACGACGATATGTGATCTAGATGAAAATCTCAAATAAACAGTTCTACGTGACTTATATTTTGGAATCTAGGTCAGCCAATTGAACTGCAAGCGTGAAATAACCTATTCTATACCGGTCAGTTGAGGTCATGACTGTGTATTAACGCATTTCCAAACAATGACTGTTTTGACGTCCCTAACAGTGAAGATTTGAGACTTGATAACCAGCATATTCACATTTTTCCTCAATTTTCCAAGCTATATTGTACACCTGGTTCTAAACTGCAGGGCTTTTTCCAGGCATTTTGGGAAAGGGCCCCTAGCTCTAAATTGGGAAAATTTTATCGACAAAGTGCCAAATTTGGGAAAAATTAGAACTTGTATATATATATAACTAGTAAGACTTTAATTATTTAAAACAACTGAGCTAAAACATATCCCAGAATCACAACTCTCACCATCAAGAAAAAATCATGTTGAAAATTGAAATCCTGAATCTTTTATTTATTTTGCTTCATTCTTTCCCAAACAAGACTTGGTTTTGACATCCATGTTTACATAAGCTTGGTAAAACATGGAGAGAGAATGCTGGTCAGTGATAAGCATTTTCTCCTCTGTGTTTTGAGCTATATCATTCACAAGCTTTACATTTTTAGTTACATTTATTTTGTTGTTTGCAACAGCTTTAGAATTAGTTCACTGTAAAAATTTGGTAGTCAGGGAAAGGATTAAATATTTACTGAAACAGAAAGTACTAATGATCCACAGAACTGAAATCCCCCCCATGTCATCTAACTCTTAGTTAGAAACTATAGAATAATTTTGTTTAAATTTAAAATCAGTTTTCAAAGATATTTAGCTGAAAAAATATGGATCTTTGATTGTATACAGCTTTAATTTTCCTCCTATCAACTTTGATTAACACTTTGTTTACATCGCGAAAACCCATGACATTAAGTTTTTTATCACTGTATCTGTTTTTCCCAAGAGCATCAAACAGTCTAAACAATAAAACATCAAATAGGTAACAAGATCTAACTGAATTACCGAAGAATATTTTGGATTTCTTTGATATAGAGCCCTAATTAATTTACAATCCACGGCTGCGAAGATACGATCGGCGATTTACCTGAATGACTGCATAACACAATTGGGTATTTTTACACACGCATATTATGTAATTTATGACATCTGGCTACTTTAATTGATAGAATAAAGGGCCGTGGCCAATTAAATATTGGATTCTCAGCTAATAATCGGCATACAGTCCAGATGTGAAACTCATTACTGTTCATGCCAGTACTTTGGATTGGGATTTTTTTTCTGAATTGGGAAAAAATTGGGGCCGTTTTGGTTTGGGAATGGGGCCGAATATCGGCCTCTACGGAATAGGCGAAAAAGCCCTGAACTGCCATATATTTTGTCGTCTGCAGCAGCTTTTAAATTGCAATACTCCAAAATATTGCCTTTTCGGAAAGGTTGAAATGCCGTTTGCTCATATTGAAAGGGGTGGTCAGAAATTGCTGAATATTGTTTGAGCGGGAAATTTGGCGGGGGGGGGGGGTGCTTAAAACTTCAATTATCGACTAAAAATCGATTTTTTACACAGATCTATACAAAAGGTCATTAAATGTTAAATTGAAACTAAAAGCTGCATTGTAAATCGATTCTTGATAATAAAAACGTCAGTTTCTTGTTTTCGGCAAAATCGTCCGCCATCTTGGACGCCATCTTGAATATTTCGAAATGCTCAAGGGTGGCCATGCGCCACCAACCGGATTTCTCATACAGAAGGTCTCTTCTACTCAAAACACCAAAAACATTTTCTATATACCGCAAAACAAGGTTCGACCAAAAATCGCATTTTGGCTGCCGGACTAAACCCCTTCACAGAAATCATGGATCCGCCGCAGTTGGTACCATCACAAAAAGTCTTCAAAGTTTCTTTTCCTATCCATTTTTATGCTCCCCGAAAAAATTTCGGGGGAGCATATAGTCGCCACGCTGTCCGTCCGTGTGTCCGTGTGTCTGTGTGTCCGTGTGTCTGTCCGTCCGTCCGTCCGTCCGTCCACAGCCATATCTCAGCAACCCTTGGACCAAATTCAATGAAACTTCACATGTGAACTCCCTTGGTCAATACCTAGGGACCTTTTTCTCCGTTTGTAAATTTAAGGCTGCGTCATGGAAAAAGGGGCCTTAGTGTGAAAATTAGTTTTTCTCTTATTTCTCTTCATCTAATGGGCAGAGTTTAATGGAATTTTGTGCTCATGTAATAAATAGGATGTTCTAGACCATATTCTATAAATAATGTGTGTACAAAAAAGCTGTCATGGGAAAAGGGGGCTTAATGTATGATAGTTTTTATTTTGTGACAAACACTTATTCGGGGAGCATAATCCGTCTGTGACGGCTCTTGTTTTCTGAGCTATGAAAGACATCATATTTTTTCGCATATTATTGCTTTGAATTTGATCAACACTGAACAAGAGTATCATGATAATGAAGCATGACATATAGTAATATCAGTGCTTGGTTTCTATTCTACCAAAATTATTATCAGTAAAGGTAAACAATTGGATCTGTCATTTTTTCATCTGACATTTTGAGTTGCTTCCCTTGACATGAAAAAGCAAAAAGTGACTACATCTTCACCCCTTGAATCATTTTGACAAGTTGGACGAATATAATTATGTAATATGTCTTCAATTTACAGAGCAATTCCTTGTATGGCAGGTAAAACTCTACAGCCTTTTGATTGTTTGTCCTTTTGTTTGTCTGTATTACTTTACTTCTTTGTTGATGAAACTTCAAATAGAGTTCATATATGGTACTCAGAAAGATGTTTAGAGGTTGGATCAGGGTTTAACCCTTTCCAAAACGGCAAAATTTGAGGGTGGTCCAATTTGAAAGTTGCTGCAGACAACAAAATGGACAAAGAAAGGATTTTTGCACAATATAGCCAAGAAAATATTGAGACAAAAGGAGAAACTGCTGGTTATCAGCAGTTTTTTCTTTTGTTTCAATATTTTCTCAAGCATTTCCTAATTAATAGGGACGTAAAAACTAGGTCTTGTTTGGGAAAGGGTTAATTGACTCTTTTCTACACAACAAAAGTTTAGATTGATTGAGCTTTCATGCCATGTTCAACATTTTTTCCATTTATTTTGTGGCAACTGATTCACCTAATCATTTGTTCCTAATATTTCTTGCACCAGTTACAAAACAACATTCAATCTGAGCCGCATGCTGCACATCCAACAAAGTTATGGGACATAATTATTGACCATGACCATCTATTTTCCAAAGAACTGCCATATAGAATCCATATTTTCTTTCGCTTAGTATACAAATTAGATGTGACTAAAAAGTAAAATAAATTTCAGACAAAGTCAGTATGAAATACTTTTTTCAAATGTCTCGAAGACACAGTTACTAGGAACAACATCAGAAATTTTTTGACAAGCATACGAAATATTGTTTCCATGGCAACAGAAGGCAAGAATATTTCCAGAGCCAGCGTTCAAACCCACAACCTTTCAAGCTTTTCCTGCTAAGGCCATCAAAAGCAGGATTTCTTGAAAGATTAACTTAACATGACAAGGGTTGATATTATATGTCTGCTAAAATGTTATAAAATGCATGCCTGAGGAATAGTGGGGACTGTCTGTGCCTGGCACAAGTTAACCAAAATTTGTAATATTTATATTTTTTGTCATGCAAATAGGGACATTCTTGGTTAGCCAAACTTGTATGTTTCAAAAGAAATTTGATGCCATTTACTTGTTTCTATCCACACCAAAATTCTATTTGTAGTCTGTCTTTGAGTCTGTTTGTTGGTTGGTCTGTCTCTACCTTTTGTGTCTGCTTTATTTCTGATAAATCACTGGACATTTCATTCAAAGAAAGACATGCATATCAAATGTTGGTGATTATCCATTCATTTTTAGAAAGTTATGGCCCTTTGGTGAAACTTTTTGTCTGTTTCATACTTATTTCATAAAACTTCACTGGTAGAGAGATGTGCACATCAATTTTTTGTTATGGTCCATCCTTTGACTTTTGGCAGAGAGGTTTGTAGCAACCAGTTATGTAATAAAAACGAGAAATGTAATAATTATTACAAAACGTGTTGCGATGACAAAATTTGTATTACATTTCATGTAACAACCAGAAATGTAATGAAATCGAGAAATGTAATCAAGTTGGGTATAATATGTATTTTTCTCTTTCACAGACTGTCTTCTACTGATTCTAAGTGTAAAATGTTACAGTTTGGTATTGTGTTTTTCTCGTTTTTATTACATAAATGGTTGCTACAGAGGTTGCCCTTTGTTCAAAATAGGTTCATTGGTTGGGGTTGTTGCTTTTCTATTCTATCTTATATGCACTATACTGATCATCATTCTGACATTAGCAAATGACATCCCCATTTTTACATGATGAGTTGCATATAATAAACTTGAGGATTCATTATCAAAGTCTTACCCTTGTCGGTTGACAATCTTGTGAATGCAGGCTGATGCAGCAAATTCTGCAAATGATACATATGCAGTAATTCATTCTACAAAACTATGTTCTAAGATGTAGAAATCTTTGTTTATTAATCTGAGTTAAATGAATAAGATTGTGTCATATAACTTTTGCTTTTCCTCCCATTAAAAAATTGATAGGAGAAATGCTTTTCTTTATTTTTACTATTTTTTTTTTAATCTTTTGTAATTGTTTGATTAGATCTACCATGTTTAAATGTAGCTGGCAATAGCAACAAAGTTCTTTTAACATAATGCCTTTGTCACTTGGGTTTGTATTTTCATTAACTGCTGCTTTATCTTATGTCTCCTCATAAGTTTCCATCTTATTTCCATTGAAAGCTGATTCTGCAAAAATATTGATGCTGATTGATTGAAGAAATTCTTGGGGATTAAAGTTTTCATTTGACTCTTTTCTGTCTATAATTCTCAGCTGGAGCAATATGATAAATTTATACAGGGTTAGGCTTTTGTTCTTCTTCATCAATGTAACAAGTTGTTCATTATTTTCTGGACAATGGAGAAAAGGGTGATATCTCATTTGAAGTTTTATCAAATTCTTATATTGCCATAGGAGGTTTTTGTCTCGTTTTTTCTCAAAATGCATCTTTACAATCATTGTGTGAAACTGTTTGAACATTTATTGTTTAAAATGGATCTGATAATGGATTAACCCTCTCCCAAACAAGACCTGGTTTTGACGTCCCTAATAGATAAGGCTTGGGAAAACATTGAAACAAAAGAAGAAACTGCTGAAAACCAGCAGTTTCTCCTTTTGTCTCAATATTTTCTTAGCCATATTTTACACAAATCTTATCTTAAATAACTTCCATTTTGTCATTTGTGGCAGTTTTTTAAGTGGATCACCTTAAAATTTTGTCGTTTGGGAAAGGGTTAACTGACTGTTACAATAGTGATTAATTGATAATTTAGATTGATTGATTGATTGATTTACATACAAGGATGCTGCTACTTTGGAGGTACTGTTCTATTTACCTTTTCTTAATCCATTCCCACATAATGACGGATTTTGATGCCCCACAAATTAAAGACTTTGGAAAACATTGTAGTAAATGAAGAAATTGCTTGTGCTTCATTTCCCACAATGTTTTCTACTGAATAAAGAGCAAAAAATGTGAAATTATTATATAAATTGAAATTGTCGTCTGCAAATTCTTTCAGTTTTGACAAGTCCAAAGTTTTGCTGTCTGGCAATGGGTTAATGTCTAGAGAGATGGATTAATTGTCAGTCACAACATTTCTGATTGATTGATTGATCGATTGATTGATTGATTTACATAGTTGTTACAGGATGCTACTTTTTTGGAGGTACTGTTCTATCAACCCTTTCTCAAATGACCCCTTTTGAAAGCGATATCGCACAGAAAATATTAAGACAAGAGGAGAAAATGCTGACCAACAGCATTTTCTTCTCTTGTCTCAATGTTTTCTGAAGCCTTTTCTATAAGAGACGTCAAAGCAAGGTCTTGTTTGGGAAGGGTTGGTCTTCATTCTTAATGGTTTTTCTTTTCTCTCAATATTTTACAAAGCTTTCCCTTGTTCAAGAGTTAAAAACGTTTCCATTGGCATCATTAATCATAAACCCTTTTTCAAATGATAAAAAAATATCAAAAAGATACATGGAATGGATCAAGTTGCAACCTGTACGAAATAATCCGGGCGGATTCCAAGCGGACATGAGGCGGATATTTAGTAAGAGATGGAATTCTATTTTAAGCGAAATATTTAAATTAGTCCGCCTGGAATAAAGTCCGCCCGGATTCCAAGCGGAATTCTATTTTAAGTAACAAAATGAGGCGAAATATTTAAATTAGTCCGCCTGGAATAAAGTCCGCCCGGAATAAAGTCCACCCGGAATCCAAGCGGAATTCTATTTTAAGTAACAAAATGAGGCGAAATATTTAAATTAGTCCGCCTGGAATAAATTCCACCTTGAATAAATTCCACCCTGATTCCTAGCAGAATTCTATTTTTAGTAACAAGATGAGGCGGATTATTTAAATTAGTCCGCCTGGAATAGATTTCACCAGGAATAAATTCCGCCTGGATTCCGGGTGGAATTTATTCCTGGTGGGAAAAAAATCCGCCTGGACTTCTATTTATAGAAGCAAAATAATATTTACTTCACAATTTATGGGTGGGGAATGGTACAAATGAACATGAAATAAAAATGAAATTTAGTAAAAAGAACACTCACCTTGGTCTTGCCAGTAAGTGAGCTCCTTAATTTCATGATAATTTTATCACTTTGACTGTAAGCATTCAGATGATGAACAGTTATTTTCTTTTAAAAAAAAGTCAGACAAGCAAAATTCCCTCCAATTTTCTGATTACATCATGTAATAGACTGGAACAAAATTAGACTGTAGACTGGAAGGGTGAATTTTTAACAAGTTAATTCTTTATCTTATGAACTATATGAAATGCAGCTGTGATATTTCACACATGGGTATATTTTATTAAGACCTTTCATTTAGGATCATGACATTTGACCTTGTGACCTTGACCTTAGAATTTAACCTACATGTATGTTGCAAGAAATTTAATCTGGCCTTTATATTATACAATATTAGAGATAGAGCCATGATATTTCACTCAAAGATACATCTTGCTAAGACCTTTCATTTGGGATCATTTTACCTTTGACCTTATGGCCTTGACCTTGAAGTTCAATCTACTCTGAAAGAACTTTGACCTATATCTCATACACTATTGGAGATAGAGACTTGATATTTCACACTTAAATACATCCTGCCAAGGCCTTTCATTTAGAACCATGACCTTTGATGTTGTGACCTTGACCTTGAAGCTTGACCTACTTTACAAGAACTTTAACATGGCCTGTATCTCACACAATATTAGAGATAGAGCCTTAATATTTCACTCAAAGATACATCTTGCCAAGACATTTGATTTGGGACTTCGACCTTATGACCTTGACCTTGAAGGTCAGTCTGTTTTATAAGAGTATTAACATAGCCTTCTGTTATCTCATGTAATATTAGATATAGAGCCTTCATATTTCATTTCTGGATACCTCCTGCTAAGACCATATATTTGGGTCCAAGACCTTTGACCTTGGATTTTGATCTACCTGACAGAACCATTTCCTTGCTTATGTCCTATGCATGTTTAGAGAAGGAGCCTTGGTATTTTACACATGCATAAGTTTAGTGCCTCAACCTTTCATTTGGAACCATGTCCTTTGACCCTGGGATGTTGTGGAAAAACCCACTGCTGTCAAATCTTAGAGTTAAAAAATTCATCCTCCCTTGATTTGAAAATTTGAAAGTTTGAAAATTCCTGGAGGATAAATTATTATTTGTCTTCAATTTAGGAAAATTCCTCCTCCATTAACTCTCTAAGTTATAAAATTTTGCCTCATGTAATTGTCAAAGTATGAAAATTCCTGTATGAAATCAAGATTCCGGGTGGACTTTTATTTTCAAGGCGGAATATGATTACACCAGAGGCGGATTCTAATTCAGATTCCGGGTGGATTTTTTTCCAGGCGGAATATCAAATGTCACGGAGACGGACTTTATTAGATTTTTCCATGTCCGCCCGGAATTATGTCTAAAAAGCTTTAGTCCGCTTGGATTCCACCCAGAATCCGCCTGGAATCCGCCCGGAGTCCGCCGGTAATTTTCGTACAGGAAATGACAAGGGTATCGCTTCGTGCTTTACAAACATAGTTTTACTTGACAATATAATAGAAAATATTGATAAAAGCAGACAAATTTTATTTATCATTATTTACTAGATTTCTGGCAATGCATTCCAAAAGATTCTTATAAGACTCTTTTTGACTCCCCAAAAGGTAATGACTTTGGAAAACATTGTGAAAAATGAAGAAATTGCTTGTGACAAGCAATTTCTTCATTTCCCACAATATTTTCTACCCAAAAAGTCGTAAAATTTCAAAATTTCTTCACATTGAAATTGTCGTCTGCAACTCTTTTCAATTTGGGATAGTCCAAAATTTTGTTGTTTGGTAAAGGGTTAAAGTATTGGAAAGCGTGAGTAGGTGTTCTAAGTGGTGGGGAATCATGTGACACTACCACAACAACAACTAAAAATGCAGAAAAGATTAAGTAATTCTGCTGATATGCTACTGATTCGAAAATGGTTTCAAGCAGAGAAGATGGGAAAAGCCACTGATATTCTGGATTTTGTGGATCTTTTAAACAACAACTTTTAAAAAAGTTATTGACAACCAACCAAATTTTGGTCATAAATAAGTTTTTATCAGGGTCTGTTCAAAAGGACCTTCACAATCAGCAAATCATCAGCATTTTACTGCTTTCTCTGATTCAAACCGTTTTCAAATTTGTCACATAACGGATTTATTGCAGATTTTCTGCTATGTGATTCACCATCATATGCTTTGGTCAAAAGTTTTTGTGCAAATTTCTATATATTCTATTGCTTTGGTACTTTCCACATGCATGTGGGAACAAATTACAGGACTGCATAGTAATTGGCCTCTAACAAACGTTTAGGCAGAGTTATAGCCCCTGTTTGATTTGTGCTGCAAGTTTTTTATAATATTTGCAGGCACTGGTGTTTTATTGCTTTGAAACATTGCATGATGTTTTGATGCCAATGAATTGATCCTGGCTCATCTAATTAGTCAATTTATATAAAACTGAGTTGAGTTGATGTCATGACCATTTTTCTCCTAATATACCTTGTCTGGATTCCTGGGGTCTCCTCATACTCGCTTTTTATCAACCCATGAGTTAATTTATTGAATTTGTTAAGCATTATCAATGAATGGGGACTAACAGTATTTCATTGGTTCCATCATAAATTGTTGATGGAGAATCAGCCAATAAAGAATAGTCTTTACAGATCGCCCAAAACGGTGTCATGTTGATATTATCTTCCCCATGTTACTCTATTTCCATCGCCATTCCTTTTACTATAACACGATCTAGCTCTGTCATTAGCTCCACTGGCCGACAGGCCAGCGGGCTATTGTCATGGTGGTGTGTCCGTCGTGCGTCCGTCCGTCCGTCCGTCCGTCCGTGCGTCCGTCCGTCCGTAAACTTTTTCTTTAAAAATCTTCTTCTCAGAAACTACCAGATGGATTTCAATCAAACTTCACAAGAATGATCCTTGGGTGGCCCTCTCTCAGATTCCTTCAAAGAATTTGGATTGAATCAGAATAACCTGAGTTATCTGCCCTTGAATGTCAGAAATAGCTGGTTTTGACTTAAATTTTACTCTTAAATCAACAAATATGTACTATTCAAGACAAAACTATTGTAGAATGTTGGTGACTATAAGATCTTGCCTTGGTATAATTTTCAGCTTGATCTGAATTTTACATCATGAGTTATGTGCCCTTGAAATTGACAAAATTGGCATTTTCGGCTCTTTTTAGTCCCCTACCGGCGAAGCCGAAGGGGACTTTAGGTTTGCACTCTGTCCGTCAGTCAGTCTGTCTGTCCGTCCGTCCGTCCGTCCGTCCGTCCGTCTGTCCGTCCGTCAGTCCGCTGAATTAGTTTTCCGGACTTTTTTTCTAAACGGGGATAGCTATTGAGCTGATTTTTGGTATGTAGACCCGCATTGATGAGTTACAGAACAAGTTTAAGTTTCGTTCCGGTCCAGTGATTTTTTAGGAAGATATGGATGCTGGACTTAGAAAATTACTGGGAAATTACAGTTTTCCGGACTTTTTTTCTTAATGCTGGCAGCTATTGAGCTGAATTTTGGTATGTAGACCCGCATTGATAAATTACAGAACAAGTTCGAGTTTCGTTCCGGTCCAGTGATTTTTGGGGTAGATATGGATGCTGGACTTAGAAAATTTCTGGGAAATTACAGTTTTCCAGACTTTTTTTCTTCATGCTGGCAGCTATTGAGCTGATTTTTGGTATGTAGACCCGCATTGATGAGTTACAGAACAAGTTTTAGTTTCGTTTCGGTCCAGTGATTTTTGGGGACGATATGGATGCTGGACTTAGAAAATTTCTGGGAAATCACAGTTTTCCAGACTTTTTTTCTTAATGCTTGCAGCTATTGAGCTGATTTTTGGTATGTAGACCTTCATGGGTGAGTTACAGAACAAGTTTGAGTTTCGTTCCGGTCCAGTGATTTTTTAGGAAGATATGGATGCTGGACTTAGAAAATTACTGGTAAATTACAGTTTTCCAGACTTTTTTTCTAAACGCTTGCAGGTATTGAGCTGATTTTCGGTTTATGAACACATATTGATGAGATACAGAACGAGTTTGAGTTTCGTTCTGCTCCAGTGATTTTTGGGGAAGATACGGATGGTTGACTTAGAAAATTTCTGGGAAATCACAGTTTTCCAGACTTTTTTTCTTAATGCTTGCAGCTATTTAGCTGATTTTTGGTACGTAGACCCGCATTGATAAGTTACAGAACAAGGTTGAGTTTCGTTCCCGTCCAGTATTTTTGAGGAAGATACGGATGCCAGCAACTGGACTTTGAAACTTTTTGGGCTTCCTTTTTCTAAACACATATATAAAGCCGGTAGGGGACTTGGTATTGTTTTGCAATACTTCAGAATGCTTGTTGACTTTGTTTTCATTCTAGCAAATACAAATATTGACCAATCTAGACAATACTTGTACAGAATGTTGGTGACTCTAAGATCTTGCTTTGGTATAATTTTCAGCTTGATCTGAACTTAACATCATGAGTTATGTGCCCTTGAAATTGACAAAATTGCCATTTGCGGCTCTATTTTGACATTGGTTTCACTCTAGCAACTACAAATATTGACCAATCAAGACAAAACTGAGACAGAATGTAGGTGACTCTTAGATCTTGCTTTGGTTTAATTTTCAGCTTGATCTTAATTTCACATCATGAGTTATGTGCCCTTGAAATTGACAAAATTGCCATTTTCGGCTCTATTTTGACTTTGTTTTCACTCTAGCAACTACAAATATTGATCAATCAAGACAAAACTTGTACAGAATGTTGGAGACTATAAGATCTTGCCTTGGTATAATTTTCAGCCTGATCTGAATTTTACGTCATGAGTTATGTGCCCTTGAAATTGACAAAATTGGCATTTCAGGCTCTATTTTGACATTGCTTTCACTCTAGCAACTACAAAAATATTGACCAATCAAGACAAAATTAGGACAGAATGTTGGTGACTATAAGATCTTGCCTTGGTGTAATTTTCAGCTTGATCTGAATTTTATATGAGTTTTGTGCCCTTGTTATGGACAAAATTGCCATTTTCGGCTTTATTTGCTCTTTTACAACTATTAGTATTAACTAATCAATACAGAACTTTCACAGAAATCTTACTGACCATACGATCTTACTTGCTTGTAATTTTCAGCTTGGCCATGCATTTGCTTGTTTGTGCAGCCTGAATCTTTGAAATTGCATTCAACAAGACAAACAATCAGGCCTGTGGAGCGCTTCCAGGCCGCCAGGACTGTCTAGTTACAATAGCCAATGTTAGGGCCTTGATAGAAGTTCATTATCCAAAAGTTGGCTGTAAATGGCATAACGATTTACAAATTTGCTGCAAATTTTCATTGGCTGAAACATCAAATTTACAATCATTGCCCAAAAATAGAATCGACAATCCAAAAATTTGATTTCATTGGATGATTACCATTGATAAGCATTGTTTAGATGAGTTACTAAGTGTGTGATCGCTATGTGTAGACTTTTATTGGATAATACCCAAATTACAAAAGTGATGAGTAAATGATGTCACAATGTAGTAAATAGTTTTAATTTTGATAGCGTTATGTTAGAGCTTGAATCAAACAATATGGTCAATAAACTCTGCATAGAGAGTACCCTTCCCTGCAAAAAAAGTTCAAGAGCGCATCTAAGTTAAAGAACTGTTCTAGAACATTCTAGGATGTTAAATGGTAGTTCAAGAATGGTTCTAGAACTGTTCTAGAACTGTCATTTGAAGAACTGTTCTAGAATGTTCTAAAACATTAAATGGCAGTTCTAGAAAGTTCTCATTGACTGGATCATGAAGACTGTGACCACAGAACCAAGGGGACTACAGTGGACCTTCACAAGAAAGCTTGAAGATCTTGACTTTGCTGACGACATAGCCCTTCTGTCCCATACACACCAACACATCCAGGAGAGAACTGAATGTCTGGATGAAACAGCCAAGAAGACAGGACTCCACATCAACATAAAAAAAAAACAAGAACATGAGAATCAACAACAGAAATGAAGCTCAAGTTATGCTGAATGATCAGCCGATTGATGAAGTGGGGAGTTTCACATACCTTGGTAGTGTAGTGAGCAAGACAGGAGGCTCTGATCAAGATGTGAAGACCAGGATCGGGAAAGCAAGAGATGCCTTTAGTTCCCTACAAAACATCTGGAAGAGCACAGTAATCCGGCTAAACACGAAGATAAAGCTTTTTAACTCCAACGTGAAGCCTGTACTATTGTATGGTTCTGAAACATT
Source organism: Fragum sueziense (assembly GCA_963680895.1). Taxonomy (NCBI): domain Eukaryota; kingdom Metazoa; phylum Mollusca; class Bivalvia; order Cardiida; family Cardiidae; genus Fragum; species Fragum sueziense. The sequence continues at coordinate 24,889,867 of OY804602.1, forward strand.
GGAAGCACTCCAAGAGCATCAAGCACAAGCTACAAGTCTTCGTGAACAATTGCCTTCGCAGAATCCTGAAGACTAAGTGGCCAGAGAGGATATCTAATGAAGAGCTTTGGAGGAAGACAAAATAAAAAGCCTATCATGCAGACCATTAAAGACAGAAAATGGAGATGGATTGGGCACATTCTATGACAAGAGCCAACAAACACTACCCGACAAGCTCTGGATTGGAATCCTCAAAGAAAGAGAAAGCGAGGCAGGCCTGCACTGACCTGGAGACGAACCCTTGATGCTGAGCTTCGAAAGGTCAGACTGTCATGGAGCGAGGCGGAGAAGAAGGCTGAAGACAGATCCGACTGGAGAGCTGTAGTGAAGGCCCTATGCCCAATCATGGGCGAAGAGGAGTAAGTAAGTAAGCTAGAAAGTTCTAGAACTGCCATTTAACTTTCTATAACAGTTCTTTTTTTGCAGGGGTTATGTTGGCTTGAATCATTATTGGTACAGCCATCTTGGTTGTCATTGTCTACACACTGTCTTCAAAGAGCTCTGCTCAGAAACTTTTTCAATGATTTTTTCGAAAAATATTCTGAGGTGACCAGGGAATATTTTCCAAGCTTTCCTTACAATTTTTGTTCTTTCACTGGACACCTGAGCTTGGAGTGTATCTGATTGGATAGTTACCTGTGACCTTTCTCAATTTTCCATGGTTGATTAAAAATGTTACTTTGAATTTAGAGTGTGTCAAAGCCACTGAAATTTTGTATAGATTCAGCTTTTTCTCAATTATAATTATGCACTGTTTTTGATGACCTTATAGTCTGCTTCTTTGAATCCCATTAGGGAAAGAAGAAACCTCTGAAAATCAGAATTTGAGGAAAATGCTGATAATCAGCATTAACTCCTTTTCCCTCAAGGATTTCTCTGCAATTTTTTCAGTAATAATTTAGTTTAAAATGTTGTCATTTGGGAAAGAGTGAATCTTTTTCCAAACAAGACCTGGCTTTCACATCCCCCAATAAAGAAAGCTTTGGAAAACATTAATGCAACAGAAGAAAATGCTGCTAACCAGCATTTTCTCCGTTTTTACTTCAATATTTTCAAAGCCATGATATACATAACAATTCTATGTGTATCAACACCTAATTTGTTGTCCACAACAACTTACGATTTGGACCCGTTTAAAAAAAAAAATTTGGAAAAGGGTATTAAATTATAGGTTTGAACACTGAAGCCTACATAAATCGCCCAAAAGGTATCAGCCTACCCGATATACCTTTGTTGTACAGAATGAATAAGAGACGGGTACGGCTTGACACCATTTTGCCTCATCGTTAGAGCAAAACTTGCCTTGGGCGATTAATCCTTTTCCCCTCTGTTAGATATATGATTATTGGAAAAGGGAATATCGTCGCTCAACGAAAATCTCGTAACTGCAGCTTGTTTAAGCTGCAGTTAGGAGGTTTTTGTTGAAAAGCAGCAATATTTAAACTAAAATACTTACCGTATGTGATGTGATCAGATCATAGCCAAAAATTGTGATAATTATTCAATATTTTGCAAAAAAGTTGAAGGATGTTGATCAAGAATCATTTGATGAAACAAAAACATTAATTTCAGTATATTAACTTTAGTATATTTTTGTTTTGTAATTTCGTTTCTTTTTTTTCTCAATATTTGAAAGTTTCAAAATCGCTGTCTGTATCTAAAAAGGTTTGAAATAAAATCTTCAATAGGAGTGTTTTAAATATGTAAGCCTCTTAAATCCGTTTACAAAAAACTTGAAATAAACTAGTCCAATCTGAGTTATGCCATTGATTTGCATCCATCATTAGATACCGAACATTTTATGCAATTTTCAGGCATCATCCCTAGCAACAGCTATTGACAGGGTTACATCTAATGACAGATGGAATGCCTTGACCCTTTCCCAAACAAAACCTGACCCGGTTTCTCTTAAATACTTCAGTACATTCTCAGGCTCGGATCTGACTACCATGCTCAAATCACACGAAATCCATGTGCACTTCAATCAAATACCCTTCAGTCGTTGGAGAGTATTCCATTGAAGTTGAGCATATACTCATGAGTATGTACTCAAGTTTTTTTTGAGAAACCAGGGCCTGGTTTTGACGTCCCTAATTCGAAATGGTTTGGAAAAAATTGAGGCAAAGGATGAAAATGATGATGATCAGCATTTTCTTCTTTTGCCTCAATATTTTCTGTGTTATTTTGTACACATCTTTTTATGGAGATGTTCTTGATATGAAACAAGAAATGTTGCTGAATTCCAGACACGCATACATTCCGTTTTCAAAGGAATCTTTTGACATAAAAACTGATTCTGCAGAATTTCGCAACAACAAAAAAATGTGCGTACTCATGTGCACGCTGATCTCTGTATTTACTATGTAGCCTTTAAGAGCATTGATCTTACCAGGTCAAGGACCCCTGCGAAAAAGTTCATGAAATTATGATGAACGTTCATGAAATGCAAAATTTGCCTTTCATGAATTTCAAGAAGTTCTTGAACTTTTGTTCTTGAACTTCTGAAGTTCGTGAATTAGTCAGCCAAGTTCATGAAACAGCAAGTTCATGAACCACTGAAGTTCACCAACAAAAGTTCAAGAACTTCTGAGGTTCATGAACTTCTGAAGTTCAAGAACTTCTTGCAAGTTTATTAAAGGCAAATTTTGCGTTTCATGAACGTTCATCATAATTTCATGAACTAAATTATTTACTACACAATATGTGGGTGGGGAATTGTAAAACTGAATATTTAAATTTGTTAAATTTAGTCAAAAGAACACTCACCAATGTTGCTTTACTTGGTTTAACTGTTCAGTGAGCTTCTTTATATTCTGATTATTCTTGAATATGAATGTAAATTACTAAATTAGGACAAAAAACAATTTTTTTTTGAAAAAAAAGTCAGACAAGTAAATTCCCTCCATTTCTCTGATAAACAGGAAGTGATGTCATGTAATAGACTGGAAACATGAATAAAATTAGACTGGGAGGTCTGATTTCACCCAGTTAATTCTGTATCTTGTGAACTATATGAAAAACAGATGTACCATTTCACACATGGATATATTATGCTAAGACTTTTCATTTAAGACCATGACCTTTGAACTTGTGACCTTGTCTTTGAAGTTTAACCTAAATGTACTTTATAGATAAGTTCATGAACTAGTTCATGAACATTTGCAGTAGTTCTAGAACTATTTAAGCACTTCTTGAATTTGATAGAAGAAATTCATTACAAAGCCAATTTATAATTCTGTTTAGGTTCAGAGATTCCTCGTCACAAACACTGGTTAATAGATACTGGATGATCACAAAAGTAGCTAGCAGAAGGTTAGCTAGAAATAGACCTTAGTCAGTCGTTTAGCAATTATTTAGATAATATAGTCAGCAGCTAAACTGTTCTTTCTACAGCTTATTGATTTCTCCATCCATTTTCAAAATCATTGAAATTTAAATATATGCAAAACTGCTTTGTCAGGGTTGAAACAGCCTGGCTATTAGTTTGTGAATTGGTACTTTTTATAATTGTCGATTTTAGTAGCCAACATATGTTATCTATCGATGAAATGGTTGACTCCTTCAGGAACTTTGGAATTAAAATGCAGACCTATTTTGTTTCTTAAAATGGATGTTCATGAACTAAACGTAATAAGTTCAACAACTTTCAAAATGTTTGTAAAAAGTTCATGAACTATGAAGTTAGGAAATTGAAAGTTCATGAATGTGTTTATTTGTTCATGAAGTTCATAAAATGTTCAACAAAGTTCATCAACTTCGTAAAAAGTTCACGAACTTTGAATTAATGAAACAGTATGTTCATGAATTTTTAATATTAGTTCATGCAATTTCATGAATTTCATAAAAAGTTCATCAAAGTTCATGAACTTCGTGAACTTTTTTCGCAGGGGGGTTATAATGAATCATTTTTGTCATTTCAAGAAAGTAGATAACCACACAATGACCCTTTTTGACTCCCTACAACATAAAGGCTTTGTAAAACATTATGGAAAATGAAGAAATTGCTTTTGAAAAGCAATTTCTTCATTTACCACAATGTTTTCTACCAAGAAAGACAAAAATGTGATACATTTCACTTGCTCGATATTGTTGTGAAAGGGTTAATGAATCATTTTGTCAAAGAAAGTAGATGAGAAGAAAATATTTTTGTAATGGAGGCTGTATTCATTCACCCGTGAATTATTTTGATTTCATGGTAGAATAATGGGGTGGCTAAATCTTGGCCAAAATCAGTGAAAGGAGCTGGTTTTGATTCTAAAAAAGTGGTTATTATACTTGTGGATATCTTTTAAAAAGTGCATCTTAATTTTTGTTATTACATAAATCAAATTGTGAAATCACTTTTAAGATGTTTTTTGATAATAATGCTATGCTGGAATATAAGGAAGGAAATAATGGTGCTATATCAAGGGAAAAATCACGTTAACCCTTTCTCAAACAACGAAGTTTGAGGGAGTGCCAATGTGAAATTTAAGCTGCTGAAAACGACGAGGTGGATTATGATAAAGATTGGGTTTACGTACAATATAGCAGAGGAAATATTGAAGCAAAAGAAGAACATCCTTATAATTGTCATCATTTTTTTCCTCAATGTTTTTCAATGCTATTTCTATTTCTATTAGGTACATCAAAACCAGTTCTTGTTTTGGAAAGGGTTGAATCTGTGAAATAAATAAGTGGTAAGGTAGAATTTCTGTAATGTGGCAATTTTGAGATTCATGAAATATCGAGTTTTTTCCGGCAGCATCGTTACATATCCGAACTTATTTGGGCACGGTCGTAAACATTCGGTGCTGGAAAGTTCCACCGCCAAATGTTTTCTGCGTCGCCCGAATAATTACGACGTGGTGCGAATCTCATTAGGGGTGGACTACCTTTTTATGTTTTGGCATATCAGTTCTTTTATTGTTTATTTGATTTAGTTATTAAGCATAGATAAGTTATTTGCTTAATTAAGAATGAGGCTGAAAATTAAGAAACATCATCGGAACATATTTAATTTAAAAAGAGTGTTTTAACACTTGTTGTGTCTTTTGAATTGATAAATAGCGATATTTTGTCAATCTATCTCCTTATTCTGAACATTTTGTTATCATTTTTCTATAATGTTGAAGTTTATTATAACAGAAAAATGGTTTATTATAGATAGATAATCAATCCAGTAACTGGTACAGAAAATCCTATTCTTGAGATAGACATTGTATTATAATAGTGTTAACCCTTTCCGAAATAATTTTTGAGTTCAAAACTTGTTTACACATCCCCAGTAAAATAATTTGGAAAAACATTGAGGCAAAAGAAGAAAATACTGCTAACCAGCATTTTCTTCTTTTGCTTCAATATTTTTTGTGCTACATTATACACAAATCCGATCTTTATCAACATCAATTAAATCTGTTGTCTACAATACAAGCTTTCAAATTGGACCAGTCCAAACTTTTGCTGTTTAGAAAAAAAAGTTTTAATGACTCATATAGGTTGAATTTTGTACAAAAACATTCTGTCATAGACATATTAATGGAAAGTAAGAATATTGTGCTCTATTGGAAATACAGTTTTACAGCTTAAAAATGTTGAGGTAAAATAATATTTATTTAGTTTTATTTTTGATTGGAATGAACATTACTTGCGTTTTAGCTTTTATTTATCTTTTTATGATTTATGATATGCTCCTAAGTGCAGTCGATCAAACTTTGATGACATATAAACCCTTTCCAAAAGAACAAAATTTCGAATCTCAGTCCATAATTATTTTCAAAGGTGCTCAGAAGACAGAGTTGATGCTGCGAAAATGTGCGATATCTAAATGCCATAGCATGGAAAGCATTGATGGAAAAGAAGGAAATGATGGTCATCAGCATTTTGTCCTTTTCACTCAAAGCTTTTCAATGTGTTTATCTTCTTGAAATGTCAAAACCTGTGGGTGTTGATTTGAAACTGTCAATTTCGGAAATTGGTGCTACATAAATCATACAATGTATCATGTACGTCTTAGCATGGATGGACGTGATACGATTTATTAAAGTATCGCTTATTATTATAAATACAAAAAAAGTATGAAAACGGTACATGCATTATGAAAGTCACTAGTAAAATTATAAGCTACACATGCTTTTTCTGTATTGAAAGATCAGTACTTGGGATAAGTAGACTACATGGGTTACCCATGGATATTAAAGACCATTTTCACAGTCAAAATCAAATATCTGGGCATTCAATGTATTTAGAAATTTTTTCTCTTGTTTTTTTTTTTTTATATATCTTTCATCCCTCATTTCTATCCCTATCCGATTCCCTAATATGTGTTGTAGGGATTTCAATGTTTTAGAAATGTCTTAAAATTGATAAAGTTCATACTTTTTTATTTCCAGATGTTTGCCAGAAGAAGCAATCTCTGCCATCGCATACAACCATCCTCACAACAACCATAATGGGTTTCGTATCCGGGGTCCCATGGGCTCACAGCTGACCCCTCACCATGGCAACCATCATAGTAACCATGGCAACATGTCCCAGCAGGCACCGACGGCCGCCATGTACTGCAGTCAACAACAACAACATCATCAGGCTGTGAATGGAAACATGGGCGGCTACATGGATTCACAGAAAATGTTACAAACGTGAGCTGCTTTAACCCTTTCCCAAACGACAAAATTTTACGGTGATCCATTTAAAAAAAACTGCCACAAATGAGAACATGGATGTTTTAAGATAGGATTTGTGTAAAATATGGCACAGAAAATATTGAGACAAAAGGAGAAACTGCTGGTTATCAGCAGTTTCTTCTTTTGTTTCAATGTTTTCCCAAGCCTATTCTATTCAGGAAGTCAAAAGCAGGTCTTGTTTGGGAAAGGGTTAACAATATATCACATCACACAACAATTTAAAAAAATCTTCAATAACTTTGTTAATACTGGACCGATTTGAATTCAGTTTGAAGCAGAGAATGTGGACAGACGTCACGCACTAGATGGACGTGGTTGATTTTTGAAAAATCAACTGATAAAAAAGTTATTGAAGATAAACCAAAATTCAGTAACTTTTTTATCAGTTGATTTTTCAAAAATCCAACATGTCCAGCTTATTCCTGGCATTTTTCTACCTTCTCTGCTTCAAACCGAATTCAAATTGGTCTAGTATTAAAAAAGATATTGAAGATTATCGGAAATTCTGAGTCACATGATTATACACCTCGTTTAATTTCCATTTATCATGATTGCAGTTATTGTTGCCCCCACAATATAAAGGCTTTGGAAAGGACTGGAAAATTGCTTCTGATAAGCAATTCCTTCATTTTCCACAATGTTTCCTATACATGTATACAGGGCAGAAAATATAAACTTGCACTCTTTCGAAATTTTTGTCCACATTATCTTTGAAAATGCATGTTTTGCAGACTGGTAACGTTTTAACACCATACAGTCAATACAAGTTGGGATATTCTTCAAGACAAAGTATAAAAAGTATTACTCTCCACACAGAGTTTGTCGCTCTTATCAATCATGTCAGTGTTCTCCGCAGAATAATTTGAAGCTGTTACTCAGTGGCAAATTATAAGCATTGGTACACCTTGAAATGCTTTTTGTTCATGCAAATAATTGTGAATAAAAACATAATGGGAAAGGAAGAAATTGCTCAATTTGAGCAATTTCTTCTTTTCCCATAATGTTTTCATACAGAATTATTACATTTAATTTTATAAGAATGCATTATTTATCACTTTTTGACATAAAATGTCTAAAAATCCCTCTATTTGATGACCTTTTTGAAGAAATTAAGCTGTGGGGTAGTGTTGAAGCTGTAGTGGCATTACATTGATTTCCATGAAGCTGTAGTAGGGCCGATACAGCTTATTTGGCTGGGGAGAACACTGCATGTTCATGCTCCCCTAAAGTTTTCATGGGAGCAAATAGTCCCCACACTGTGTGTGTCAGTCTGTCTGCCCAGCTGTCTGTCCGTCCTATGCCAGTTAATTCTCCACAACCAGTACTTCTAAGTCAATACAACCAATGCCTTTCATTTACAGGACTTTGCCAGACAGCCCGCCAGATTCAGAACCTTATTCTCCACCAGACGGTCATCCTAACAACCATCAAACAAGCATACAGAATGGTCACCAATCAAACATGACCAACAACCACCAATCAAACATGGCCAACAACCACCAATCAAATCTACAGAATGCCTCACAGAATACTCATCAAGGTCAGTCAAGAATGTTATACGCTGCCGAAAGAGATATTAATCATGGTGGGGAATTGTTACTCAATAATTTCAGAAATTCGTCAATAACTGATGGGGATTATTAACCTTTTCCCAAATATCAAATTTTCAAAATTCACATTTCAAAAGCTGCTGTGGACGACATATGGACTTTGTTTAAGATAGAATTTGTGTACAATATAGCATGGAAAATATTGAGACAAAAGGAGGAACTGCTGGTTATCAGCAGTTTCTTCTTTTGTCTCAATGTTTTCCCAAGCCTGTTATAAGGGACGTCAAAACCAGGTCTTGTTTGGGAAAGGGTTAACCATCATTAACTATAAAACAATTTATGCATCTTTGGGCGTCATCAGTAGCAGTGGAAATTGAGGAGGGTAGCCCTTGTAAATTTTTGTTGCTACGGAAGATGCTTAGAAATTGACAAGGGTATTTCTCGTTAATTTCTGTTGTCACAAATGATGTCTTTGTAGATCTTTTAAAGGCAGAATACCACTTAACATCTTGCAAATTTTCCAAGAACTTCGTACAAAAAAATAAATATATATTATTAAAATATGGTCTTTAAATTGCATATATGCCAAATCTTAGCTTTCTACCTTCTACCTTAGATGTCGACGGATTTAAAACCCCATGATTTTTTGTCGCGGGGATAATATTTACAATAAGGGAACATATGGGGTTTTAAATCCGTCGACATCCTAGCCAATACACAAGATAGAAAGCTAAGATTTGGCATAGATGCAATTTAAAGGCCATATTTTCATAATACATATTTATTTTGTACGAAGTTCTCGGAAAATTTGCATGATTTTAAGTGCCATTCCCCCTTTAAGCTTAGCTGATAAAAAAGTTATTGATGACCAAGTAAAATTTTGTTTGGTCATCGATAACTTTTTAAGCAGTTGATGTTTAAAAGATCCATTACATCAAACAAATTCATGATAATAATTATGATATTACTATCATAGTTACTGAAGATTTTCTGCAATTGTTGATGTTGTTGTGCCACATGACTCTCCGCTGTGATGTTGGTATTATCTTCTCAATATATCCATCCAAATTAAAAGATGCAAGGGCGGATCAAGAGGGGGGGGGGGGGGTCAGGAGTGGTCCGGACCGCGGCCGCCCCCCCTGGCATTGGCCGAAAAATTAAACTTTGACCATATAATTTTAGTATAATGTTACATATCGCTGCTTTCCAACGAAAACCTCGTCACTGCAGCTTAAAACAAGCTGCAGTTCCGAGGTTTTCGTTGAAAAGCAACTATTTTTATTACACTTTAAGCCATCATTTGGGCTTCTGGTTCCCCCCACCCCCACCCCCCCTGGAAAAAAATCCTGGGTCCGCCCTTGAGATGTTACGCACCATAACTTCAAGTAAATGAATTTTGGATTTTTTGTCTTTCTTGGTAGAAAACATTGTGGGAAATGAAGAAATTGCTTGTACCAAGCCATTTCTTCATTTTTAGCTCACCTGAGCACAAAGTGCTCAAGGTGAGCTATTGTGGTCGCTTTTTGTCCGTCGGCGTCTGTCCGTCTGTCCGTCCGTCTGTCCGTCCGTCCGTCTGTCCACAATTTGTTGTTACCACTCTAGCACCCACAAATATTGACCAATCTAAATCAAACTTGGTCAAAACATGTATGACCATAAGTTCTCGCATGAGTTCGATTTTGAGTCAGATCGGACCAGGAAGTCCAGAGTTATGTGCCCTTGAACGTCAAAAATGACTAGTTTTGACTTTGTTACCACTCTAGCATCTACAAATATTGACCAATCTTAACCAAACTTTGTCAAAACATGTATGACGATAAGTTCTTGGATGAGTTCGACTTTGGGTCAGATGGGATCAGGAAGTCCGTAGTTATGCGCCCTTGAATATCAAAAATCGCTAGTTTTTGACCTTGTTACCACTCTAGCATCTACAAATATTGACCAATCTTGAACAAACTTGGTCAAAACATGTATGACAATAAGCTCTTGGACGAGTTTGATTTTGGATCAGATCAGATCAGGAAGTCCGGAGTTATGCGCCCTTGAATATCAAAAATCGCTAGTTTTTGACTTTGTTACCACTCTAGCATCTACAAATATTGACCAATCTTGAACAAACTTGGTCAAAACATGTATGACAATAAGCTCTTGGACGAGTTTGATTTTGGATCAGATCAGATCAGGAAGTCCGGAGTTATGCGCCCTTGAATATCAAAAATAGCTTAGTTTCAACTTTGTTACCACTCTAGCATCTACAAATATTGACCAATCAAGACAAAACTTGGCTAGAATGTTGGCAACCATACAATAATGAATGAGTTCGATTTTCAGTGTCATTGAAGTAGGGAATTTTGAGTTATGTGCCCTTGAATTTGACAAATTTGCCATTTTCGACTTTGTTTACACTTTAGCATCTACATTTATTGACCGATAAAGACAAAACTTGGCTACAATGATGGTAACCATAAGATGCTGAATGAGTTAAATTTTCAGCTTGATCGGACCAAAAAACCCGAGTTTGATTTTGGATCAGATCAGATCAGGAAGTCCGGAGTTATGCGCCCTTGAATATCAAAAATAGCTTAGTTTCAACTTTGTTACCACTCTAGCATCTACAAATATTGACCAATCAAGACAAAACTTAGCTAGAATGTTGGTAACCATACAATAATGAATGAGTTCGATTTTCAGTGTCATTGAAGTAGGGAATTTTGAGTTATGTGCCCTTGAATTTGACAAATTTGCCATTTTCGACTTTGTTTACACTTTAGCATCTACATTTATTGACCGATAAAGACAAAACTTGGCTACAATGATGGTAACCATAAGATGCTGAATGAGTTAAATTTTCAGCTTGATCGGACCAAAAAACCTAGAGTTATTGGCCCTTGAATTTCACAAAATTGTTTTTTTCCACTTTATTTTCACTCTAAAAAAAACACAAATATTGACCAATCAAGACACAACTTGGTCACAATTTAGGTGACCATGAGATCTTATATGTTTTCATTTTTCATATTGATCAGACTAGAAAAAACAGAGTTTTGTGCCCTTGATGGTGACAAAATTACCGATTTCGTTGTTAATTTCAGTCAAACAGTAATTAATAAATATTGACCAATCAAAAAACAACTTGGACATAAGGTTGATGAGAATATCTTTATCAGAACAGAGTTATGTGCCCTGGATTATGACAAAATAGATGTTTTTTATCGACTTGGTTTTCACTTTAACAGCCACAAATATTGATTATTAAAGATTAAGAATGCTGTTTTCAGCTGGATCATAATCTCGCATCTTAAATTTCGTGTTCTTGTCTTTGAGATACCTAGGTCATGTAAAAGGTGGGTCTTGTTCTGCATGGAGCAAGTTTCAAACTTCTATCAGGTGAGCGATCCAGGGCCATCTTGGCCCTCTTGTTTACAGTGCTTTTCATATTCTTCATTTTGTTGGGCATCAAAATGTGTCATTATATGACTGTGGCAATGGTTTAGACTCATTTCAACAGCAATCAATCATACAGAAATAGCGTTGTTATCACTAAACTGAAGTAAGTGCATTATAATTATAAATACGTTTACATTAATTCAGCACCAAGTCCTTGATATTATGTCCTGTAAGAAATTTGAGAAAATCTTGATTATGCGGAATAAAAGTCAACTAATTAATCATATAGCTTGTATACAGTTAAGATTGAATTGATAATTTATAACTTGGGTGGCATCATTATTCCAAACAAGACTTTAACATTTTTCATAATGGCAAACCTTTAGAGTGATCCAATTCAAAAACTGCTGTTGACAACAAAACAAGCATTGGCAAAAAGAAAATTTGTGTAAAAAATATGGCAAAGAAAATGTTAAAACAAAAGGAGAAAGTGCTGATTATCAGTATTTTCTTCTTTTGTCTCAATGTTTTCCCAAGCCTTCTCTAAAAGGGATGTCAAAACCATGTCTTGTTTGTGAAAGACTTGATATGAAATGGCAATGAATTTCCCCCAATCATTGGGAGAAAAGAAGAAATGTTGATAATCAGCATTTTCTCCTTTTGCCTCAATATTTTCTGTGCTATATCATTCAAGAGTTTAGCTTTTTATCAAACATTTTATTGTCTGCCACACCTTTCAGAAAGGACAACCCCAAAATATTTTCGTTTTGGAAAGGTTAAGCTGCTGAACTACTTAAAAAGCTTGTGACATTTTCAATTACAATATGCTTGTTCTATTTTAACCCTTCCCAAACGGCAAAAGTTTGGACTGCTTCGATTTGAAAGCTTATCCAGACGACAATTTGGGTTTTGAAAATGATAGTTTTTGTGTAGAGAATAACCATGAAAATATTGAGGCAAAAGTAGAAAATGCTGATTATCAGCATTTTCTTCTTTTGTCTTATTGTTTTCCCAAACATGTTATAATATTTGGGACGTTTAAACCCTGTCTTGTTTGGGAAAGGGTTAAGGATATTTACTTAGGATAGTATGGCATTAAGTCATCTATGGACAACTAGAAAAAAGTATACAAACAAGTTTATGATAAATCATATTTTGTCAAATATATATTTAATTCACCTAAAAACTGAAATTTGAGAAACAGATAACCATTGATATAATGTCATGATAATTTTATATTTTATACGCGTCAAAGATTCCCTCTTGAACCCTCCTTGTACGGCAAGGCCCCGTTTGTGATTGAAATTATTGATGGGTATAGCGTCCAGTCGCAGCTTGGTACGGGTCGCGAAAATCGTTGAAAAGATTTTTGTCTTTATTTAACAAATTAAATGGCTTTCAAAGTAAGCCTTGAATATTTTATTTTGAGACATTCCACTTAAGAGCATGAAATCTACCTGTATATTAAAAACATTCTGCTGAAGTTCTATGTCCTTTTTCATATTTGACTTCAACTTGACTTCAACTTGGGAAAAAATATTTATATAGTTAATAATTAGTTATGGCCGAATCTTTTAATCCATTTTCACTCAATGACTCCTTTTGACTCCCCACATAATAATGGCTTTGGAAAACATTGTGGAAAATGAAGAAATTGCTTGTGACAAGCAATTTTTTCCTTTTCCGAAATGTCTTTTACCTCCAAAAGACAAACAAATTTCATCCACTGAAAATTGCTTTTGAATAGGACCTTACAGAGATTTTAATGTCATTTGGTAATGGGTTAAATCCTATAGCCCTTTCCCAAACGACAAAGTTTTAGGGCCGTCCTATTCAAAAGCGGATTTAACCGACAAATTTGATGTTAAAAAGGAAGGGATTTGTGTAAAATACAGTCCAGAAAATATTGAGACAAAAGGAGAAACTGCTGGTTATCAGCAGTTTCTTCTTTTGTCTCAATGTTTTCCCAAACTTTTTCGAATTGGGACGTCAAAACCAGGTCTTATTTGGTAAAGGGATAGGCTGACTTCACTTGGGACTATAACTGTGTCTATATTTGGCTGTTCTATATGTCTGGTTCCCTACTTCATTCTGCATCATCCAATCAAAATCCTTGTTTACATGATTGGTCTGCTGGTTTGATTTGTGTTCTGTAGTCCAGGGCCCCGTTTTACTAATGAATGTATTATTATTTTTTGCGTAATTACTTGTAACAACAAACTCTATTGGCCTGATCCGATCTTTCGTGCAATCAGATGCCTTGTTACACAGTTTACACAACAACATAATCGTAAGATCGTTAGTAAAATGGGGCCCAGTTTCCTGACCATGGCTGCAAGCAACTATTGCCAAGGTTGAATATTAATGACTAGTAATGTTTGCTTTGAACTTTTTGCTTTTTAAATCAGCTTCTTTCTTTTCCAATACTTGCATTTAAAAATGAATTTTAAAATAAATATACAATTGAAATTGTAATAACAAAAAAAGATAAGCACTTTTTTATAGAGTTCTGTATTTGCCAATTGTTATTCAAGGAATTGAATTACACAACACATAATGGTACACTCTAATAAAGTTACCTCCCTTGAAGTTGTCTTATTGCTTAGTTTGGTTTATTAGTGTTTTACACCACTTTCAACTGTTATGGTCATATCCGGCAGCTGGAACACATATAACCATAGATTCCTGTTGTTTCTCATACCAGTGCTACCACAACACCTTAACCGAGCCTTCAGCTGCTCGCCCACATAGGTTAACAATATCAAACCATTGGTGGGTGACTTGTTTGTAAGAAAGGATATTTGCTGCAGACGGGGATCGAAACCAGGACCTCTCCAGTGAGAGGCAGATGGGCTACCAGCTGTGTGCAATGGCTGTGGCCATGGTCAGTAACTTATACAGCAAACAGATTTGGAAAAGTTTTATTCTAAGACATCTGTAATATCTCTGTTTCCAGGGGCGTACCTGGGGCCAAAATTGAATTACTCCCTTACCATTTAAAGAAGCAGGGGTCTGGGGGCGCCGAACGAAAATTGGAATATAAGAGAATAATACACCACATCAGGGAGCATTTAAAGTATTTGTCCATGTCTTAGCAACAATCATGTGAGCATATGATTACTGAAGTATATGTTACTTCGGTAAGAACGACTTTAAATGAACATGTTGCACTTAAAGAATCATTTTTCAAATTTGAGGTACTTCCAGGGAGTATGGGAGTATGCCTGGGTACGCGCCTGGTTTCCACTTTTAAAAGCTGTTTCTACTGAAACCTTGTACATGCTTTTGTTACAATTATAGAATACATTTAGTTTTAGCTGTGTGTAATACATTTAGTTTTAGCTTTGTGTAATACATTTAGTTTTAGCTGTGTTTAACCCTTTCCCAAACAAGACCTGGTTTTGATGTCCCTAATAGAAAAGGCTTGGGAAAACATTGAAATAAAAGAAGAAACTGCTGATAACCAGCAGTTTCTTCTTTTGTCTCAATATTTTCTGTGCTATCTTGTACACAAATTCTATCTTTGACAACATTCTTTTGTCATCTGCAGCAGCTTTTGGATTGGATCATCTGAAAAGTTCGCTGTTTGAGAAAGGGTTAAATCATTTAGTTTTAGCTGAATACTGACCATTCAAATTTCTTGGACGGCTCTTGTTATAAGGGTTGAGGTATCTTAACCCTTTCCCAAATGGCCAAATTTCAGGGTGATCCACTTCAAAAACTGTCACATATGACAAAATGGAAGTTATTAAAGATAAAATTTGTGTAAAATATGGCACGGAAAATATTGAGACAAAAGGAGAAACTGCTGGTTATCAGCAGTTTCTTCTTTTGTTTCAATGTTTTCCCAAGCCTTTTCTATTAGGGACGTCAAAACCAGGTCTTGTTTGGGAAAGGGTTAAGGATCACATGTCAACATCAGAAATGGCTTAGCGTGGACTGCTTGTAACAAAATGGATAAGATCTGGAAACCAAACCTCACTCGTGAAGTCAAAATCCAAATCTTATGTGTCCTTATCGAGCTAATCCTACTGTCGGGATCTGAAACTTGGACATTCCCTGGGTAAAACAACAGCGGCATTTTGATGGGTGTTACACACAATATATTAATTTTTTGATTAGTCCAATCTGTCATGGAGGAACCATGCACCCAACTCTAGCAATGATTTATGGTGGCATACCCAGAGTATCAACCTTAGTTTGCAAAAGATGTGTCCAGTTCGCTGGGCATTGTGCACATGCAATTCAGGAACTAGTTTCATCATTTGTACTCTGGAGGTACCCAGCATCTGACAATCAAATTAACACAAAAGTCAACCTCCCCAGATAAGATTAAGCGAGAGACGTAAATCCCTAAAGAAGGTCTCTTCATTACAGTCATGAAGGATAAGCAATACTGGAAGAGTGTAGTTAGTTCAATCTCGGCTGACTCGCTGCAAAATGATAATGGTTAAGGTAGTCCAGCTCTATTGAGATACATGGGATGTCGAAAGTTTTCGTGTGACATTGTTAGGATTTGTTACATATCCATACCTATTTAGGACGTCTTAAACATTTGGAGGTGGAATGTTCAGACAATTCAGACATTATGAGAATTTAATTAGGGGTGGACTACTTTTAGATATTAATTTTACTCAAACTTTGCTTAAGATATTGTGACTTTGGCCCACTTGTTACATTTCTTGTAAAGTTATCGAGTGCGCTTGTCAAATAGTCAGAAATTTTTCAATGAATTCAATTATTTATTGAATAGGCTGATTCATAGACCTATTTAAGATTGAATATCTATTTTAAGAGATATCTTTATACTAAAGATTTTGCAAAACATCTAGTGCCTTTATTTCTGAAGGCTTACAATAGTTTAACCCTTTCGTTTGCAGAATTATTTCCCAGAAATGACTATTTTTCTTATTTCCAAGCACTTTGTGTATACACATGCATAATAGTTGTGTATACACATGCATAATAGTTAGATTTTACTAGCAAAATACCCATAAACCTATATATCATTGGAAAGGTTTTTCATTTTCCTTTAACGATATGCTGAGTAACTGATAGAAAATTTGCATCTCATCAAAATCTCGACCTCTAGGCCCAATACCGTAACCCCTGTCAGGCCACCTGCCACGACCACGACCACCCCCACCCCTACGATTTTGGGACTGGATTCGGTTTAGGGTTATCGGAATCATTATCGGAGTCACTATTGAAAGTCTCCGAAACATTTCTAATGTTCAAAATTTTAATCACCTTTTTACCACAAAAAAATCCAGGTAATCGCTATAATCATCATCCAGCACTGACATGATGATTCGCCGGACCTCTTCTGTGGAATTTTGAACCCTCCTGGCCATCGTTGAAGCTCATAAAAACCCACAAAACTGTGTTTTTCTTCACATTTTACGAGAACATAACGCTATTGCGCAATATTTCAGCATTTATCCAGTGTCATGATAACTTTAACTGTGGAAAAATTGCTTTTAAAAGTCAATGCCCCCTACACAGTATAAGCGTTCCTGAACCGCGCTTGAAAGCGCGCTTGCAGACAAAAGGGTTAAATGTAAGTTGGAAAAATAATTGTACATTGAACTTACATTCAAATTTGCAAGCCTCCGCAGACTAGGATGGACAATTTTCACACTTTCTGGATGGTACATTTTGTGGCACTGGTCACATATTTAACCCTTTCCCAAACAGCAACAACTTTGCCTCCCGAAATTGGAAAGGAGTTGCAGACAACAAAAAATTGATCTCAAACGTAAAAAGTGAATATTTAATTGTTTCCCAAATAAGACCTGGTTTTGACGTCCCTATTAGAAAAGGCTTGGGAAAATGTTGAAACAAAAGAAGAAACTGCTGATAACCAGCAGTTTCTCCTTTTGTCTAAATATTTTCTGTGCAATATTTTACACAAATCCTATCTTTAATAACACCCATTTTGTTATTTGTGGCAGTTTTTCAAGTGGATCACCCTAAAATTTTGTTGTTTGGGAAAGGGTTAATAGCATAGAAAATATTTAGGGAAAGGTAGAAATTGTTCTCTGTACTACAGCAATAAGTTTTGACCTTGATATGTCAAGACTTAATTCAGGCCCCGGTTTCTCGAAAAAACTTAAGTATATTCTCATGAGAACATGCTCAACTTCAAAGGGATACTCTCCAACGTTGAAGGGTATTCGATTGAAGTTCCCGTGGATTTCGTGTGATTTGAGCACGGTGCTCAGATTTGAGCTTGATAACGTACTTAAGTTTTTTCGAGAACCGGGGCCAGGACTACAGAGAATGGTGATCATGGTGGATATATAATCATGTGATACAATATTTTCAGAAAATCTTCAATAACTTTGTAAATACTGGACCGATTTCAATTCGGGTTGAATCAGAGAATATGGACAGACGTCACACATTATATGGACATGGTTGATTTTTGAAAAATCAACTGATAAAAAGTTATTGAAGATAAATTAAAATTTTGGTTTATCTTCAATAACTTTTTATCAGTTGACTTTTTTCAAAAATCCAACACATCCAGCTTATTCCTGGCATTATCCCACCTTCTCTGCTTTAAACCAAGTATTAAAAAATATATTGAAGATTATTGAATATAATATTTTTAAGTGCAAAACGAAAGTGGGAAGCGTTCACATGCACCGAAAAAAACTTTCGCTTGAATGTTTGAAGAAACCATGGGATTTGGAGCAGAGTGAGTTAGAGCCGGGAATAGCCCTCTCAAAGGCGCGTTCCGTGCACTTTTTCTCGTAAAAATCCGTAGTGTATCAGCTGAGAAATTAAACAAAACATACCTTGAAGCGGACGATTTTTTCGGTGTGAACGCTTCCTAAAAGTCATGTGGGTTACCCACCTTGGATAAGCTTTACAATGATGAGACACATATTTTAAGTTGTCAATGTCAGTGTCATCAGTTCATTCAAATTTATATCCACACAATACAGTATATCGTCGGTGCTATGACAAAATTGTGTAATAGAAATTTTGCTCGAAAACCATGTTTTTCAGGAGAGCCAAAAACGTTTTTAGTACTTTTTACCGTTCTAAAAAAATGTGCCGACAAAATTGCGTAACTCAATAACTACATGAACAATTCAGCTTCTTTAAGGTAAAATAAGGTAATTGAACATAACTTACGGTTCATTTATTGGTCAAAGTAGAAGAAAAACAGAGGAGAATGCCATTTCTCAGCCTTTTATTACTCTCGTGTAATTAATTTTTCTATGTACAACGCATTTTTGTCAGCTAAATCGAGTTACGCAATTTTGTCACATGGTAATTGAAAGGGTTCTAATAGGTGTAGAGAAACGCCGTTTTGACAGGATATGCGCCCCTACATACTTAGTAGAAAGCATTTATAAAAAAAAATTGACAAAATTGCGCAACTAATTTGTTACGCAATTTTGTCATAGCACCGACGATATAGTACATAAGGAAGACATTGGCTAGAGTTTTTGGACTTCAAAATATTAATTATGGTCATTGGATAAGCTTTACGATGATAAGACACATATAAATTGGTTGTCAATGTCAGTGTCATCGTCTATTTAATTGTGAAAGACCACCTAAGATGGCTTCATTTCAACTTGTATCTAAATAAGGTCCTTCACATTATGATAATAATGGAGTCAATGATGATTAAAGAAACATGTCAATATATTTTTTCATATATGTTAGTTTTATTTTTATGTGAAAGAGCATATTTTGTTATGAAAATTCTGAAAATTTCAAACCAAAGTATATATTGCGTCGTTTATGAGAAATTTTGTCTTGAAATTAAACTACAGTCAAAACTTGTGTCGACATTGGATGAGTAACTGTTGATATTCCGGATAAGTTGAAGTGTTTCCAAAGTCCCAACTTTGCCCCTTCTTTAAAGTAATTGTTCATATAAATTTCAACGTTTAAGTCGACTTGAGAAAATTGTCAACTCTGGAAGAGTCGATTTATTTTGGCCGGTCAGTATGAAAATTTCACGTTAAAACTACCTGTTCAGCTTGTTAACTGATTAACAAAGTCACTTTGTCTAAGTCTGTCAAACCCCCCCATTTAGGAGATTAACACATTTTCGAACAAAAGGGATTAAAATCTAGATCGAAAGGTGTGAAAAACTGGGATGATAGCATTCTGCTGTCGGTTCACTGTAAGATTGCACCAACCGTGAAAAATACATGTGAAAGAAAGGCTGTTTGTAGGCGACGCTTGTGACTCGAAAAATAAAAACAACAATATGATAAATCTTCCGTTTTCATTTTATTCAAAACATTTCAACATTGTCAAATAATTACATGTACGTGGGTATATACGAACCCTTGTAGAACATGAAGAAATGATCTGGCAAACATATTGTTGCTTATCAACAAAAATCTCAGTTGCAAGGTTTTTGATGAAAAGCATGGATATTCCTTTTTACCTCAATAGTTTCTAAAGCTTGTTTAATTAATTGTTTGGGAAAATATTGATATCTTGTAACTGTCAGTGGCAGAAAGATGATAAAATAGAAATACAAAAAATTGTGATTTATAGCCGATAGTATTACCTGCTTATTAAAATCACACATTTATTTTAATTACGCTTTGTTTTCTAATTAAGCATAAAATTTACGACCTCGGAGGTCACTATGCCATTATTCATGTGATTTGTAGCGTCCTTATGACTTAGTTCATTCAATAACGACTGTCTAACATTTCAAGACTGCATTGAGAAAAATCATTTAAGCGAGAAATCTTGACATATAATATTTCAAACCTTGTTGAACCTTCGACTTCGGTATTCAAGTTACAGAAATACATAGTTCTCTTTATTCAAGCTGTCACGAAATTAAATAAAAAAGAACCTTCTATGTGCCCATTTCTTTTCCTTCTTAATTTTGATTTTGGCAAGATTTTGTAACAAGGGGGGGGGGGATATTTCAACCACAGGCCATAATCCAGATATTTTTTTCATCATTTGTTGAAAAAAAAACTTTTAAAAAAATGTAGTTATAGAAAAAGAAGTGTTGATTTCTTTGTAACCACAATGTGTTCCAAAAGCTTCTGTACCAAGAAGCCCCTATTCCTGATTTTAAGATATTTTAACCCTTTCCCAATTTGCAAAAATAGACTACCTGTATTCCAAAAAATGGATGATGATAAGGGAAGAATTTGTGTAGAATATAGCAAAGAAAATATTGATGAAAAAGGAGAAAATGCTACCTTATCAGACCAGAACTTTTTAAAGTGACATTTTACAATTATTTTTACACAAATTTTACTTTTATTCTATCTGAAAGAGCATCTTTTCTTATGAAAATTCTGAAAATTTCAAGTTTCAATATTGAACCGTTTACGAGAAATAAATATTTTTGTGCTAAAATTAAACAAATTGTTGTGGACAACAGTTCAGATTTATATAGAATTGGTCATTTCTGTCTCAACTTTAAAGGCGCATTTCTCGCTTATAAATAACAACTTCAATAAACTGATAGCATTTCTACGCATTAGAATAAACAATCTTTGCATCAAGACATACTTTTGAAAAATGAAACAAATGTGAAATGTCACTTTAACCCTTTCCCAAACGGCAAAATGCTTTGGTGATCCACTTCAAAAACTGCCACAAAATACAAAATGGATGTTATTAACTATAGGTTGTGTGTAAAATATGGCACAGAAAATATTGAGACAAAAGGAGAAACAGCTGGTTATCAGCAGTTTCTTCTTTAGTCTCAATATTTTCCCAAGCCTTTTCTATTAGGGACGTCAAAACCAGGTCTTGTTTGGGAAAGGGTTAAGCTTAAAGTGATACCATAATACTAAAAGATCAGTAATATTTTTAAGACTAAAAAAATTAGAATGAAATTGAATCGGTCATTAAAATTGGTTCATGGAATTCTGACCTTAAATTTTTTTGTTTATGATAGCATTTTAGAAAATAATTTTCAATGTGATAAGGGTTTTTCAAAATCTAGATTATTTTTCAAAAAAAGAATCAGTGTTATGGGTAATTAGCAGAATTGACGTGCCCGCCATTGATATGAATTACATGTAAAGTTAACAATACCGATTGCTTCCTGTCCCGAAACTAAAGGGACAATTTAAAATGTTAAAATGTCTGTGGGTTTAAAGAACTTATGCAGATATATATCTGATTTAAAAAAAAGATTTGGGAAAAAAATGAAGATATGATTGGTGTTGACCTAATTTGGAATTTCTGAAAGTGTTTGAAAAAGTCGTGAAAAAGTGAGAAGAGTTAATGTAAATAATGGCAGAAGGGGTGTCCTACTTGGAGAATACTGGAAATAGTAACGGGTGGGGATTTACCGTGGAATATACCGAAATAGGTGAGAATGATGCCATTTTTGTGACATTCGTTACTGATTTCAATATGTTAACCCTTTCCCAAACGACAAAATTTTAGGGCGATCAACTTCGAAAACTGCCACAAAATGACAAAATGGATGTTATTAAAGATAGGGTTTGTGTAAAATATGGCACAGAAAATATTGAGACAAAAGGAGAAACTGCTGATTATCAGCAGTTTCTTCTTTTGTTTCAATGTTTTCCCAAGCTTTTTCTGTTAGGGACATCAAAACCAGGTCTTGTTTGGGAAAGGGTTGATTTTAATTTGTGATGGTCATTTCACTTTGTTGAGAAACTGCCTTCAAACTGGTGTTATTAACAATGTGAGAAGTTACAAGGACACATGGTTAGTTGCACATGCCTATGTACTAGATTTGAGCGCGGATCTGGAAAAACGTCGCTTATAGCATATGAGACAACAGCCTTTCACGATCAACCTGTGCCTAAGTGCAGTCACAGGGGGATCCATACTGCTGTCTAAAAGTGGCTACAGGTCGCAAATAATCTATTCGAGACCAATATGGTTCATGATCAGACTGCAGGCTGATCTTGAACCATGTTGGGCTCAAATGCCTTAAAGGACATATTTCCAGATCCCGGCTCATTTATTTTTTTACATATCATTAGAGCTAATTCACTAATCCATGAACTCTTTTCCTAATGTAAAAAATTTGGACAACTCAAAGTATCATTAATAAGAAAGAGTAAGCTGCAGATGAAACACTGAACCCTTTCCCAAACAACAAAACATTAATTTTGACTGTTCCAATTTGAAAACTGCTGCAGACAACAAATTGGATGTTATTCAAGATAAAATTTGTGTAAAATATAGCCCAGAAAATATTGAGGTAAAAGGAGAAAATGCTGATAATCAGCATTTTCTTCTTTTGTCTCAATGTTTTCCCAAATCATTTCTACTAGGGATGTCAAAACCAGGTCTTGTTTGGGAAAGAGATAGATAATGAAGCTAAATTTGAGTACAATGTATCACATGGAATTTTTAGACAGAAGCAGAAACACGGGTGGTAAACAGAGAAACTAGCTCCAAAAAGAGTCAACGGTATTTTGTTTCCTCGTGATATCCGGCCTTTACCGAGGTAGTTGCATAGAGCGAAAATCTGTAAACAAAGGTAGGTCACAAACACATTTTTCTACAATTATTTCTTTTACAGAGAGTTTTTGAAAAATCCGGCGATGCTGTAATATGGAGAAATGGTCTAAGTTTATTGTGCACGAGAATATACGGTGTTAGTAAGCAGAGTTTGAATACAATCGTTGAAAAACACTTCAAAATCGAAAGTTCAAAAGTTTTTACTTTCGATTTTGAAATGTTTTTCAACGATTGTATTCAAATTCTGCTTACTAATACCGTATATTCTCGTGCACAACAAACTTCGGCAATTTCTTCATATTACAGCATCGCCAGTTTTCTCAAAAATTCGCTTTAAAAGAAATAATTGTAGAAAATGTGTTCGTGACCTACAAATTTTCGCTCTATGCAACTACCTCTTTTTGGAGCTAGTTTCTCTGATTACCACCCGTGAGAAAACAAATGCTGGTCATCAGTATTTTCTTCTTACGATTTCACAGGCTTTATCTATTAGGGGCTTGAAAACTACATTTTGTTGGGAAAGGCTTAATTTTGCTATTTTCTTTTCTCCACAAATTCAGTTTTGTTAATAAAATGACATATGGTAGACTGATAGGTAGTAGCTTCTGTTGATATGCACATCTGACAGTATAAGTAAATCTTGCTTTCCCATCTGCTATAATAAAATTAAGCTATGTTCAAAACGTCTAATTACCATATGACAAAGATCAGAAAGGTTAAATTCATGTTAATCTATCATGGGATAAACCGACTCCCATAGGAAATGTTTGAAAACAATCATGGGCAAAAAAAAAAAAATCTGGTTCCTCAATGTTTCGCATGTTATGAAGTACATATTTCTGTTTTCAGTTTAATTTTGAAATCTACATCTGCAAATTAGATCTAACATTTTGTGAAAAGCCAAACAATGACTTCAGACAAAGCTTATACTTTATATTTGTTCAGTCTGTCTGAAAGCGTTGCATTTATTTATGGTCAGCATCACAATTAATGTATTAGAAAAATATAGAAAAAAAGAAATTTAGGTAATTATAACCAAATGTCTTACTTAAAACGTTACTGGTTAGATAGCACAAAAAGATTAACAATTCGATATAAATTAAATTTTGTCAAAAGTTGAAGATTTCAATAGAAGATTGAATCACATGATTTACGGTATTTTTTTTACTCTTTTCAACAAGAAATGCAACACATTTAATTGGAGAATAAAAGTTACTAAATTTTGAAAACAGCAAAAAATTTGAGGCAGGTGGCTGATACAAATAAGAGTAAAAAATCTATAAATAATTTCTTTATTTACTTTTCATTTACTTAATTTGAATGTCAAAATGTTAAGCGTGTGAAAAAGCAGCATGTGGCAAGCCAAGGATGAAGTTGCACTATTCTATAGTTGACAAAAATTTACCTATTCGCTCTTTACCCATTACCACACAGCATTTTTTTTACTGTTCCAATTTAAACAATATTGCAGACGACAATTTCAATTTGATGAAATCTTAAAATCTTTTCATTTTCGACAAGAAAACTTTGTGGAAAATGCAGAAAATGCTTGTCACAAGCAACCCGCATTCCTACACATTAACTCTTTTTGACTCCCCAAAAGAAAAAAAATGCTACAAAAAAAAGCAATTTCTTCATTTCCCACAATGTTTTTTACATAGAGACCAATTAACAATTTTTAAATTTCATTCACTTGAAATTGTGGTCTGCAATGTTTTTGAATTTGGACCAATCTAAAACTTTTGCCATCTGGTATATATACGAGGGTTGTCCTGAAAGTTCGTGGACACATAATTTATTTTGCTTTACAATACTTTCTTCGTGAAAAAATATATATCACATGCAAGCTCAACATCTATCAAGTACTTTTACGTCGACAAGAAACAAATTTTATATGCAATTATTTTGCAATAGGACCTTTAACAACCCTACATAGGGGTACCCGGAGCACGTCAAAATTTTGGCTTTTTGGTTACCCAAATCTGTGTTTTAAAATATGACTTAACATATGAAATTGGCGGTAAACGTAATAATAAATGTATAAAAACCTGACATCACATACCGACTCAATACTGTTTTAATTTCAAAGTTATCGCTTTAAAAATTTAAATTTGATGATAATTTATAGAAGTCTGATATGGAAGAAAATCTATCAAAAATGACGACGTCGGACGTTTGGGTGGAGCAGCGCGTCCATGTGAAATTTTGCGTTGAACTAGGGAAATGCCTGCAGAGACCAGGGAATGGGTTAATTCTTCTACGATGAGCCCATGTGTGTCACATATTCTCGCGTGTAAAATGTACAAACGTTTCAGAGAAAACAACTGTAGATTGGCGGTCGGGAAGACCGAGTGTCATAACGGATAGAAATGTTAATTTGGCGAGTGACGCCGTGAATGGCGATAGGCAAAATACGATATGAAATATCGGGCAAGAACGTGAACGGTCAAAAATAATTGTTAACAAAATCCTCACGTAACATTTGAAAATATAAAAAAGATTGTGTGCACAATGGGTGCCTAAACTGTTCTCTGAAGAAAATAGAGCAGAACAAGTCTTTGTGGCAGTCATTTTTCGTCTCTGGAACGACGTAACGTCATTCCGTGCTCCAGGGTGCCTCAACCTTCTTCCCAAAAACGTATGTAATTCTGTCAAAAATGGAGGGAATTCATTCAAATTTTCAAATATTGTTTCTAAGATATTGTTAAATGAAATCATGTTTAAGTGATTTATTCTTCTTTTCTCATTTTTATATATTGTCCTGTGTCCACGAACTTTCCGGACAACCCTCGTAATGTGTTAATGTATACCCCATACCTGGGCTGCGTTCACTAGACAAACTGTTAGCTAATGTTACCAACATTTGCAACTTCTTTGACCCAAATTTGACAGAATTGACCGAGTATTCCGAATGAAATGGCTAACTGTTAGCCAACGTTTTGTCTAACTGAACGCAGGGCTGTATGACAAAAAAGCTAATCATCACTTTCTTCTTTTCTTTCAATGTTACAGTATCTTGTCATTTTTGTCCTTACATTGCGATACACCAGGAATAGAAAATTATTTATAACAAAAAAAATAGAACATAACAAAAACAAAGAATAATTTGAAAAATAAAAAATGAAAGGGTATGCAAACAAGGAAATAAGTACAACTTCAAGCCTTACATGCTGATGTTTTTTCAATTTTAAAGAAAAAAGATGAAAATTCTTTGTATTATCACTAAAACGACCTGTCGATCAAGTAGTTGAAAGAGGATGATTTTTGACAAACACATCCCATTTCTTTGTATACAGGGCGCTAGTCTGCTTAATTTAGAAGAAAAATATTGTACTAAATTCTGACATAAACTGACATGATTTAAAAACGCAAAACACGTTTTCATAAACCATTCCTTTCCTTTTGCCTCGATCGGCACTATATTTTGGGACATGTATGAGACAATGTATACGCTTCACACCCCAGCGATTTTGTCGTGTTTTCTGTACACTATCCGGACATCTGAACCGCCCATCACTAAAAGCCCGTGTGTCTCGTGCATTCATACCACGTGTTAAATCACTAAGATTTTTTGTGTACAAATCGCCACTTTGATTTACTTATTGAAAACATACGAGAACAACGAAAGAAAATTGTGTTTAAAATGCTGAGGCTTACTTTGCGAAAAAGGAACCGAGTTTTTTGGCTTTTGGTTTGCCGTGTTTCGCAGATGAAGGTAGATAGACGCTTTAATGTAGCCGAATCAACGGTTCCAAGGTTTATGAGACGTATAAACAATAAGGGAAGATTTACAGACCACCCACGTCCCGGTCAGCTGCGTGTAACAACTGTACGTCAACATAATTGTATACATCAACGTCACTTACGAAACAGATTTGAGACGGCTCAGTCTATAGCAAATTCTATGGTTGGTAATCGCGGGCGGCCTATACTTCGCGACATTGTGATAATTCGCCTGTGAAAACACTGGGTTCGCTGTCGTCGATGTTCGATGCCAGGCTCTTGACTCAACGTGCATTTTGGCATAATCTGACGTCCATTCAGGCATAATTCATGGCTTTAAAGGTCATTTTCTCTCCTGTTACGTTAACAATTGTAACATTTACAATTTTACATGGTTATCCATCGGTTTTGTAAGGTGTAGGAGATACCATTTGTAAAAGTAATTATTTGCGTTTTTAAATCGTGTCAGTTTATTTCAAACCTATTGAAAAACTAAATCTTTTCTTCTCTAGATGTATTTTAAGATGCGGAAATCTTAATCAATATTGTCAAAAGTTTGTCAAAAGAATAATGAAAAATGTAGTAAAGAAAAAATTACAGGGATGGAGAGTGCAATTTCTTTATTTTGTTTACTCAAGCATAATTGTTCTTGATGGGCATCAATTTTTAAAGGCAAAATTACTTGTAACAACAAACCTGGTTGGCCCAATCTGATTTCTCGTGCAATTGGATGTCTTCTTACACAGTTTGCATGAAAATGTGATGGTTTCCATCGTTGATTATGGTATAAATACGGTCCCTGACTGTTTGAAATTGACCGAATGATTAATTTCATCACAATTTTTCATAAGTTATCGTCCAGCAAGATTACCCGGGACATCTGCATAAGTAATGACCCTGCTTATGCAATGTTTTGTTAAAACGCTGAACTAACAGACTTAGCACACAAAAATTAAGTTGTCCCTGGTTAATTTTGGTGGACAATAGCATCAATCAACTGTAATTTTATTCCTAGTTTTCTCATTTACTTTTTTAAAACTCTTTTCGAATATGATGACAAAATTCTAGAGTTGTCCATACTGAGGTTTCTTTGTTGATCAATTATCACACCTTGACGCCTTTTAACGCCATGAAGACGAAAAGGGGTTTCGAAAACTTTGTGAGAAATGAAGTAATTGCTTGTTACAAGCCATTTCTTCATTTCCCACAATGTTTTCCTTTGAAAAAGACCAAAACATGTAAAATTTCATTTACTTGAAATTTTCATCTGCAGAATCTATGAATTTGGACAAGTCTAAAACTTTGCAGTTTGGTTAAGAAAATATTATGGAGAATTGAGAAAATGCTGGGAAGCAGTATTTTTGTCTTGTTTGAATGTTTTCAAAAGTTTATTATTCCCATATGAGTAATTATTTTGAAAAGAATTCAAAGTACTCAAGAGTAATCCATAGAGTTAGAATACAGAAATTAATCCATTACCAAACGACAAAATTTTGGACTTGCCCAAATTCAAAAATGTTGCAGACGACAATTAAAACTGAATGAAAATTTACATTTGCATTTACATTTTGTCTTTTTGTGTAGAAAATATTGTGGGAAATAAAGAAATTGCTTGTGACAAGCAATTTCTTCATTTTCCACAATGTTTTCCAAAGCCATTATCTTGCGGGGAGTCAAAAAGAGTGATTGTGTGGTAATGGGGTAAGAAACAAAATATTGAATCAAATATTTGAACTGTAAATACAAGGCAGATGACAAATAGATGGATTGACAAAAATTGAAAGGTGTTAATCGACGGTAAAAAGGAGACAAAATTTTATTACCTATATTGATTGAGCGGATGTTGTTCGAAAGATGTATTGATGAAAGCAGATGGGCCTCGTACACAAAGTAACAATGCTTGATTAGGTAGATAAATAGATTATTTACGGGCAGTTAGTGCAAAAATATTGTAAGTGCATGTAATTCCTACATGCACTTACGATATTTTTGTTCTAACCCCTAGATAGATATTATTTTGTGGGTTTAGCGCAGAAATATTGTAATTTTGAATGATTTTATATTCATATAAGATATTTTTGTTTGAATCCATTGATTATTTTATTAATGTAGCAGATTTAATATAGGTGTTTTAGTTGTTTATTTGATATTTAGGAAGACTGAAGTTATAATGTGATAGAATTTATCGAATTTTCGGAGCTTTTTGGATATTTCGGACTTATGATTATGGAATATTGTAATTATTTTTTTATTTTTTTGTAGCCTTAAATGTTATAGTTTGAATAATATTTTAAGGAATTATCAAAATGCTTGATAGTCATCAATGTTTTTATTGCTAAAAATTGTGTTGACTGGTGCTAGGCACCGCAGTGTTTCTTTGACAAGTCTCAGACTAGTGTAACTTACCCGACACATGACATTTAAACGGTGGATAATCACGTGATACAATATTTTCAGAGAAACTTCCATAATTTTGCAATTACTGGACTGATTTGAATTCTGTTTGAAGCAGAGAATGTGTACAGACGTCACGCATTAGATGGATGTGGTAGATTTTTGAAAAATCAACTGATAAAAAAGTTATTGAAGATAAACCAAAAGTTTAGTTTATCTTCAATAACTTTTTTATCAGTTGATTTTTCAAAAATCCAACACATCCAGCTTATACCTTAATTGCGTTTCCCCACCTTCTCTGCTTCAAACCGTATTAAAATTGGTCAAGTATTAAAAAAGATATTGAAGATTATCGGAAATTCTGAGTCATGTGATTATACACAGTGATTTAGAGCTACCAGCTGCTTACACTACAGGCTTCTGCCCCTGCGAAAAATTTATATAAGTTCAAGAACTGTTCTAGAATGTTAACCCTTTCCCAAACGGCAAAATTTTAGAGTGATCCACTTCAGAAACTGCTACAAATGACAAAATGGATATTATTAAAGATAGGATTAGTGTATAAATATGGCATAGAAAATATTGAGACAAAAGGAGAAACTGCTGGTTATCAGCAGTTTCTTCTTTTGTTTCAATGTTTTCCCAAGCCTGTTCTATTAGGGACGTCAAAACCAGGTCTTGTTTGGAAAAGGGTTAAATGGCTTTTCTAGAACTGTTCTAGAACAGTTCTAGAAATGCCATTTAACATTCTAGAACAGTTCTAGAACTAGAAATATGTTCTTGAACTTTTTTCGCAGGGGTGATGTCAGAGCTATAGATGGGGGGGGGGATAATTTGCTGTAAAGGAAGTCCACCCCTAATGAGATTTTAAAAGCATGGTCAGAATTATTAGAATGATGTCGCAAACATTTGGCAGAATGTTTACGACGTTGCTTAAATAGGTTCAGATACTTAACAAATGTTAATGATGTCACTTGAAAAAATCGGCCATTGCATGAATCTCATTAGAGGTAGACTATATACCTGTACCGTAAAGCATTCATCAAACCTTATATGTTGTGGGCATTCCTTGGAATCATCTCAACAATTTTATATTTATTTCGCCTTTTTGTGTAGAAACCATTATCGGAAATGAAGCAAATGCTTGTCACACAAAATTTTCATTTTATGTGATGTTTTCAAAGAATTTCTTTAAAGTTAATCTTGAAAGGTGTCACAAGGTGTGCGTTGTCTGTGGTCAAGGGTTCGAGCATTGGCTTCACATTTAAGTCATTGGTTAATATGAAATGAAAATGTACAACACCTGTAAAAGAGTTAAGTTTACAATTATTGTCCTATTTATCGGAACAGGTGACAAAATTCAATACATTTATTAGTCTCATTGTATGCCATGACAGCATGAAAAATATAGGGTCTTCTTTATTTACTGAGATAATTTGGTTTCAACAAACAAATAAATTTAATTAGGGAGTCATATTTACTGAAAACCCTCATGTATGATTGTAAAGAAAGGGGACAAATTAAATCCTTGTAGAGCTTATTATAGTTGTTAAAATATACCAGGAGTTAACACGGTGGGTAACCCACGTGACTTTTGGAAAGCGTCCACACGGAAAAATTGTCCGCTTCAAAGTATGTTTTGTTTAATTTCTCAGCTTATACTCTATTGATTTTGATGAGATAAAGTGCACGGAATGCGCCTTTGAGAGGGCTATTCCCGGCTCTAACTCACTCTGCTCCAAATTCAGTGGTTTCTTCAAACATTCAAGCAAAAATTTTTGTAAGTGCAAAACGAAAGTGGGAAGCATTCACATGCACCGAAAAAAACTTTCGCTTGAATGTTTGAAGAAACAAAGGGATTCGGAGCAGAGTGAGTTACAAACGGGGAAAGCCCTCTCAAATGCGCGTTCCGTGCACTTTATCTCGTCAAAATCAACACAGTATAAGCTGAGATATTAAACAAAACATACTATGAAGCGGATGATTTTTTCGGTGTTTAAAACGCTTCCCATAAGTCACGTGGGTTATCCACTGTGGTTAACTGTATAACTGTAATAGAAGCTTTAAACTTACTGGAACCTGGCAGCACTAGTACATGCAATTTTCTTCACTTAAGTTACTAGCATTCACAATCTTATTTTCTATGAAACTTTAAGATTGTGCCTCTCATACGATTGCTGTAAGCTTGCCTCAAGCTGGTAATTTGGTTTAGAAGCAGCCAAGAAATGTTGCAATATATTTCTGTAAAGTGTGATGCTGAGTTGTCTGCATTTTTATGCCCCCTGTATTGAGAGATGGGGGGCATATTGTTTTAGTCATGTCTGTCTCACAGTCTGTCTGTCTGTCTGTCTGTCCGTCTGTCTGTCCGAAAACTTAACATTGGCCTTTTCTCCAAAAGTATTATTTTGACATATAAAGCTCAAATTTGGTATGCAACTTTCTTTGAATGATATCTATCTGTTCCATGCAGTTTGACCTTCCTCAAGGTCATCTGTTTACCCTTATCAACCCTTTACTCTACGAAAACTTTAGAAAAATGGCCTTTTCGGGGGCATTGGTGTTTCACAAAGGCATCTTGTTTTTACAAAACTTTGAGATATGTCGTTCTGTCACCAATATTTTGTTCATAAACTACAGTAAACCTTTTCATATACAACACCATTAATTTTTGGACCAGTCAAATTAAAGTTATAGCTTAAAATACTGTCAGAGAGAAAAGCATTTTCTTCTTTTGGAAAGGTATCAAAAAAGGCATTTCTTGAGAGAGGATTGATAGGGCCAATATAGTGTACATATCGTCGGTGTAAATGCAAAACCTCGATTCTTGCGATTTTCAAAGTACAAATTTGTGTGCTCAGTTTAGACAATTCTCGCAGGTTTTGAAACATTTTTATTGATCGGTATTAATGATACATTATTTGTGAACAATATGTCCAAATTTCAAGTAAAACATTTCAGTTTGGGAAAAGTTATTTCACTTTTTTCCCTCCCCTTTAAAATTTTCAAAAAACGAGATACGAGGTTTTGCATTTACAATGACGATATGTATTATCATTTAATTTAAGTTGTATTTCTATACTAAGATAATTTTTACCTATGAGTTTTATACAGAATTTTATAAATTAAAAGAATATTTTAGAAACAACCAAGTCCTAAAAGGTAAAGATTCTACCATTAGATACATTTTTGAAATTTGAATTAACAAATATTGACAGATGGTCTGAGTCGGAAAGGAGGAGAAAATGTGAAATATTTGCTCGACATTGTAGACAAACAAGAACTGCCAGGTACCAAGTTGTTTTCACACTCGCGGGTATTTGGTCAGGTCATCAAGTAATGTTGTCTTTTTGCATCATAATCGAACATTCTAAATATTGTTGCTTTTCAACAAAAATCTCGTACCTGCAGCTTAAAACAAGCTGCAGTTATGAGGTTTTGATTGAACCGCATCAAAAACAAGCTGCAGTTAGGAGGTTCTTGTTGAAAAGCATCAATATGTTAACCCATTACCAGACGGCAAAATTTTAGACTTGTTCAAATTCAAGATGCTGCAGACGACAATTTCAAGTAAAAGGAATTTTACATTTTTTGGCCTTTTCGGGTACAAAACATTGTAGGCAATGAAAAAATTGCTTGTTCATAGGAAGCTTAATAGCAATGATTATTGATATAGTTCAATCATTTGTAGTGCGTTTATTATCATATTCTGTAAAATAGGACTTTTTATGCAATTATCTAAATAAAAGGATGCAGTTTCAAAGTTACATTTATAGACCTTGAAAGTTGTTCGTCAAATTGTAACATTTTTCAATGATTTAAATATCTGAAAGCAAAGTGCTGTAAATGCAGTTTATCAAGCAATAGTTACAATATTTTGGATTCAAAATTTGATATCCAGAATGGCAATAAATTTTGTGCTTAAAATAGACTGGGTTTGCCGTTTGTTTTGATAAACCGTCGGTAATGTTATAAAATCTCGTAACTATGGCTTGAATCAAGCCGTAGTTACGAGATTTTAAAGCAACACCTACGAAATATTATTGTTTGTTCGAAATTACATCAAGGTTTACTAGAAAAAATCGTTCCCTATTAATGATCTGATTTATGATTTTGTAATAAAGTATGTAAAATATGAATTATGATATATACTGAATGTGCATTATATATGGATGGTGTGTTTTCATCTGGGATTGATACACAGGTAGAAAAAGATAAATGATGTATTAATATGACACAATGATGATGATGATAATATTTATAATAATTGGCCATTCAAATCTGTCAATGTTTTGGAAAGACTTGAAACTTTGCCCCAAAAATTCTTTTCATGTCCCTTGAAAATAAAGCTTTGGAAAACATTGCAGATAAAAGATAAATTTGGTGAAGATCAGAATTTTCTCTTTTCCTCAATGTTTTCTGTTTTTTTGTTTGCATATTATATACCCCCACAAACCAACGTTTTTTTTAGGGGTATACTGAAATCAACCTATCTGTTCGTCCATCTGTCCGTCTGTCCATTCATGTATAAAGTACTTGTCTAGAGCATATCTCTGAAAGTATATAAGTAGCTATGATCATGAAACTTCATGGGTAGATAGGTCTCACTAAGGAGAAGTTCAGTGTACAAATAGCAGAACTCTAACTCGCTTATTTTGAGAGTTATTGCCCTTTGTTTTTGACAAAAACTGCTTGTCCCGGACAAATGTAGAAGCTGGGATATTTCATCACCTTTAGTGATAGATTTCTAGTTTTTGAGAGGAGCAGAATTATACAATACCATATCTTTTCAGATAATGCGAAGTACTCACTGGCCTCCACGCCGAGTTCCATGAATGCCCACATGTACGCGGCGGCGGCGCACCACAGACCCACTGGGATGGTGGGCCCGAAACCCGTCGTGGCCATACCGCCGGGGTACCATGATGCACCCATGCTTAACCACCTGTCTAACCCCACCCACCAGCCCCAGATACCCCCTGCTGTCACTATGCCCCTGAATGTGAACCCGAATGTGGGCCTTAACCCTCAAATACTCACTCCCACGGGAAATATCAGGTTAGATTACATACTTTCCCCAACAAGATCAGGCTCTGGTTTCTCGAAAAAAATTAAGTATATACTCATGAGTACATGCTCAACTTCAATGGAATACTATCCAACATTGAAGGGTATTGGATTGAAGTTCAAATGGATTTCGTGTGATTTGAGTACATTGCTCAGATTTGAGTCTGAGAACATACTAAAGTTTTTTCGAGTAGACTGGGGCCAGGTTTTCATATCCCTATGACAAAAGGCTTGGGAAAACATTGAGATAATCTGCATTTTCTCCTTTTGCCTCAATATTTTCTCAGCTATTTTGCACCTAATTCCTATCTTCTTATTGTTTGAATCACCATGAAATCTCGTACAAGCATGAAATTCTTTTGTCTCAGAAAGGCAGCATGTTTGTTAGAAGACTTGCATGATTACATTTGAGCAAGGATCTGGAAAAGGGCCTTTAATTTACCCATTACCAAACGACAAAATTTTAAGCTTGTCCAAATTGAAAGAAGTTACAGACGACAATTGCAATGTGATGAAATTTCAAAATTTTACGACTTTTGGGGTAGAAAACATCATGGGAAGTGAAGAAATTGCTTGTCACAAGCAATTTCTTCATTTCCATGATGTGTTCAAAAGCCTTTATCTATTTGCAAGTAGAATACGAATTGGCTGTTGGGAGTTTCTCATGTTCTACTGATGTGTAGATCCTGACTGGAAGGAGTGTTAATGATAGGAGCGATCCAGTTTTGCTCCCTGCTAGGGAGCAAACAACAGACTCAGTGGCAGCAAAAATTGCTGGTTTCTTTGGGAAAGACCCAGTCATGTGGGTATTTGCTGTATTTTCGCCGATCTCTTGGTAATATATTTATTAAAAGATCGGAACTTTGCTAAGATGATTCTTCTTTTATTAACTCTTGTGCTATCATTGAAGGATGGATAAAGCCCATGTTGTTTGGCATGGGGTACAGACCTGCATTAGGTCTATTCACTAGAGATAGCATGCTCATTTGAGTGTAAAGGTGGGAAGAATAATCAAAGTACTGAAAGTACTGTTAGAGAGCGTATTTGACACAACATAAATTTCAAACTGTGACAATATTGCATGCTTACATAATTGGGAGCATTCTGTGTGATCGTCATGCAAAACCATCATCGAATATAAGTGGAGTTGTGTCAGGCCCGTAGGAAGCAATTTCATATTGTTGAAGCCCATGTGTCTGAATTATTGAGGGGGGGGGGGGGGGGCTAAATTGGATTTTCCCTAAATTTTCATTGTAAAATAAGGAGAGTTCAGCACTTTTGGCTATGCATTCAACCATGAATGGAGGAGACAACATAATTTAAGCCTCTTTTTCTGTGATGCAGCATAGTGTCACCATACAACAAAAAATTTCCGAACAACAATTTTTGAAGTGGTCCACTTCAAAAGCTGATGCAAATGACAAAATATTTTTAAAGTTTAGAATTGTGCATAATATTGTTCAGAAAATATTGAGGCAAAAGGAGAAAGTGCCTCAATGTTTTCAAAACTTTCTCTTGGAGACATGTTTGATTGGGAAAGGGAAATTCAAATCAACCCATTCATAAATGTATGAGAAGTTGAGTTGATAAGGAAATTTGCTCTAATGACCCTTTTATCCACGGCATAACATACTACGGCTTTACTACCTTATGGCTTTACTACACATTACCCAGATAGACACTCACTATGCACTAGAATCTGTCTGTGGAATGTGATTCTATTTTTAGACTGTTTGCATTGTCCAAAATTTAGGTTACATGACTTGACTGAATGACCTGCATGACCCAATTGTAAATGACAAATTACTACACTGATCTTTTTTCTATTTAATTAAGACTTGTTTACTTGAATTTTTTGCATAGATCATACAAGTCATATATTTTTATATAATGACATGTATGGTTGTAGACTATTCAAATTGTTGTTTAGATCTATTTTGTCTTCATTGGAAGGAACTATTTCTGTTGTTCGGTTTGCAAAATATTGGCTTGTGGCCTCTGGCTGCTAATAGAGAGACTACGCTCTCTAAAAACAAAAGTCGAAGCAATTTTGCTTTTTATAGACAATTTGCTGAAGGATCACTTTCTTTTCTCAGTTGAGAAGATTCCGGTGACATTAGTCTCCAATTGCGCACTTGAATAGACAAGTGTTTACGGACATACATTTGATGTCTTTGCTACTAGGACAACTTAAAGGTTATCTAGTCAAGCATAGAAGAGCCCCAATGGTAGATGTATTGGGAGGCGCGCTTCCAATTCTATTTGGATTCTCTTTGTTGTGTGAAAACAAGCATGCCCAGAGGTCTCAATGAATGCAGAATATAGATACAATATGAATTGGCTGACGAGCTGCCTCGAGACATGCTTGTTATTGACTGAGACCTGGAAGAGTTGCTTCTCTTATGATGGGAAATTTATCCCTATTGAGGTTGGTAAGCTGGTCTTCCTAGATCTATTTGGGCGTCAAAAGGCGTCACTATGCTAGCTGTGAGGTAATGGGTTAATGCATTAGAGACCAACATTGATGTATGTACAGTCTGATCAAGATCCATGTTGTTCTGTAATAGTTTCTCCAGAATTTGTAGAAACTCTCTGAGAGCAGAATGGAGCCTGATCAGACTGCATTTAGGCACAGGCAGAGAACCGGAAATAATTTATGGTAGTACTAAATACTATATGGGCCCTTTTTCCAGATACCAACTCATTTCATTTGCTATAACTATAACCACCAGTCCTATATATCGTCGGTGTAAATGAATTTTTAAAAGCCTTGTATTTCGATTTTTGCAATTTTCAAAGTACAAACTTGTGTGCCTAGTTAAAGACAATTCTTGCAGGTTTTGAGATATTTATACTTATCAGTATTGATGACAAATCATTTATGAACAATATGTCAACATTTCAAGTAAAACATTTCAGTTTGGGAAAAGTTATTACACTTTTTTCCATCCCCTTTAAAATCGTCCCAAAAACGAGATATGAGGTTTTGCATTTACAACGACGATATATTTCCTTGGTAAGAAATGATATTTCATCAGCATTTTCTTCTTTTGCCTCAATGTTTTCCCAAACCTATTTACAAGAACATCAAAACCAAGTCTTGTTTTGTTTGGGAAATGGTTTAAAATCCTTCTTGACTCTCCTTACAGAAATAAAATGTCGTAAAAGAGGAAAATGCTGATAATCAGCATATTCTACTTTAGTCTTAATATTTTCTATTGTATATTGTACCATATTAACCCTTTCCCAAACAAGACCTGGTTTTGACGTACCTAATAGAAAATACTTGGGAAAACATTGAAACAAAAGAAGAAACTGCTGATAATCAGCAGTTTCTCCTTTTGTCTCAATATTTTCTATGCCATATTTTTCACAAATCATATCTTCAATAACATCCATTTAGTCATTTGTGGCACTTTTTGAAGTGGATCACCCTAATATTTGCTGTTTGGGAAAGGGTTAAAAACCATTTTGTTGTCTGCAGCAGCTTCCGAATTGGAACTGTCCAAATTTTGACATTTTGGAAAGGTTATGATTCCTAATCGTTTAGCAGAATTGTAAAGTGATAATTAAGTGTGATTGATTAATACTTAGGCTTATAATATTGCTGAAGGACCAAATTTAAACTTCAAAGTTAAATAAATATTTTATGCAAATTATTTGTCTATTTACCGAGTGAACTGATGACAGAAAGGAAAATGGAAATCAAGTGGATTGGATGAAAAAATGTACAAATTCATGCAAAAACAGTTTTTCCTTTGATGGTTGTGCCAAATAATGAAATTGTATTTTTTTTTCTATAATCGTATTAAAAAAATGAAATAAAGAATAGAAAAAAGAAGACAAATATTTCAATATTGTGGAGATTATTATACCCCCCACCTACAAAGTAGAGGGGGGTATATTGGTTTCACCATGTCTGTCTGTCTGTCCATCCGTCCGTAGACTTTTTCGTTTCCGCGCTCTAACTCAACAACCGGTTGACCTAGGATCATGAAACTTTACACAGGTGTTGCCCATGACCCAAGGAGGTGCCCTATTGTTTTTGGGTCACCAAGGTCAAAGGTCAAGGTCACAATCAGACTTTGTTTAAAATCTGTTTCCGTGCTCTAAGTCAAGAACCGGTTGACCTAGGATCATGAAACTTTACACAGTTGTTGCCCATGACCCAAGGAGGTGCCCTATTGTTTTTGGGTCACCAAGGTTGAAGGTCAAGGTCACAATCAGACTTTGTTTAAAATCTCTTTCCGTGCTCTAAGTCAAGAACCAGTTGACCTAGGATCATGAAACTGTACAAAGTTGTTGCCCATGACTTAAGGAGGTGCCCTATTGTTTTTGGGTCACCAAGGTCAAAGGTCAAGGTCACAATCGGGCTTTGTTTAAAATCCGTTTCCGTGCTCTAAGTCGAGAATTGGTTGACCTAAGATCATGAAACTTTACACAGTTGTTGCCCATGACCCAAGGAGGTGCCCCATTGTTTTTGGGTTACCAAGGTCAAAGGTCAAGGTCACAATCGGACTTTGTTTAAAATCCATTTCCGTGCTCTCAATCAAAAACTGGTTGACCTAGGATTATGAAACTTTACACAGTTGTTGCCCATGGCCCAAGGAGGTGCCCTATTGTTTTGGGGTCACCAAGGTCAAAGGTCAAGGTCACAATAGGGCTTTGTTTAAAATCCGTTTCCGTGCTCTAAGTCGAGAACTGGTTGACCTAGGATCATAAAACTTTACACAGTTGTTGCCCATGACCCAAGGAGGTGCCCTATTGTTTTTGGGTCACAAAGGTCAAGGTCACAATCGGACTTTGTTTAAAATCCATTTCCGTGCTCTAAATCGAAAACCGGTTGACCTAGGATCATGAAACTTTACACAGTTGTTGCCCATGACCCAAGGAGGTGCCCTATTGTTTTTGGGTCACCAAGGTCAAAGTCACAATCGGACTTTGTTTAAAATCCGTTTCCGTGCTCTAAGTCAAAAACCAGTTGACCTAGGATCATGAAACTTTACACAGTTGTAGCCCATGACCCAAGGAGGTGCCATATTGTTTTTGGGTCACCAAGGTCAATGGTCAAGGTCACAATCGGACTTTGTTTAAAATCCGTTTCCGTGCTCTAAGTCGAGAACTGGTTGACCTACAGCATTTTTTTCAGTGACAAGGCGCTAGTGGGGGGGTATTTGTCCGCTTTGCGACAGTTCTAGTTATTTTAAGGTTATTTTTGGTGAATATATTGATGAATTATATTTCTTATTTGCTTAAATTTTGAATATCATTATAAAGTAGATCTAGTTAAAAAAAAAACAACCTATTTTTCCGCTTATGAAATAATATTTCCTTTGATTTCAGTCCACAAAATAAGAAGAGAAAACACATGGAGTCACCCATTAGTATGACAAGTGCAATATTTTCTGGCAGAAATGGCATGGTACCTAGTATCAAACAGGAACCCACAGGTAGGATCAACTCATAAACCCTTTCCCAAACAAGACCTGGTTTTGTCATCCCTGATAGAAAAGGCTTCGGAACACATACCTTTAAAGTTATTTATTACACCTTATTAATATTTATTGGACCAACAGAAAAGTTGTTTGTCAACAACTTCAGAGCCAACGTACATAATCATAGCCAACCTACATAATCAGATCCAAGGTACATAATCAGAGCCACACCCTTTTCCAGTATTTTTTTCTATGATTTTGTCTGCTGACATTTCGAGGGATATTGAACTTGTTCAACTAACAAATAACCATACTTCAAACAGCAACACTTAGTCAAACAGGTTAAAAATATACACTTTTACAGAAAGATATCACCCGACTCCTTTAGTTTTCTGTACAGTTGATCTCGGAATGAAAGTGATTCCGAAAAAGATAAGATGTGTTGCTCAATATCCTGTGTGTTTTTAAAGGGGAAAATATCGTAGGCATCGAATAGCATTGCATTTTTGTGGTTAGAGTCTGTCAAAGAAGAAAGAAAAGCAAAAACGCCAGCACCTACCTTTTGTTGTTTACCAAAATCTGCAAATAACTTCGGAGCCGCACGTGGACCGGAAGTCTAGTATAATGCTTAAAGTGCGGAGCCAGTGGCTCTGAATATATCGATTACCCACCGTGATTAATGTTTAGATGTATCAAATTTCAATTTAATGTAAAATGTCAAAATTTCGGGTGATACATAACAATGTAATGGCCTTTTGAATTGTAACAATGAAATATCTGATGTCTATAGTTTTTGTTTTTAGAAGAAAGAAAGTTTCTTTTGTTTACTTATTTCTGTTCATTGATATAAGTTTACGTCTTTTATACTATGAACTTGGAAATTAGGATTGACATGTAGAAAATTTAAAAAAATCATGAAGTAATGAGAATTTGCTAGCTCTAACGACTTTAACTATTTCCCCAAAAAAGCCTTGTTTTAGCGTTGGTAGTGGGAATAAGTTACATGTAAGAAAATGTTGAGAGAAAAGAAAAAATTGCTGATAATCAGCAAATTTTTCCATTAACATCAATATTTTCCATACTATAGAACATATTTTCTACTTTTGTCGGCAGTACTGTCACTGTGTCCCTTCCAGGACTCCAGTAACTGTTGCTCATCCTACTTAGGTTTATGATCATTCATTCATCCATTGAAGGGAGACAAGTGTCTGAAAAGATCATTCCTTTTGTCTCTACCAGTATTTTACGTGCCATGTCACTTTCATAGCCTATCTTTATCAACATCTGCAGCTTTCTAATGTGGAAATGTCTAAATTTTAGCAGATATGGAACGGGTTAATTTGTGATTTCAGGTTACACTAACTCTAGTTACCTGCCCGACTGTGATGATGATTTCAGTAACTACGATCACGATTCATCGTCGGGCTACGACAACTGTGTCTATCAGGTTATCAAATGGCAAGATTATCAACGAACCAAATGGGCAACACTCACAGACTCAAATCTTAAAGACTTGTAAGTTGTTGCCTTAAATGAAAACCATGTAACTAAGGCTTGTTTAAAGCTGTAGTTATGAGGTTTTTGTTGAAAATCAGCAAAGTTCTAGTTTCAAATTTTAAAGACTTGTAAGTTACCTCTTTTCAACCAAAACCTTCTAACTATAACTTATGTTGAAAGCTGTAGTTACGAGATTTTGTTGAAAAGCAGAAAAGTTCTAGTTTCATATCTTAAAGACTTGAAAGTTTTAGTTTGTCAGAGCTACAGACAAATTGGTAAAAAGAAATTCGAACTTTGTTACATCAATTCAAACCTCTATGTTGTGGGTACTTATTAGAATTGTAATGATGAGATGATTCTGATGAGTACCCTCAACACAGTGTTTGATGAACAAGATTATCAACGAACAAAATGGGCAACAGATTCACAGGCGCAAATCTTAAAGACTTGTAAGTTGTTGCTTTTCATTGAAAATCTCATAACTACAGCTTGTTTAAAGCAGAGAAGTTTGTCTTTAAAAAGATTTAAATTAAGCTTTGCTGTCTATCGTATGATAGAATGTTCATGTGATCAGAGGTACCGTAATTATTCTAATAAACGCCCGGGCCTTTATTAGAAACATTGTTGATGGTAAAGTAGGGGGTGGGCCTTTATTAGAGGTATTCTAATTTTGTCAATCAACATTTGCAAATCAAGAGTCAATTCATGGACTTGAAGTTCAGCAAGTTGAATTTGTTAAAGTTTTGTTATAAGGACTGTGAAATACGATTTTGGATGAAATTCCTTTATTGCAGACAGATTGAGGGCTGGTGACCATCGTCTTTTTCATTGCTTTTGGAAATGATAGATCTTCGTTGATAACTTATATTAATTTAATCCGGAATCGGGGGATGAGCGTTTATTAGAATCACCCTTTTTCGCTAAAATTGTGCTTGAAATAAGCAAATTTTCAGCCAAAATGTGGTGGATTGGCGTTTATTAGAATATGGGCGTTTATTAGAATAATTACGGTACATTTTGTAGAGCGGGATTTCTTAAGAAATTTTATGATGAAGCATTCAATAGAGCAATAATTTTAAGCCCTTCAATGGGAGGTGCCATTACTCTATG
Organism: Fragum sueziense; assembly: GCA_963680895.1. Classification (NCBI taxonomy): domain Eukaryota; kingdom Metazoa; phylum Mollusca; class Bivalvia; order Cardiida; family Cardiidae; genus Fragum; species Fragum sueziense. Next base: position 24,932,191 of record OY804602.1, read on the forward strand.
CTTCTTTCAGAACCCCTTGGTCAATTCTGTAGAAACAATATATTAGAGAATTTACCCAGTCGTTCTGAATGCTCCATAATTTATAAACTGCTGTGTTCCATCATTTGTATAACCCTTTCCCAAACAAGACTTGGTTTTGAAGTCCCTAATAGAAAATGCTTTGGAAAACATTGAGACAAAAGAAGAAACTGCTGATAATCAGCAGTTTCTCCTTTTGTCTCAATATTTTCTGTGCCATATTTTACACAAATCCTATCTTTACTAACATCCATTTTGACATTTTTGGCAGTTTTTGAAGTGGGTCGCCCTACAATTTTGACGTTTGGGAAAGGGATAAAGTATTGAGCATTCAAATCACCTTGGTCAGAATCTTGGTCTTAAAAACGCTTTATCTAAAACATCTTATGAAATCTTTAAAAATCTTGCCCTAAAGATCCCATCGAAGGTAATCACCCAAGTCAGACGATAGCTCGATGATAGCTCGACGATAACTCCAACCAAACACCGATAGTGCGAGCTATTGACGTCATTTACGCAGCTAAAGTTCCAATCAAACAGCAATGGTGCGAGCTATAGTCCGACCACCGGAAAAAGTGTGGTCCGGCCATCCGAGCCATTACGTCATTCGGACCACCTCGGATAACAGGGAACCAATCAGTGTCGAGGTAAACAAAGATTTTGATTGGCTGACTCAGAACGGGGAGGAATTCAATAGACAGAACAGCGCTGGTTCTCAATGATGGTTCCCAATCGCGCGAGCTATAGTGCCAATCGAAGTCAGCCTCTGATACACTGAAAAGGTGGTGTTATGTTATTGCCCTTGTTGTCTATCCATTAGTAATTGCTTGTATGCGCTACCCTAACAGTTTTTATCTGAATTTACTCAAACTTGTTACAATTTACTTCCATGGTCTCTAGTGGACTGTGCTTGCTACTTGAGAACTCTTGTCTATCTTGAATCAAAAGTCAAATTGTGCGAGGGGGGGGGGAGGGGGGGGATAGGGAGGTCGACAGAGTGGGGGGGGGGGGAGGATGGAGGAGCTGGGCTGCTGTATTAGTCTGCTTAGTGACAGTTCTTGTTTGGGAAAGGTTTGATGTATGGAATAAATGTCATTTTTCTTTCAGACCAACTCCACAATACAGAGTAGATGCAGATAAAGGGTTCAATTTCTCTATATCTGACGAGGCTTTTGTCTGTCAGAAAAAGAACCATTTTCAGGTGACGTGTCACATGAATATCTGCGGAGATCCTAAATATGTACGGACCACAGAGGGCATCAAAAAGATAGACCAGTTCTACTTACACTTTCATGGGGTCAAGGTAAATACAGACCACTTCATCTTTTTTCATGATTTACTCTATTTGTTGTCATGTTGCATGATAATTATCTCTTTCCTAAACAACAAAATCAAATACCGTAATTATTCTAATAAACGCCCGAGCGTTAATTAGAAAAGTGGTCGATGGAAAAGTAGGGGATGGGCGTTATTAGAGGTATTCTAATTTTGGTAGTCAAAATTTGCAAATCAAGTGTCAATTCATGGACTTGAAATTCAGCAAGTAGAATTTGGTAAAGTTTTGTTAACAGGACTGCAAAATACGATTTTTGAATGAAATTCCTTCATTGCAAACAGATTGAGGGCTGGACATCCTTTTTTTCAATGCTTTTGGAAAAGATCTTTTTTTATGACTTAGATTATTTCAATCCAGAATTTGGGGGATGGGCGTTCATTAGAATCACCCTTTTTAGCTAAAATTATGCTTAAGATAAGCAGATTTTCAGCCAAGATATGGGGGATGGGCGTTTATTAGAATATTGGCATTTATTAGAATAATTATGGTACCAATCGAAATCCAACTTGGAGAATTAAATGTTCATTTTGAAGAAAATGAAAACATACTTGTTATTAGTAAGTAATTTCTCTTTTTCCTCAATGTTTTTGAAAACTTTCTTTTACTTTTGATATACATGTATAGTATAAATATATATAATTATGTAGAGACTTTTCTTTGAATTTCCATTGGCAAATACATTGAGCAGGCATACTATTAGTGAAACAACTTAAAATGAAAAACAAAACAAAGAAACACTAGATCTTATCAATTAAAATTTTGCATCTCTATTGCAGGTTGAATCAGCCAGTCAAACCATCAAAATAGAGCAATCCCAGTCAGACAGAAGTAAAAAACCCTTCAAACCAGTTAGAATAGACTTGATACCCAACCAACATTGTAAAATGACCGTCGGGCGGCTACATTTTAGTGAAACAACTTCAAACAACATGCGAAAAAAAGGTCGACCAAATCCAGATCAGCGATACTTCATGTTGGTGGTTGCGTTACACGCACATTCTGGTGAAAGTGATCACATGATTGCGGCAAATGTGTCGGAGAGAATAATTGTGCGGGTGAGTTGTTATGAACAAATTTTATCTTTAATTTTCCAAATCCTGGAAGTGCTGGCTATTTCATACTTATGCAACCATAATTTAATGATCAAAAACTTTGAATCAAAATATCCATTGTGAGATCATCTTTTCCTGAACAATAAATATTTTGATGGTTCCATATTTAAAGCTTCCGAAGGCAACAAAATAGTTGTTGGTAAAGATAAGATTTGTGTACAGCACTGGAATATTTGAGGTCAAAGAAGAAAATGTTAGTAATCAGCAATTTTTATGCCCCCGTATCGAGAGACGGGGGCATATTGTTTTACTCGTGTCCGTCTGTCTGTCTGTCTGTCAGTCCGTCGTCTGTCCGTCCGTCTGTCCGAAAACTTAACCTTGGCCTTTTCTCCAAAACTATTTGACATACAAAGCTCAAATTTGGTATGCAACTTCCTTTCAATGATATCTATCTGTTCCATGCAATTTGACCTTCCTCAAGGTCATCCCTTAACCATTGTCAAACCTTTACTCTACGAAAACTTAACCTTCTATTCCGAAAACTTAACCTTTGCCTTTTCTCCAAAAGTATTTGACATACAAAGCTCAAATTTGGTATGCAACTTCCTTTCAATGATATCTATCTGTTCCATGCAATTTGACCTTCTTCAAGGTCATCCCTTAACCCTTATCAACCCTTTACTCTACGAAAACTTAACTTTCTATTCCGAAAACTTAACCTTTGCCTTTTCTCCAAAAGTATTTGACATACAAAGCTCAAATTTGGTATGCAACTTCCTTTCAATGATATCTATCTGTTCCATGCAATTTGATTGTCCTCAAGGTCATCCCTTTACCCTTAATAACCTTTTACTCCACGAAAATTTAACATTTTTGAAGAATGGCCATTTCGGGGGCATTTGTGTTTCACAAACACATCTTGTTTCTTCATAAAATTTTGTCTTAACGTTCTTTCAGAAATTGATGCAAGTGGAAATATCTAATTTAAGAATTATTTTTAGTTTATTTAGAAGATGCTTAATTGATGTTGTTGTTTGATCCGAGCTTCAGGAGATACATGTACTCCAATTTTAAATTTCAACCAATACAATGATCAAACTTTATTCCCCCAAACAGTGGAAGGGGAAACACCTAATTGTAGAACTATTTTGGATTTCAGGCTTCTAACCCAGGGCAGTTTGACAGTGACATAGAAGCCCAACACTGGCAGAAAGGCTCAACGCCGGAGTCTGTGTTTCATATCGGTCGTGTGGGCATCAATACCGACCATCCAGATGAGGCTCTAACTGTAAATGGCAATGTTAAACTATCAGGGCAGGTCCTTCATACTTCAGATAAAAGAGCAAAAGAGGATTTTGAAGAGGTAAGTCATGAATAGTTTCCTATTACCAGATGACAATGTTTTTTAAAGCGGAAAAAGTGATTGGGCGTTTATTAGAAAAATGGTCAATGGAAAATTAGGGGGTGGGCGTTAATTAGAGGTATTCTAATTTTGTTACTCAAAATTCAAGTGTAAATTCATGGACTTGAAGTTCAGCAAGTCAAGTTTTGATACATGTATAAGGACACTAAAATTCGATTTTTCGATGTAATTCCATCATTGCCAACAGATTTAAGGTTGGACATTCTCTTTTTCATTGCTTTTGGAAATAATCTTTGGTTATGACTTGCATTATTTCAATCCAGAATCAGGGGATGGGCGTTTATTAGAATCACCCCTTTTCGCTAAAATTGTGCTTGAAACAAACAGATTTTCTGTCAAGATTTGGGGGATGGGCGTTTATTAGAATATGGTTGTTTATTAGAATAATTAAGGTACTTCAGAGATAAGCATGCAATTATGATGTGCTTGTGAAAAAAATATAACCTATTAAGTCTGAATTTAAAATTGGAAAAAAATGATGAGCAACAGATAAGGGGAAGGATAACAGCATTCTAACCTTGTTATATTTGATTTCGAAGTCCTTTGTTGTAGGTACTCATTTGAGTAATCTCAGACAATTTTACTACAAATACACAAATGCAGGATTTGTTGAATAATAAATGAAAATAAAATTTCAAAAGCCATTAGCCCCTTTTGTTTTCTGTATTTCTGAAAATGTAACTTGAGGCCTGTTTTGTAGATTGATTCCAAAGAGCAGCTAAAGAAGGTAGCGGGTATAAAGATATACAATTACAAATACACAGATGAATATGCAGAACATGTGGGGCTTCCTCCCACACGGAGAAAGGATACGGGTGTGATTGCACAGGAAGTGAAGGAAGTGCTTCCAGACGCGGTGCTGGAAACAGGCGATGTGAAGTTTGATAATGGTCATGAGATCGGAAACATGCTGGTCGTGAATAAGGTAGGTTGTTAGCATTTTTCTGCTTTTATGCATTTTTCTTCTGCTTCATTGCATTCTTTCTTCTGTCTCAATGATTTACTAATCTTTTTATTATGCCCCCGATAGGGAGGCATCATAAATTTGACTTGTCCGTCCGTCCGTCTGTCCGTCCATCTGTCCGTCCGTCTGTCCGTCCGTCATTCCGTCCAAAAACTTTAACATTGACCATAACTTCCTTATTACTTAACATATTCGCTTCATACTTTACCACAACATTCCTTGGTACATTACCTTTCTGTAGGCACATACTTTGGTGACCTTGACCCCTGGATGACCTTGACCTTGAACATAGATTGGCCATAATTTAAAATCAAAGCGGTGTCAGGGGCATTGTCATCTTACAGTGACAGCTCTTGTTTTTTTTAAGTTCCACTGGCCTTTCAGGCCAGCGGGCTATTGTCATGGCGGTGTGTCCGTCGTGCGTCCGTCCGTGCGTCCGTAAACTTTTTCTTTAAAAATCTTCTTCTCAAAAACTACTGGATGGATTTCAACCAAACTTCACAGGAATGATCCTTGGGTGACCCTATCTCAGATTCCTTCAAAGAATATGGATTGAACCAGAATAACCTGAGTTATCTGCCCTTGAATGTCAAAAATAGCAGGTTTTGACTTTAGTTTTCTTCTTAAATCTACAAATATTGAACAATCAAGACAAAACTTTGATAGAATGATGCTGACTACAAGATTTTGCATTGGTAAATTTTTCAGCTTGATCTGAAGTTATATGCCCTTGAAATTGACAGAATTGCCATTTTCGGCTGTATTTTGACTTTGTTTTCACTCTAGCAACTACAAATATTAACTAAACAAGACAAAACTTTGACAGAATGATGCTGACTATAAGACCTTGCCTTGGTGAAATTTTTAGCTTGATCTGAATTTCATAGCATGAGTTATGTGCCCTTGAAATTGCCAAAAATTGCCATTTTCAGCTCTATTTTGCTGGTTTTGACTTTATGGTTACTCTAAAATCTACAAATATTGACCAATCAAGACAAAACTAGGACAGAATATATATAAGCATCATATGCTGCCTATGTGTAATTTTCAGCTTGATCGAAATCTTACATCATGAGTTATGTGCCCTTGAATTTGACAAAATTGCCATTTTCGACTTTGTTTTCCCTCTATAACAACCACAAATGTTATTCAATCATGATGATACTTGGATAGAATCTTGTTGACAACAAGATCTTGCTTATGTTTAATTTTCAACACTATCACACTGTTACAATCTGAGTTATGTGCCCTTGAAATTGACAAAATTTCAGTTTTCGACACTTTTTCCACTTTTGAAGGCCTGAATATTGACTAATATAGACAAAATTTGAACAGAATGATAGTGACAATAAGATCTTGCATGTGTTTGATTTTCGATTTGATTTTAAATATACGTACTGAATTATGTGTCCTTGAACTTGGCAAAATCACAGTTTTCAATTTTATTATCACTCTAACATCCCTAAAATATTAGTCAATCATTTACTTTCCTTTTGCATTGACCACATGATTGCTGCTTTTAACTTTGTTTTTGCTGTAAGAACCAAAAGTATTCAAAAATCTAGTCAAAACTCTGATTGAAAATTAAAAGAAATTCAGGCCGGTGGAGCGACTCAAGACCTTCAGGTCTTCCTAGTTATGAATGTAAGAATTAGGGATTGTTTTGGAAAAGTTTCACATCTATCACAGATTTTTAGCTCACCTGAGCGAAGTGCTCAAGGTGAGCTATTGTGGTCACTCACTGTCCGTCGTCCGTCCGTCCGTCTGTCCGTCTGTATGTCCCTCTGTCAAGAATTTGGTGTTTACACTCTAGCATCCCCAAAAGTTGGCTAATCTTGATCAAACTTGGTCAAAGCAAGTATGGGCATAAGTTTTCGGATGAGTTCGATTATGGGCCTGATCGGACCAGAATGTGCTGAGTTATCTGCCCTTGAATGTCAAAAAATGCTGTTTTTTACTTTGTTTACACTCTAGCATCTACAATTATTAATCAATCACAACAAAACTTGGACATAATGTTGGAGACCATTAGATATCGGATGAGTTTGATTTTCAGTCTGATCTCACCAGAAAAACGTGAGTTATGTGCTCTTGAACTTGACAAAATTGCCGTTTTCAGCTGTTTTTGACCTTGTTTACACTCTAGAATCTACAAGTATTGATCAATCAAGACAAAACTTGGACACATTGTTGGGGACCATAAGATTTCGGATTAGTTCCTTTTTCAGTCTGATCTTTGTAGAAAGTCGAAAGTTATGTGCCCTTGAATTTGACAAAGTTGCCGTTTTTGACTGTTTTCGACCTTGTTTACACTCTAGAATCTACAATTATTGACCAATCACAACAAAATTTGGACACAATGTTGGAGACCTTAAGATCTCAAATAAGTTTGATTTTTGGTCTGATTGAAGCAGAAAGACTAGAGTTATTGGTGTTTTCGGCTGTTTTCGACCTTTTTTACACTCTAGAATCTACAATTATTGATCAATTAGGACAAAACTTGGACACATTGTTGGGGACCATAAGATTTTCAATGAGGTTGATTTTCAGTCTGATTTGTTGAGAGTTATTTGCCCTTGAATTCGACAAAATAGCCATTTATGTCTGTTTTCCACCTTGTTTTCACTCTAGAATCTACAATTATTGACTAATCAAGACAAATTTGGGACACAATGTTGGGGACCATGATAGGTTTGGTTTTCAGTCTGATCTGATCAGAAAGTCGATAGTTAAGTGCCCTTGATTTGATAAAATTGCTGTTTTCGACTGTTTTCGACCTTGTTTATTCTCTAGAATCTACAATTATTTATAAATCAAGACAAAACTTGGACACAATGTTGGGCACCATAGGATCTCGGATGAGTTCGATTTTCACAACGCTATAGACCATAACTTTGTTTTCAGTCTTAAAGTCATAAATATTAATTGAATTGAACAAAACTGTTGCTCATATCATTTTGGTTCAGGTGAGCGATATAGGACCATCATGGTCCTCTTGTTTTTTTTTACATTTTCTACAATGTTTTCTTCCCAGAAGGACCAAAAATTGCAAAATTTCAATCATTAAAAAAATTGGTCTGCTGCATCTCTGAATTTGGATCAGTCTGAAATTAAGCCACCTGATCATGGATTAAAGAAAAGTTGTTGTTTTTTAAAGACAATATTTTTTGTGTGTATTACAGGATCGTATATTCATGGAGAATGTCGGTGCAGTTAAAGAGTTGTGTAAATTAACAGACAATTTAGAAGTGAGAATAGATGAGTTAGAAAAAATGAACAGTAAATTATCAAAACTTAAACGTTTTGATAGTTTGAAGTCCACAGTCAGTTCAAAATCTACTTCTAGTAATAGCACAGTTAGGTAAGTCAACAAATTTAACAGTCATGTTTTCAAGCAAACCCATCATAATTAACCCATTACTGCACAGCGACGCCTTTTGACTCCCTCGATGATAAAAGGTTTGGGGAAACATTGTGGAAAATGAAGAAATTGCTTGTGACAAGCAAGTTCTTCATTTCCCACAAAGTTTTCTGTCCCAAAATTGGTAATTTTTTAAATTTCCATCAATTTAAAATTGTCGTCTGCAACATCTTTCAAATTGGAACAGTTCAAAATTTTGCTGTCTGGTATATATATAATGGGTTAAGGTACCAAACACTTCATTCATCTTTGAGTGTCATCCCTGACAACAAAATTTAACCCTTTCCCAAACGACAAAATTTTAGGGTGATCCACTTCAAAAAATGCCACAAATGACAAAATGGGTGTTATTAAAGATAGAATTTGTGTAAAATATGGCACAGGAAATATTGATACAAAAGGAGAAACTGCTGGTTATCAGCAGTTTCTTCTTTTGTTTCATTGTTTTCCCAAGCCTTTTCAATTAGAGACGTCAAAACGAGGTCTTGTTTGGGAAAGGGTTAAAGATACCCTTGTTAATTTCGTTGCATCATCAGTGGCAATGAAAATTGACAAGGGATATACCCTCTTCAAAATATGTTGCTACAGGTGACACCTAAAGACGCACAAAGTGCTTTGTTAGCTCCACTGGCTGACAGGCCAGTGGGCTATTGTCATGGCGGTGTGTCCGTCGTGCATGCGTGCGTCCGTGCGTCCGTCCGTAAACTTTTTCTTTAAAAATCTTCTTCTCAGAAACTACCAGATGAATTTCAATCAAACTTCACAAGAATGATCCTTGGGTGACCCTCTCTCAGATTCCTTCAAAGAATTTGGATTGAATCAGAATAACCCAAGTTATCTGCCCTTGAATTTCAAAAATAGCTGGTTTTGACTTTAAATTTACTCTAAAATCCACAAATATCAACCAATCAAGACAAAACTAGAACAGAATGTTCGTGACTATAAGATCTTGCCTTGGTATAATTTTCAGCTTGATCTTAATTTTACATCATGAGTTTGTGCCCTTGAAATTGACAAAATTGCCCTTTTCGGCTCTATTTTGACTTTGTTTTCACTCTAGCAAATACAAATATTGACCGATCTAGTCAATACTTGTACAGAATGTTGATGACCATAAGATCTTGCCTTGGTATAATTTTCAGCTTGATCTGAACTTAACATTATGAGTTATGTGCCCTTGATATTGAAAAAATTACATTTTCGGCTCTATTTTGACATTGATTTCACTCTAGCAACTACAAATATTGACCAATCAAGACAAAATTTGTTGTTAATGATGGGTTGTAATCCTGAAAGTTACTCATGCTAGATAGTTTAGACATCAGAATAATTGAGGGGCAGATCAAGCAAGTATGATGTATATTTTACAATATCTCTGGCCAAAAGAAAAAAAATATAGTGAAGGAACCATGTTTTTTCACTTTCTACCATGAACAACCATGCCATAATATGTACCAGAAAAAAAAAGAATATAGGTAGATCAAAAAGATACTGTCTTTAAAATTAGAAGTACTATATGAATCTAATATCATTTTTGTTAGACAGAATAAATCCGCTTGAACCCTTAAATGTTAACCAATACATAATGACATTTCCTTAGATTGACTTTAACCTGTTTTACACTAAATAGTCTAGGTCTCTTTGAATATTTTGGCACATTTGTTTCAGTACTGTACCACCAAAGAAACCTCATCGTCATCGACATCGTAAAACAACGAGTACACTATCAACCCCACCTCCTAGCAACCAAAGTTGGTGTAGCAACAGATTTATTCAAATGACCATTATCATTCTCATCTGTATAATGGCATTCTGGTAAGTTCGGGCCCCGCTTTCTCGAAAAAACCTAAGTACGTTCTCAAACTCAAGTCTGAGCACCTTACTCAAATCACACGAAATCCATGTGAACTTCAATAGAATACCTTTCAATGTTGGAGAGTATTCCATTGAAGTTGAGCATGTACTCATGAGTATGTACTTAAGTTTTTTCGAGAAACAAGGACCAGGTTTATAAAAAAAGTCTTTTAAAATTCAAGGGTGTTCCACTCTTAAAGCTGCTGCAGATGACTAAATAGATGTTGCCTAAGGTGCAATTTGTGAAAAATATAGCACAGAAAACATTTAGACAAAAGGAGAAACTGCTGGTTATCAGCAGTTTCTTTTTTTCTCTCAATGTTTTTCCCAAGCCTTTCCTACTAGGGACGTCAAAACCAGGTCTTGTTTGGGAAATGGTTAATAGTTTTTGTCAATTAATCCTTCTTTTCATCTGCAGAAAAGTTCTGAATCCTGTTACAAGGCTAATCCTGTAGCACTATGACAAGGCCATTGATTATTATGAAAAAAACAATAAAGTCAATTGGCAATGGTGCTTCACAAAAGTCTTGTCTAGAAAAAAAACCAACTATTGCCATATTATAGTAAGAAAAAGTGCACAAAGGAACTCACTTTGATCTGCTTTAGCTGATTGATCAATCACTTTTATCTATCTATCTATATATATATATATATATATATATATATATATATATATATATATATATATATATATATATATATATATATATATATATATATATATATATATATATATATATATATATATATATATATATATATATATATATATATATATATATATATATATATATATATATATATATATATATATATATATATATATATATATATATATATATATATATATATATATATATATATATATATATATATATATTTTAGAATTATTCATTTAATATGCTAATAAAAAGTCGCAAATTTTGTGTCCAACAATTACTATTTCATCAACTAATTTTGAAAAAAATCTACCACATCAAATTACCACATTCTCCTGCTGAAAACAGAATTGGTCACATGTTAACAGATTTATTGAACATTTCGTTGGTGTAAATGAAAAACCTTGTATGTTGATTCTTGCGATTTTCAAAGTACAAACTTGTGTGCCCAATTTAGACAATTCTCTCAGGTTTTAAGATATGTTTACTGAACAGTATTAATGACAAATTATTTGTGAACAATATGTCAAAATATCAAGTAAAACATTTCAGTTTGGGAAAAGTTATAACACTTTTTTCCCTCCCCTTTAAAATTTTCAAAAAACGAGATACGAGGTTTTGCATTTACAACGACGATTTTCAGCAATTGATGTGTCACCTTATTCTTTGCCTTGATTTATGGAAAAAATAATTGCATGCAATTTCAAAAATTGGGTTTTGCATTTTGATCTATGTTATGGAAATAGGGGACCAAATGCATAACAAGGGCATATGGATGGCTCAGCGTTAAGCAGTTGTAACTGCCTATAAACATATAGGCAGTTACAACCATTTTGCGCTGAGCCATCAAATTATATTGTTTTCGATGTACTCTTGTTTTATATGTAAAAAATCTCATGTTTGTTTCCACTGTCTGTTTCTAGTCTCATCGCCATCACCATTTTGTATATAATGGAGAAGAAGAACAACAATGATAACCCTGGTAGCCATACAACAGTTATAAACAACCATTATCCACCAAGGTAAGAAATCATTTTCTTTAACCCTTTCCCTAACAAGACCTGGTTTTGCAACCCTAATAGAATTGGCTTGGGAAAACATTGAGACAAAAGAAGAAACTGCTGATAACCAGCAGTTTCTCCTTTTGTCTCAATATTTTCTATGCCATATTTTACACAAATCAAATCTTTAATAACATCCATTTTGTCATTTGTGGGAGTTTTTGAAGTGGATCACCCTAAAATTTTGTCGTTTGGGAAAGGGTTAATGCTTTTCGGTGGAATATCGGGAAATAACGGTAGATTATCATTTTGATAAAACTTACTGCCTATCAAGTGAAATTATCAAAAACTTGTGTCCCGCTTTCATTCATTTCATCCTATCTGACATTATGTAAGCCGGGCCAAATAAGTGACGTCATCATAAGCGTTGCATAGCAGTCACATGCAAAATGACGCGCTTTAAGAAAATCTGTCTTGAAATCTATGCATTTTGTCTAATTTTTGCGTTAAAGAAATAGAATAATTGTTTGTTTTTCGAGTAAGATCGATTGATACTTCATTTCGTGAACAACGAAAGCTACATTTTCACTTGTGGCTTCTGTTTTTGTTTTTGTTGTTCACTCAATGAAATGTAAATCAATTTTACACTGAAACAAACAATTATCCTCTATGTACTGGTAATACATTATCGGTCTTGCTATATCAAAAATGTCAAACAGGGTTGGGAGAATTTGTAATTGTGGAGCCTCATGTAAAAGGCAACCTAATTTTCAATTCTCCTAACATTTTTAAACATTTTAGAAAAACCCGAAAGTGAGTTCTATTTATATATATCTCTTCACGGAAATCATTGTTTTGGATGTTTCCTATTCATGAGTGAGCTGGGACTTTATGTATGAGAAACTAAAGTCTTAGCTGAGTCTGGTCTATATCTCTAAATTTGGTTCTATGGGCATCCCATAAGGTCCATTTTAGCGTGCCAGGTCACAATCAACTCTTTCCCAAACGAAAAAAAAATAGGTTGCTCCAAATTCAAAGGGGTTGCAGACGACAAAATGAATGATATCAAAGATAGGAATTGTGTGTAATATGGCACAGAAAATATTGAGACAAAAGGAGAAACTGCTGGTTATCAGCAGTTTCTTCTTTCGTCTCAATGTTTTCCCAAGTCTTTTCTCTGAGGAACGTCAAAACCAGGCCTTGTTTGGGAAAGGGTAAATGTTATACAATGTATATTGTATGTGTTTTTCAGTCCTGTAAATTCATCATCCCCTCAATCACCCAGTCCTCCTGGGTCTACACAAACAACAACAACAACAACAACTAAAGCTACTACTACTACTACTACAAGACAGACAACACTCCCCACAACACATGAACATACAAGTAAGTGATTAAACCTTTCCCAAACGGCAAAATTTTAGCCTAGTCCAAACTAAAAAATGCTGCAGACGACAATTTCAAGTGAATGAATTTTCAAATTTTGGTGTCGTTTCGGGTAGAAAACATTGTGGGAAATGGAGAAGTTGCTTGTCACAAGCAATTTCTTCATTTTCCACGATGTTTTACTAATTCATTACCTTGTAGGGAGTCATAAGGAGTCACTGTGTGGTAATGGGTTAACCCTTTCCCAAACAGCAAAATTTCAGGGTAGTTCCATTCAAAAACTGCTGCAGACAACAAAATGAATGCTAATCAAGAATGGATTTGTGTACAATATAGCTAAGAAAAATATTGAGACAAAAGGAGAAACTGCTGGTTGTCAACAGTTTCTTCTATTGTCTCAATGTTTTCCCAAACCATTTTTTCATTGGACGTCAAAACCAGGTCTTGTTTTGGAAAGGGTTAAATCCAGACATGACTTCAAAATTTTGGACTGGTCCAAATTAAAAAATGATGCAGAAGACAAATTTAAGTAAATGAAACTTTACATATTTTTTGTCTTTTAGGGTAGAAAACATTGTGGCAAATGAAAAAATTGCTTGTCACAAGCAATTTTTAAATTTCCTACGATGTTTTTCAAAAATCCTTTATTTTGTAGGACATTAAAGGGCACCATTTTGTGGGAATGGGTTAATCCTCATCCAAAACAATAGTGGCTGTCGATGTCCCTAAATTACACGGTGGATAATCACGTGATGTAACAATTTCAGAAAATCTTCAATAATTTTGTTAATATGGGACTGATTTGAATTCGGTTTGAAGCAGAGAAGGTGGACAGACGTCCGTCATTAGATGGACATAGTTGATTTTTAGCTCACCTGAGCACGAAGTGCTCGAGATGAGTTATTGTGGTCACTTTTTGTCGGGCGTCCGTCCGTCCGTCCGTCCGTCTGTCAACATTTGGGGTGTTTACAGTCTAGCATCCACAAAAGTTAGGCAATCTTGATCAAAGTTGGCCAAAACAAGTAGGATCATAAGTTATCGGACAAGTTCGATTATGGGTTTGATCGGATCAGAAAGTGCTGAGTTATCTGCCCTTGAATGTCAAAAAATGCTCTTTTTAAGTTTGTTTACTCTCTAGCATCTACAATTATTGATCAATCATGACAAAACTTGAACATAATGTTGGAGACCATAAGATCTTGGATGAGTTCGATTTTCAGTCTGATCTGACCAGAAAGATGAGAGTTATGTGCCCTTGAATTGGGCAAAATTGCCATTTTAGGCTGTTTTCAACCTTGTTTACACTCTAGAATCTACAATTATTAATAAATCAAGACAAAACTTGGACAAAATGTTTGGGAGCATAAGATCTTGGATAAGTTTGATTGTCAGTCTGATCTGATCAGGAAGTCCAGAGTTATGTGAGTTATGTAAGTCCAGAGTTATTAATCAATCAAGACAAAACTTGGACACAATGTAGGGGACCATAAGATCTCAGATGAGTTCGATTTTCAGTCAGATCTGACCAGAAAGATGAGAGTAATGCGCCCTTGAATTGGGCAAAATTGCCATTTTTGGCTATTTTTGACCTTGTTTACACTCTAGAATCTACAATTATTAATAAATGAAGACAAAACTTGGGGAGCATAAGATCTTGGATGAGTATGATTTTCAGTATGATCTGATCAGAAAGTCAAGAGTAAAGTGCCCTTGAATTTGATAAAATTGCTGTTTTTGACTGTTTTCAATCTTGTTTACACTCTAGAATCTACAATTATTGACCAATCAAGACAAATCCTTGACACAATGTTGGAGACCATAATATCTCGGATGAGTTTGATTTTCAGTCTGATTTGACCAGAAAGACGAGAGTTATGTGCCCTTGAATTTGATAAAATTGCCATTTTCGGCTGTTTTCGACCTTATTTACACTCTAGAATCTACAATTATAAAAAAAAAAAAAACAATGTTGGGCACCATAAGAGCTTGGATGAGTTCAATTTTCACGTTATTGACCATAAGTTCATATTCAGTCTTAAAGTCATAAATATCAATTGAATTGAACATAAGTGTTGCTCATATCATATTGGTTCGGGTGAGCGATTTAGGACCATCATGGTCCTCTTGTTTAAATTAAAAATCAACTGATAAAAAAGTTATTGAAGATAAACCAAAATTTTTGTTAATCTTCAATAACTTTTTTATCCATTGATTTTTTAAAAATCTATCATGAATATGTTATTCCTGACATTTTTCACCTTCTCAGCTTCAAACGGAATTCAAATTGGTCAAGTATTGGCAAAGTTATTGAAGATTATTGGAAATTCTAAGTCACGTGATTATACACCGTGAATTAGACAACTTCAAAAAGCACTGCAAGAAAAGAAGAAAATGTTGATGATTAGTATTTTCTCCTATTCTGAAATTAAACCAGGCTCCTATTTCTCGAAAAAACTTAAGTACGTTCTCAGGCTCAAATCTGACCAACATACTCAAATCACACGAAATCCACATGAACTTCAATCGAATACCCTTCAACGTTGGATAGTATTCTGTTGAAGTTGAGCATGTACTCATGAGTATGTACTTAAGTTCTTTCAAGAAATCAGGGCCAGGACTTATTAGGGAAAGCCATAACCTTCTCAAAAAAAAGGTTTCGACATCCATAGAAAATGCTTTTGAAAACATTGAAAGAAAAAGAAAATGTTGCACAGTAATAAAGATTGAACCCCACTACTCTGATATTAGAAAAAATTATGTCCCTTATTACGATACGCCCGAAGGGTGGAACTATGTTATGGCCCTGATCATCTGTCTGTTTGCCACTTTTGAAATTCAGTATCTGGTAATGGTGTAATATAGTATTGTATATGCTAATTTAAACATATGTTAAAGAATGTACATGTAAATTGAAAGTATGCCCTCCTATTTTGTAGGTACCCACAGCCCAAATTATCATCCCCCACCCATTCCAGCTAACTGTGAGGAGTCACAATGTACAGTGAAATGTTGTTTTACTCAAAGTGACGGAAATACTGTTATGAAAAGTTACCAGAATTTTATACATGATATGTTTGAGAGAAAAAATTCATACACCACATATAAACCAACCATCAAGATGTTAACTGCTAAACCGCCCCCTGCTCAGGTAAGTTCTCCTTTTCTCTCAATGTTTTTTAGCTCACCTGAGCACAAAGTGCTCAAGGTGAGCTATTGTGGTCACTTTTTGTCCGTCGTCCGTCTGTCTGTCCGTCTGTCTGTCCGTCCGTTCACAATTTCGTGTTTACACTCTAGCATCTACAAATATAAGCCAATCTTGACCAAACTTGGTCAAAACATGTATGGCCATAAGATCTCGGATGAGTTCGATTATGGGTCAGATCGAACTAGAAAGTCAGGAGTTATCTGCCCTTGAAAGCGAAAAATACTTAGTTTTGACATTGTTTACACTCTAGCATCTACAATTATTGATCAATCAAGACAAATCTTGGACATAACATTGCAGACCATAAGATCTCGGATTAGTTCGATTTTCAGTCTGATCTGACCAGAAAGACAAGAGTTATGTGCCCTTGAATTTGACAAAATTGCCATTTTCGGCTGTTTTTGACCTTGTTTACACTCTAGAATCTACAATTATTCATCAATCAAGACAAAACTTTGACACAATGTTTGGGACCATGAGATCTTGGATGAGTATGATTTTCAGCCTGATCTGATCAGAAAGTCGAGAGTTACTTGCCCTTGAATTTGACAAAATTGTCATTTTTGGCTGTTTTCGACGATGTTTACACTCTAGAATCTACAATCATTGATCAATCAATCCAAAACTTGGACACAATATTGGGGATCATAAGATCTGGGATGAGTTAGATTTTCAGTCTTATCTGATCAGAAGGATGAGAGTTATGAGCCCTTGAATTTGACAAAATTGTCGTTTTTGACTGTTTTTGACCTTATTTACACTCTAGAATCTACAATTTTTGACCAATCAAATTTTGGACACATGGTTGGAGACCATAAGATCTCATATGAGTTTGATTTTCAGTCTGATTTGACCAGAAAGGTGAGAGTTATGTGCCCTTGAATTTGATAAAATTGCCGATTTCGGCTGTTTTTGACATTGTTTACACTCTATAATCTACTATTATTTATCAATTAAGACAAAACTTGAACACAATGTTTGAGACCATAAGATCTTGGATAAGTTTGATTTTCAGTCCAATCTGATTAAAAAAAATGGAGAGTTATGTGCCCTTGAATTTGATAAAATTGCCGATTTCGGCTGTTTTTGACATTGTTTACACTCTATAATCTACTATTATTTATCAATTAAGACAAATCTTGTACACAATGTTGGATATCATAAGATCTCGGATGAGTTTGATTTTCAGCCTGATCTGACTAGAAAGTCGAGAGTTATGTGCCCTTGAATTTGACAAAATTGCTGTTTTCGGCTGTTTTCGACCTTGTTTATACTCCAGAATCTACAATTATTTATCAAACAAGACAAATCTTGGACACAATGTTGGGCACGATGAAATCTTGGATGAGTTCGATTTTCACAATGTTATTGACCATAAGTTCGTTTTCAGTCTTAAAGTCATAAATATTTTTTGAAATGAAGAAATGTGTTGCTTATATCATTTTGGTTCAGGTGAGCGATATAGGACCATCATGGTCCTCTTGTTATTATTTTCAAAACATAAATACACAACAAATAAACCCACCATTAAGATGTTAACTACTAAACCAGGTGAGTAAAATCAGCAGTTTCTTCTGTTCTCTCAATGTTTTACATTATTTTTAAAATATAGTAATCGTCAGTGTTATTGCAAAACCCCAAATATATATTTCATATTGAAAAAGTCTTGAAGACCCCACAACGTTTAGGCTAACACTTCCAAACAAGACTAGGTTTTGACAATGACATCCTTACTAGGAAGAACTGTGGAAAAAACATTGAGGCAAAGGAAGAAAATGCTGGTAACCAATAACTCTTGAACCATGAGTGTGATTGGGTTTTCATATTTCACATGTCTATCACATATTGTGATATTAGGCTGCAGCTGTAGCCCAGTTGGTAGAGCATCTGCCTCTTGGGTTCTGGGTTCCATCCTCAGCTGTGATGAATAAATATCCAGTCTGACAAAATTGTCACCTATCAATCGTTTAATATCGTTAACCTATGTGGGCAAGCAGCTGGAGGCTCGGTTAGGATGTTGTGGTAGTACTGGTATGAGAAATGACAGGAATCCATGTGGGGATATGGTAAAATGGTCCTTATACCATATGAAACCGCCATGAATCCTGATCTGACTGCTTATATACAGGCTGATCTAGATACATGGTAGTCTTGAATGCAACACAGGACCTTCTTACAGATCCTCGCTCATTTTGTATTATGTTTGTAGTTAAATTGTGACTCATCATGCTAAAAGGGACATTCTGGGAAGTGTGAAAAATGTAAATCCTTGTCAGTCTGTGCAGATGGCCCAGACTGACTACCCCTGCGAAAAAAGTTCAAGAACGCATTTCTAGTTCTAGAACAGTTCAAGAAGTGCCATTTAATGTTCCAGAACAGTTCTTGAACTAACAATAAACTTTTCGCAGGGGCAGGGTCATAACTTTCACTCTTAGGTAATTTTCTGAATCTTAAATATTTTCTATATCTTACAATGTTTTCATTTTCCAAAAACCAACATCTAGTCAACCTCTGCTGGGTCTGGTCCGTTTCTCTAACTAAGGTTTTATGGACCTGACTAGACTAGCCCTAGTCGTTTCTGTTCGCGTTATTTTTAAATGGGTGCATTATTCACTTTGAGACTTGCCTCTTTAATCCAAGTCCAAGCTATTTATTGCCAACAATATTCTAGTATTCTAGACTAGGATGTCATTTAAAAAGGGTCTTTGCTTTTAAACTATAACCTTAATACTAGGGTCTGGGCCAGACTAGGACCTGACATACCTTTTAGAAAGATGGATCACAAATCATGTTGCTTTAATTAACCCTTTCCCAAACAAGACCTGGTTTTGATGCTCTAATAGAATTGGCTTGGGAAAACATTGAGACAAAAGAAGAAACTGCTGATAACCAGCAGTTTCTCCTTTTGTCTCAATATTTTCTATGCCATATTTTGTACAAATCCTATCTTTCATTATATCCATTTTGTCATTTGTGTCATATTTTGAAGTGGATCACCCTAAAATTTTGTCGTTTGGGAAAGGGTTAATGTTCTAGAACAGTTCTTGAACTTAAATAAACTTTTCGTAAGGGCAGGGTCATAACTTTCACTCTTAGGTAAATTTCTGAATCTTAAATATTTTCTATATCTTACAATGTTTTCATTTTCCAAAAACCAACATCTAGTCAACCTCTGCTGGGTCTGGTCCGTTTCTCTAACTAAGGTTTTATGGACCTGACTAGACTAGCCCTAGTCGTTTCTGTTCGCGTTATTTGTAAATGGGTGCATTATTCACTTTGAGACTTGCCTCTTTAATCCAAGTCCAAGCTATTTATTGCCAACAATATTCTAGTATTCTAGACTAGGATGTCATTTAAAAAGGGTCTTTGCTTTTAAACTATAACCTTAATACTAGGGTCTGGGCCAGACTAGGACCTGACATACCTTTTAGAAAGATGGATCACAAATCATGTTGCTTTAATTAACCCTTTCCCAAACAAGACCTGGTTTTGATGCTCTAATAGAATTGGCTTGGGAAAACATTGAGCCAAAAGAAGAAACTGCTGATAACCAGCAGTTTCTCCTTTTGTCTCAATATTTTCTATGCCATATTTTACACAAATCCTCTCTTTGATAACATCCACTTTGTCATTTGTGTCAAATTTTGAAGTGGATCACCCTAAATTTTTGTCGTTTGGGGAAGGGTCTATAATGCTTTGGTAATAATTACAAATGTATTCTGTTTTATTTCAGAGTCCCCCACCTCAGATTCATATTGTTGTCAACACAAACACCAACAACCTGTCCTACAAGAATAACAAAAACCCACAATATAACGTACTCGGTGGTGGTCCTTACAGACGGAAAAGATCTACAGCAGGTACAACCCTTGAGTTTTGTTTTGTTAACCAATTTACCAAACGGCAAAAATTTATACTGATCCAAATTCTAAGATGCTGCAGACAATAATTTCAAGTGAACGGAATTAAAGATTTTTTTTGTCTTTTGGGATAGAAACATTGTGGGAAATGAAGAAATTGCTTGTCACAAGCAATTTCTTCATTTTTATGCTCCCCGAAAAAATTTCGGGGGAGCATATAGTCGCCACGCTGTCCGTCCGTCCGTCCGTCCGTCCGTCCGTGTGTCCGTGTGTCTGTCCGTGTTAACGAGAGAACATGACTTGGGTAGTTTGTAAGTTACGGAGGCATTTGTTGGGTATTTTTTTGGTGTTGGGTATACCCAAGACCATAAAGCTTAATTTTGTGTCCAACAAAACATTCTTGGGTAGCTGGAGAAAAATACCCATGAATTTTTCAGACACGATTTTGTCCAAATAAATGTCTATAAGTGTCCAAGACCATGCATCATATACGAAGGATTATTTACGACGTGCGTCGGGCTTTATTCGTTACCCAATACACCCAAATACACTTCCAAATTTTTAACAGTGACCTGCGCATGAAGTGAGCAAACAAAAGGTCACGTGGTCTTTTTACTATATAATTCATTGTGCGAGTCGTTATTTTCGCGCGAGCATTTTTCATTTATTCTGCCTAAGTATTAAGAATATTTTATACAGTCATTTGCGTTAATTATTAGAGTTTTCAGTTACAGGAATATTTTTGCAACTTTGATTGAAAAAAAGAGATTTTTTGGCTTGTAATCATTCGTACCCTGTCTCCATCGCCCATTACCACCATGCAAGTTCAGGATGAGCTACTGCTTTTGAAAACCATATAAAAAGAATTTTTCAGGAGCAAGTGAGCTCCTTAGTACTGTACAAGTGTGAGTGGTAATATTTTGCATGTGTTTGTGCTCTAGATTAGAGCCAATAATGGACAGGTCACAGGATGGATTCCCAGCCGCGGAGCCTGGACAATTATAAATTAACTTATTGCTGAAATATTGTTGAGAGGCGTTAAATTAAAAAAAAACAATTGAAAAGAAAAATGTTTTAAACTATTACCAAACAAGAAATTTTAATGTTTTGACTGTCAAGGGCGGATCCAGTTTTTTTTTCAAGGGGTGGGGGTGGGGTCTAGCCCATAACATGGCTTTGAATTTGTGAATTTTGTAATGTTAGATACCATACTAACGCTGTGTAGTCAAAATTCGATTTTCGACATATTCAAGGCGGGGTCCGGACCCCCGGCCCCCTTTTAGATACGTCTTTGTCTGTCTTACAGAGATTGTTTCAAAAATCATTTCAAGGGGCAAAATAATGAAATACTTTTAATCAGCATTTTCTCCTTTTGCCTCAAGGTTTTCGTTACTATATTACTATATTTTTCATGGGGGTCCAAGACCAATTGCCAGGGCGGGGGGGGGGGGGGGGTCCACGTCCAAATGATGACTTAAATGTGTCAAATTATATAACGTTAGGCCTATATTGACGCTTTAATAACATAGTCAACATTCAATTTTCGGCTGATTCCAGGGGGGGGGATGCGGACATCCCGAACCCCACCCCCCCCCCCACTCTAGATCCGCCCTTGCACAAAAAACCTACTTTCATGATACCCATTCTGTTATCTGCAAGAGCTTCCAAATTGAATCAGGTGCCGTTTAGGAAAGGTTTAAGCCGCTGTCAAACTTGAAAAGTCTAAATATTTTGTCGTTTGGGAAATGAGCTTTAACAGCTATGTTTTTATGATCAAATTGATCTACCATAATGAAATATCTTTCTTCATAAACCTTTCGGTACTGACATAATCATCTTCACACTGAAAATGGCATGTTTCGTACTATTTTTTTGTTGGGGAAGGGGGGTTTACGTGAATATGAGAGTTTAACCTTGCGGCTAGCCCTCAAAAGATCCGAGGATACTACTTTTTTGGAGGGTCAAAAATGACTTAAAAGTCGATAAAGGCCTTAAATGGAAGTCAGTCAATGATATCCCGTCGAGATTCACAGAGGAATCATCACTAAACGGAGTGTGAAGCCTCTTAAACTTCTTCTTTCCTCCGTTCATTTCCATTGCACGTTGGATGCTTTATAGTCTGGTTCCCGTACCTGAAATCTACTACGGATTTAAGTACGGTAGTAGCTAATATCTGACGGTCACTCAGACGGCCTGGACAGGTGACGCTTTCCATACACCGAGCCGTTTCATTGGTCTATCGATTATATCGATTGACCAATCAAAGGACAGAATGCAGTACCTGTTCCCAGTCGTAAATTCAGTTATTTACACGAATGGGTACCAGTCTAGATGCTTTACTCACATTTGGGTCAGAGCCTCGATCTGGCATCAAAAAGTGTTACTATTTTTAGTAACAAATTGGAAGTGTATTTGGGTGTATGAAAACGTTTGTATTTTCTTCCGATTGATCCCGATGTCCATTCGTTAGCCAATGAAAACGTTCGCGAATTTTCCGGGAATGCTCGGTAAGTCTCGGGATTCCTCTTTTTGAGTGACCTACTTCTTGGTACCTCGCCGCAAATCTTCGATGTTATTCATATAGGCGATCACAACAATGGGTGGAAAATCGGACTTGCATCTTATTTAGTATTCCAAACATACACAATGGGATGGAAAATTGATTGACGGATACAGGTATGTAAAAAATTTTCACAACGCAGTGCTATGAGAGCTAATAATACGGACTTGTAAATGGAACCGCCCCCGATATATTTCGTACATAACTATTTCGATCGTTTTTTTAATATGCTTCTATTGACATTTTGAAAACATCGAATATGTACGATATACAAGACAAATTCTTATTGAGATATGGGGTTACCGAAATCTGCTAATGAAAAAATAGGCTTGTTGTTAATGTGTGTTTTTTAAGGGTTGCCGTATTCCGGATGTTATCAGCATTTCGGATATTTCAATTAGTTACGAATAGGCTCTTATAACATGATTTATCTTTATTTAAAGAATATGTTATCAATTTCAATGATCATATTTAACCCTTTCACAAACAAGACAGTGTGAAACATCCTTGAATGAGAAAGAACAAAGTGAGAAAACTTTGAAGGAAAAGAAGAAAATTTTGAATTCAGAAATCAGCATTTTCTCTCCTTTTTTCTCTGAATATTTTGTACCATAATGTACACAGTAAGTGCTTCATCATTGATGTAGACCCAATATGATTTTATTTATTATTATCTACAGTGACTGGCAGATTTGGAATAATTTTATTTTCTGCTATTTGGGAAAGGGTTAACAAGTACAAATGTTATTCTTGCCATTATAATTTGCAAGTGCAAATCAGTTATAAAGTTTAATAGAGTGTTTCAACACAGAGATGTGAAAGGGACTCTGAAAGTTGTTTGTTCAATTGTGAGACCTGTGGTAAATATTGAAATTATGATCACTGTACATGTGCAAATAGTGTTTTTCTGACTTTTTCAGATGGTTGACAGGGACGTAAATAGCACCGACTGACTTTGTGGCTGCCACCTGATTGGTTGGAGGGGGGAAATGAGCTAATGAAAAATTCAGCCGGTCAGACACAATTTCAAAGTTTTTATAATGCTGCAAAGACAAAATATTGAAGCATGATGGTGACATACAGTTCAGCAGACAGTTCAACAAGATCCACCCAAGAAGCAAAAAGATTAAACAGACATTGTTGGAAACGATGGTTCTATTTTATTCGGTATTAATCCTTGCCACGAAATATTTTTTTTTAATTCTACAGTCGTAACAATCTATAGATCATATTTTTTAAGAACGATGCTTAAAATCGGACAATACTGTTTGGTACAGTTTGTTTAAAAAAAACTTTGATTAAAAATTCAGGGGTGATAAAGTTCAGGATTTATCAGAAATCCGGATCTAGAGCCCCCCAAAAAATCATTCTTGAGTTCAATGCAAATCCGAGGAGAAATGGGGGGGGGGGGGATGGAGTTGAATCGGGAGAAAACGGAAAGAAAAACATAGTGTGGGAGAGAAAACACACAAAGTCTGGAAGTATGTATCCTTTTTATATCTATCTAAGGTTAATTTAGGAGGAAAGGTTGTGCATTGGACACCGACACTTAGTCAAGACTCTTGCAGTCGTTATGAGCCACTGCACTTACCCCACCTTCCCTCTTTCTTCTGTCTTGCCCATATCTTTAAAAAGCTTTGGTAAAAAGAAGAAAATGCAAAATAGGGGGAAATCCCTGCCCATTTTTTTTTTTTTTTTTTTTTTTTTTTTTTTTTTTTTTTTTTTTTTTTTTTGATATGGTTGGACTTGGGCTTTTTTAGGGGGGGGGTGAATTGGGGGGAGCATTTTAGGGTGGTAAAATAACACCTTTAAGTATGATTTAGAGTGATAGGGTTTAAAATCATGATATTCATTTTCGGCTGAGGGCTTCGTTCCCCTTTGACCCTTTCCCACTCAAAGCCTAGTTTTAATGACATTTAAGGCTTAGGAAAACATTTTGACAAAAGGTAGAAATTGCACAATCACTGCAATTTCTCTTTTCCCACAATGTTTTCTCTCCTATCAGAAAACCAAAAAGAATGTTGAACAATTTTTAAGTCTTCAAATCCTTTCAATTTGGACAAGTTCAAAATTTGGCTGAGTGGGAATGGATGAGGAGACCGGTTTTTCAGTCATCGTCAATAAAAAAACCCACCTGTACCCAACAGAAAAATTAACCTATATAAAATCATATAATCAGAACCTAATCCGAGTCTTTTCTGATGAAAATTCGCTTTTGATATTCTGTTAACGCTCATTTACATCTGATTGCATTTCTATTCGAAAACGTATGAAACAGCGTCTTCAAAAACTTTAACCTGGTTTATATCTCGGGCACTATTTGAGATACAGCCTTGATACTTCACACATGGATACCTCCTGCTAAGACCTTTCATTTGGGACCATGACCTTTGACCTAGTGACCTTGACCTTGGAGGTTGACCTACTTTAAAAAAAAACTTTAACCTGGCCTATATCTCATGCACTATTATAGATAGAGCCTTGATATTTCACATATGGATACAACGTACCATGACTTTGACCTTGAGACCATGACCTTTGACCCAATGACCTTGACCTTTGACTCTTTTTTGTGACAAGCTCTCGTATAGGCAAGCTACGTTGTCCGCCGACAACTCTTGTTCTGTTGGGTACAGAGTCTAAGGGTCTTACTGGGTAATAGTCCATGTCATTATTGGGTTTCACAGTCTTAGATGATTTTTTTATTTTAATATTCTTTGGTTGTTTGGTAACATGTCCAAAGTATTTACTGGATACACTGTCCAAGACATTGTTGGGTTCGGATAATATGATTTTATACAGTATGATTATTTGTTTGGTAGTGAGTCTATGGGTTTTATTGGGTTATTGTCCATGTGATTGTTGGGTTCTATAGAAGTGTTTTTATTTTAATATTTTTTGGTTGTCTGTTAATTTGTCTAAAGGTTTTACTGGGTACACTGTCCAAGACATTGTTGGGTTCGGATCATATGATTTTATACAGTTTGATTATTTGTTTGGTAGTGAGTCTATGGGTTTTATTGGGTTATTGTCCATGTGATTGTTGGGTTCTATAGAAGTGTTTTTATTTTAATATTTTTGGTTGTCTGTTAATTTGTCTAAAGGTTTTACTGGTTACACTGTCCAAGACATTATTGGGTGCTGTTGATCAGGCCTTGAATTACCCCAAAAAGATAACTTGCATTTTTTACAACTTGCTTTTGATATCACTTGCAAAAAGACAAATTTACTCGAAATATGGTTTTGAATATTAAAAGATAAGTTTCATATGAGTTGAAAATGATTTTGACATTGACGTTGTTTTAGTGACATTTCAGTGATTAAAAAACATAAAATCTACACTTCTCTCTGAACTCATTTGGATTTGGTACTACATGTATTGATGACAACAGGGCTCTTGGTAACGACAAAACTGTTGTCTGAGACGACAACTTTTCCCGGGGGAACAACAAATAATCCAATCAAAGGATTCTGGAGGTCGACAACTTTAATATATTGTGCGTCAAACAGTAGCAGTCTTTATGTCCGGGGAGCTAATTTCACAGCCCTAGTTTTGGCGTCAGCGTCGCGTCTTCAAAAACTTTAACCTGGTTTATATCTCAGGCACTATTTGAGATAAGGCCTTGATACTTCACACATGGATACCTCCTGCCAAGACCTTTCATTTGGGACCATTACCCTTGACCCTGTGACCTTGATCTTGGAGTTTGACCTACTTTAAAAATAATTGCTGTTTTTGTGACAAGCTCTCGTATAGGCAAGCTACGTTGTCCGTGGACAACTCTTGTTTAGCGAACCGGGGCTTTATGTCCGGGGAGCTAATGTCACAGCCCTAGTGTCGGCGCCGCGTCCCGTCCCGTCGCGTCTTCACTTGAAAAACTTTAACCTGGTTTATATCTCAGGCACTGTTAGAGATACAGCCTTGATTTTTCATACATAGATACATCTCAACAAGACCTTTCATTTGAGACCATGACCTTTGACCTAGTGACCTTGACCTTTGAGTTTGACCTACTTTTGAAAAAACTTTAAACTGGCCTATATCTCAGGCACTATAAGAGATACAGCCTTGATATTTCATACAAAGATACATTCCGATAAGACCTTTCATTTGGGACCATTACCCTTGATATTGTGACCTTGACCTTGGAGTTTGACCTACTTTTAAAAAATTTGCTGTTTTTGTGACAAGCTCCAATATATGCAAACTACATTGTCCGCGGGCAACTCGTTTTTTTTTTGGTGTGTGTGTGTGTGTGGGGGGGGGGTGTATTTGTCCATGTTATTGTTGGGTTCATTAGGAGTTTTTTTCTAAGAATTGAGGTTATATTTTTTCGCATTTATTGTCTCGTGAAGTAAGGGAGCCTGTTAAAAATATTCCATGAAGAGCTTCGCACTTCATGGTTAAATTTGAAACACTCTCAATTACTTCATGAAGCACTGATTGTTAAAAAAAACTAAAATCATTTCTTACATTTATAAATTTTTCTGATTTAAACTTAGTCAATATCAGATCATTTACAATAAAGGTAATCTGAAACATTTTAATTATTTCATCCTGAAGCTGTAAATACATTTTAAAGAACAGCCTCTGTTCCACCCTTTCTCCGCCTTTGTCACCCCATATGTGGAAAAAACGTAGTGCGCAATTGCATATTTTTTAATTCAAACTCTACTGAATCGATTATCAAGTAGCATTTACAGTGAAACTGATTGGAAAAAAGATATTAATTTGGAACAATGTTTTCATACTTTATCAAAAAATAAGTTCTAACATTATTTCCCATGGGGTAAAAATCATTTGTATGGAAGACTGCCATGTTGGCATACTTAATTCATAGGCTGACAAAGTAAGTTTTGTCATATGGCTTCATTGAAGGAAAGTTAGTAGCAAGTGTAAATATTTTGATATTTTTGGTTGTTTGGTAAATTGTCTAGGTTTTACTGGGTACAGTCCAAGGCATTTTTGGGTTCTGATTATGTCATTTTTACATGTGGTTTGATTATTTGTTGGGAAGAGTCTAAGGGTCTTATTCGGTACACTGTCTAAGGTATTGTTGGGTTCCGATTACATGTATATGATTTTTATACAGTTTAATTTTTTGTTGGCTAGAGAGTCTAAGGGTCTTATTGGGTACACTGTCTAAGGCATTGTTGGGTTCCGATTACATGTATATGATTTTTATACAGTTTGATTTTTGTTGGATAGAGAGTCTAAGGGTCTTATTGGGTACACTGTCTCAGGCATTGTTGGGTTCTGATAACATGTATATGATTTTTACACAGTTTGATTTTTTGTTGGATAAAGAGTCTAAGGGTCTTATTGGGTACACTGTCTAAGGCATTTTTGGGTTCTGATAATATGTATATGATTTTTACAGTTTGAATTTTTGTTGGATAGAGAGTCTAAGGGTCTTATTGGGTACACTGTCTAAGGCATTGTTGGGTTCCGATAACATGTATATGATTTTTATACAATTTGATTTTTTGTTGGATAGAGAGTCTAAGGGTCTTATTGGGTACACTGTCTTAGGCATTGTTGGGTTCCGATTACATGTATATGATTTTTATACAGTTTGATTTTTTGTTGGATAGAGAGTCTAAGGGTCTTATTGGGTACACTGTCTAAGGCATTGTTGGGTTCCGATTACATGTATATGATTTTTATACAGTTTGATTTTTTGTTCGAAAGAGAGTCTAAGGGTCTTATTGGGTACACTGTCTAAGGCATTGTTGGGTTCCGATAACATGTATATGATTTTAAAACAGTTTGATTTTTTGTTGGATAGAGAGTCTAAGGGTCTTATTGGGTACACTGTCTAAGGCATTGTTGGGTTCCGATTACATGTATATGATTTTTATACAGTTTGATTTTTTGTTGGATAGAGAGTCTAAGGGTCTTATTGGGTACACTGTCTAAGGCATTGTTGGGTTCCGATAACGTGTGTATGATTTTTATACAGTTTGATTTTTTGATGGATAGAGAGTCTAAGGGTCTTATTGGGTACACTGTCTAAGGCATTGTTGGGTTCCGATTACATGTATATGATTTTTATACAGTTTGATTTTTTGTTGGATAGAGAGTCTAAGGGTCTTATTGGGTACACTGTCTAAGGCATTGTTGGGTTCCGATAACGTGTATATGATTTTTATACAGTTTGATTTTTTGTTGGATAGAGAGTCTAAGGGTCTTATTGGGTACACTGTCTAAGGCATTATTGGGTTTCGATTACATGTATATGATTTTTATACAGTTTGATTTTTTGTTGGATAGAGAGTCTAAGGGTCTTATTGGGTACACTGTCTAAGGCATTGTTGGGTTCCGAATACATGTATATGATTTTTATACAGTTTGATTTTTTGTTCGATAGAGAGTCTAAGGGTCTGATTGGGCACACTGTCTAAGGCATTGTTGGGTTCCGATAACATGTATATGATTTTTATACAGTTTGATTTTTTGTTGGATAGAGAGTCTAAGGGTCTTATTGGGTACACTGTCTAAGGCATTGTTGGGTTCCGATTACATGTATATGATTTTTATACAGTTTGATTTTTTGTTCGATAGAGAGTCTAAGGGTCTTATTGGGTACACTGTCTAAGGCATTATTGGGTTCCGATAACATGTATATGATTTTTACAGTTTGATTTTTTGTTGGATAGAGAGTCTAAGGGTCTTATTGGGTACACTGTCTAAGGCATTGTTGGGTTCCGATTACATGTATATGATTTTTATACAGTTTGATTTTTTGTTGGATAGAGAGTCTAAGGGTCTTATTGGGTACACTGTCTAAGGCATTATTGGGTTCCGATAACATGTATATGATTTTTACAGTTTGATTTTTTGTTGGATAGAGAGTCTAAGGGTCTTATTGGGTACACTGTCTAAGGCATTGTTGGGTTCCGATTACATGTACATGTTTATGATTTTTATACAGTTTGATTTTTTGTTGGATAGAGAGTCTAAGGGTCTTATTGGGTACACTGTCTAAGGCATTGTTGGGTTCCGATAATATGTTTATGATTTCTATACAGTTTGATTTTTTGTTGGATAGAGAGTCTAAGGGTCTTATTGGGTACACTGTCCAAGGCATAGTTGGGTTCGGATAACATGTATATGATTTTTTATACAGTTTGATTTTTTGTTGGATAGAGAGTCTCAGGGTCTTATTGGGTACACTGTCCAAGGCATAGTTGGGTTCCGATAACATGTATATGATTTTTACACAGTTTGATTATTTGTTGGGAAGAGTCTAAGGGTCTTATTGGGTACACTGTCTAAGGCATTGTTGGGTTATGATAATATGAATCAATTTCAAAGGGACGGGTAATCTTAGTCTTCTTTTCTTGCTCAGTTATGGCCCTTGTATGATTTGAAAATTTTACTTGGTGTTTCATATCTCAAAAACTATCAAGGGTATTCACTTGAAACTTGGATTACATTTTTTTATTATCTCAGCTCTGATTTATTTAGTTTATTCCAAAAGGTACAGAGAATTATAACTCTGCCTAGTTCTGCTTACAGTTATTAAAGCACCTAGTGCTCATGGGAGCTCTTTGGATTGATGACTAAGCCTCCTCGTCTGTCAGAATTTGCTTCTAATATCTGTTGCTCTGAAGCAAGTCACCAGATTTTCAAAATTTTACTGAATTTGCTAGCTTTTATATGTTATAAACTAGAATGGCTCTATTAGTATGTATGTACTGATTAATGGTCTGCACGGACTGAAGGATTTGGAAATAACCTTATGTAAGTACTGGTTGTGAAAGCCCGGAAACATGTGGATGCGTTTCTTGCCGCCATGATATGACCTTAGCTGTGAAAATGGTGTTAAACTCCAATACAAATGAATAGAATGAAGGAGAATACACAATTAAAATGTCCAAGGAAAGAACCCAAGTATTATGTCCAAAGGAAATGCCCAATAATATACCTGTCGTAAGAACATGTTTGAATACCCAATAACAAGTAGCCATCAAGTGTTTTAAGGAACAACCCAAGATGTGTTCCATCGTAGGTACGTCCGTCCGTCCGTCCGTCCGTCCACAGCCATATCTCAGCAACCCTTGGACCAAATTCAATGAAACTTCACATGTGAACTCCGTGGGTCAATACCTAGAGACCTTTTTCTCGGTTTGTAAATTTAAGGCTGCGTCATGGAAAAAGGGGCCTTAGTGTAAAAATTAGTTTTTCTCTTATTTCTCTTCATCTAATGGGCAGAATTTAATGAAATTTTGTGCTCATGTAATAAATAGGATGTTCTAGACCATATTCTATAAATAATGTGTGTACAAAAAAGCTGTCATGGGAAAAGGGGGCTTAATGTATGATAGCTTTTATTTTGTGACAAACACTTATTAGGGGAGCATAATCCGTCTGTGACGGCTCTTGTTCACTATGTTTTCCCAGGCCTTTTCTAGTGAGGGAGTCAAAAGGCATCACTGTGCAGTAATGGGTTAATGCCCTCGTCATCCGTCTGTCTGTCCATCCATAAGCAATAATTTCTCTTGTGTGTTATAGGGCTAAAACTGATACAAAATTTCTATCCGGTTACCGGTCTAGCAATTACCCGCGGATACTCGGATACATGCACAAATGGATAATTTGTGACTTTAGGTGACTTAAAATCCAATTAAAGTATAGGAGCAATCTGCCAAAAGAAACATGCAGACGAGTTGACTCGGCAGATTCAACTTGCCTGCATGTTCTTATTGGTGGATTTCCAAATGTATTCCCCTTATCTCCCTTTCTAGTTTGATCCTTGACAACACATTGTGCACTATTTTCGTCATTGCATGTGATTTTGACCGTCTAGATAATGCTAGATTATCAATACATGTTTAAAGCCAAAAATAATCATCAGGTAACGGGTAATAAATTTGTACCTGGGTACTGGCAATTTTGTACCCTACTCACAGGTACTCGGAAACTCATTTCAGTCCTACTCTTTAAGTTCTCAACCTTTTCCTAGACAAGACATTCTTTTTCCTTATTTCGTACTAGAAGAGGCTTGGGAAAATATTGACTCAAAACATGAAATTTTTTTGGCCAGGCCATTGGCCCTATATTCTCACATATGACCCGTTGAATTTAAGCATAAGGGCTAAAATGGTCCACATAAAATTATATATTCTTGAGTGTAGAAATTGGCACATTGTCCTTACTTAAATTAATATAAAATGAAACTTGTGCAATCTTTTACAATTTGAATCCAAATTGACCAACCAGAACATTTATTGGATGGCCAATGAAATGAAACCTTTTTCACATGCCAGGATGCATGGTGTATCCTGACCTATGGCCCAGGGGCCTGTTTCATCAAAACAATTTTAAGACTATTTTTGACTTACCGATGTCTGAAATATCGCGTAGAACAACAATTGCATAACCCATGTCTTGATAGATTGGCAATACCCGTTTCTTTTCCTAAACTTGTCGAAAGTCATCGGTAAGACAAAAATTATCTTAAATGTTTTGATGAAACTGGCCCAGGTATTTTCTACTGGTAGGCCCTTTGCCCACATGCCACACTAACACTACAGCTTGGTTTTGGAAGAAAAGCTGTGATATTTTCTATAATTATGGATTCACATTAACTTTGGGCTATAATCTGATATTTTCCAACAAAAATATGGACTGTTCTTATTCGAAAGCTAATGCCAAAAATAAAATGATTGATGATATAGATATGGTTTTCATACTATATAGTCTGATACAATACAGAAAATATGAAGACAAAAGGTAGAAAATGCCCCAATGTTTTCACAAGCCTTTACAAATAAGGACGTCAAATCAGGTTTTGTTTGAGAAGGGGTGAAAAGAAAAGGCTTGGAAATACATCGAGATGAAAGAAGAAAATGCTGATAACCAA
Source organism: Fragum sueziense (assembly GCA_963680895.1). NCBI lineage: Eukaryota > Metazoa > Mollusca > Bivalvia > Cardiida > Cardiidae > Fragum > Fragum sueziense. The sequence goes on from OY804602.1 coordinate 24,964,799, forward strand.
TAAGTGCATATCGCCTTCGAATCATTATCAAAACGCTAATTTATTTCAGAAGACACAGTAAGTTTTGGAGCAGAGATCAGTGTGGTAGAAGTTAACTTTACTGTGACTGAGGACTATAAAGTAGAAAAGTTGTCTATGCCTAACAATCTTACTTATACACTAGAATACAGTCCTTATTTTGATGTGGATTCTTATACACTGCATTTTGGGTAAGTTATCTATACATGTACACTTAAGATCTCTTTGTATTTTAAAAAGATGAGACGGAAAATAGTACAGTTGAAAGTTGTAGTGTGGAGGAAAATGTTTGAAGTCACAGAAGAAATTCTGTTACGTGACAAGGCACTTTCACATATGAATATGTGACCCATCACGCTAAAAGGGACCTTATCCGAACTCCAAAATTTCAAACTTTGACAAACTTGTCAGATTAAGAACAGGTAAACTAGATCCCATATGCGAAAAATGAACATATAGTTAGATGAGGAAAAACATTCCGGATTTAGAAAATTACTTAAAAGTGAAAAGTGGCGGCCCTAGTCTGGCTGCGCGGACTGCGCAGACAGACTAGGGTCCATATTTTTCACACATCCAATAAGGTCCCTTTTAGCATGACGGGTCACATATGTTTAAAAACCAATGCCTTTTTCACAAACAAGTTCCTTTGGGAATTAATGAAGTTCTTTGCCACTGTGAAACTTTTAACTCAAGACTCATTGCTTATGTAACCTACTGTTTTGAGCAGCTGTAAGTTTGGTCTATTAATCTATTGAATCCTTGCAGCTTCATCAATTTTGTATCTGTTTCCTTTCAGCATTGAAGAAGGTCATGAGGTACACCTATGTCATCATGATTTGTCTGAAATCTGTAACTCTTCAAATACAGCCGAGGCAGATTGGACTAGTCCCGAAACTGCATCTCAGGTGAGTTTTGAAAAAGTTGTCATGAGAAATATCAAGAAAAATTAATTCTTTTCCAAACAAGACCTGGTTTTTGACATCCGTATTACAAAATTCTTGGGAAAACATCGAGACAAAAGAAGAAAATGCTGATAATTAGTATTTTCTCCTTTTGGCTCAATGTTGTCTAAGCCATATTCCTAAATTTTACCTGTAGTAACATACATTTTGTTATCTGCAACAGCATTCAAGTTTGATGACCCTAAATTTTGCCATTTGGGAAAGGGTTAAAACTAAAGCATTAAGAATAACCCACAACCTTGTATTTTGTTACCAAATTTATTAAGCTTTGATCACTGTCATAAGCACTTGCACATTTTGAATATACAAAAGATTTGTCTGTAGGTTTTGTCTTTAACTATAGTTTTTGTCTAACAAAAACAATATCCTCATATTCTATTGTTGATAATGGGGACCAATTTTATCAAGTATACAGTGACGTAATTTCTGACAAACATAGTGCTTCTTTGGTTTTGTTATAAAATCTCGGAACTGCGGCTTGATTCAAGCCGTAGTTTTGACATTTTGTAACAACACTGACGGTTTATCAAAACATAATGGTAAACCTGGTCTATATTTAGGACAAAATTCATTGCTATAAGTTCTTTATATATTTCAGTGGAGAGTGCCCATGGGAAAATATAAAGATATGTTTTTGAGATTCAGAGTCACTAGTGAGGTAATATTCTATACTTCCTGTTCTTTCTTTGAAATCTTCAATGTACTTTCTTTGAAATCCTCAATGTTCTTTCTTTGAAATCTTCAATGTACTTTGTATGAAATCTTCAATGTACTTTCTTTGAAATCTTCAATGTACCTTCTTTTAAATCTTCAATATACTCTCTTTGCAATCATCAGTGTACTTTCTTTGCAATTTTCAATGTACTTTCTTTAAAATCTTCAATGTTATTTCTTTGAAATATAATGTTATTGAAATTTTAACTTGCTTTCAAAAAATATCTCTCTATTGAATTTCTTTGTTGCTTATTCTTTGAAATCTTCAATATACTCTCTTTGAAATCTTTAAGGTACTTTCTTTGAAATCTTAAACATTCTTTTTGAAATATTTCTTGTGCTTTCTTTGAAATATTCAATGATCTCTCTTTGAAATCTGTAGTAATGCTTTCTTAGAAATATATTTGATGCACATTCATTGAAATTTTGAGCGTAGCTGAATGGACTGTTTACAGAATACAAATATGTATTTTTCCAGGAGTAGTATTGTAAATTCATAGATAATAGCGACTTGTGAACAGAGAGCTAGAAACTCTCAAGTATTTTTAGCTCCACTTTTCAAAGAAAATGAGAGCTTATACTGTCACCTGGGCGTCGGCGTTGGCGTCGGCGTTGCAACAAAGGCTAAAGTTTTTTCAAACACCAATAACTTCCATGCTATCAAAGGGATTCAACCCAAACTTGGAATACTTATTCACCGTCACACCCTCTACCTCACTACCAGGGCCCATGACCCTGGCTCCACTATATTAGGAGTTATGCCCCTTTATACTAAGCAACTTAGAAAGTCGAGCGCGCTGTCTTCGTACAGCTCTTGTTTCCTTTATTCTCAATATTTTCCTTCTCATTTCAGGGAAACAGCAATGTTTGTGTACAACCTGGAGAGGAGTCTAATGGACTGTTTACAGAATACAACCTGTATTTTGCTAGGAGTTGTATTGTAAACTCATAGATTATAAGATACCAAGAACATGAAGTGCTGCCAAAAAATGCAGATGTCTCTGAACATCCATCAGATTCAAGAAATATTAGTACAACCCATTACCAGATGTCAAAATTTTGGACTGCTCCAAATTCAAAGATGTTGCAGATGAAAATTTCAAGTGAATGCAATTTTACTTATTTTTGGTCTTTTTACATAGAAAACATTGTGGGAAATGAAGAAATTGCTGGCCACAAGCAATTTCTTCATTTCCCACTATGTTTTTTCAAAGCCATTATCTTGTAAGGGGTCAAATAGAGTTACTGAGTGGTAATGGGTTAAGTAAGCCTGGAATCAGAGCTAGGTCCCTCCTGGCATTTGAGACCAACATGATCATGGCTCTAGATCAGCTTGTACATACACTTATCAAGATCTATGCTGTGGCCTACTAGGTGCTCCATAAACCCATTACCAAACAGCAACATTTTGAGCTCGTCGAAATTGAAAGAAGTTGCAGACAACATTTACACTCACTTTGATAAAATTTTGAAATTGTATGACTTTTGGGGTAGAAAACATGGTGGGAAATGAAGAAATTGCTTGTCACAAGCAATTTCTTCATTTTCCACAATGTTTTCCAAAGCCTTTACCTTATGGGGCATCAAACAGCGTCAATATGTGGGAATGGGTTAACTGTAGCATCTCTTGGGCTGCAGCATGGAATATGCTCAGACTGTCTTTAGTTGCCATCTGATTTGAATCCATAATGATCTCAAAATGCCTATTTTGTTCTTCTGAGTACAAAACATTGTGAGAAATGAAGACATTGCTTGTCACAATCAATTTCTTCATTTTCCACAATGTTTTCCATTGTCATTATCTGGAAGAAAGTCAGTGAGAGCTATTGTGTAGAATGCCATAGGAGCTAATTTGTCAGATCCAGGCTCAATGTTTCATTTTTATGCTCCCCGAAGGGAAAGCATATAGTCGCCTCTTTGTTTGTCCTGTCCGTCCGTCATTTGGTCCGTCCGGAGCGATTTCTCCATAACCCTTGGGCCAAATTAAATGAAAATTACCATGTGAACTCCTTATGACATAATGCCGATGTGCTTTTCCCGTTTTTGTTTATTTGAGGACTCATCACGTGAAAAGGGGACTTAAGGTAAAATACAGTTTTTCTTAATTTCTCCTGGTCTAATGGTCAGAATCTGATGAAATTTCATATTTGAGAGTAGCAAATCAGATGCCTGATCATAAACTATAAATATGTCATGGAAAAAGAGGGCTTTACAATTTTTAGCTCTCCATTGCATACATTTATTGTGACAATGCCTTATTCGGGGAGCATAGTCGGTCTCTGACAGATCCTGTTTTGGTGTGACAAGTAAAGAGTTCAATGCAATAGCTGCAATAAACTATCAACTCATTTCCATACTTTGAGGCTTTTTGACTCCCACAAGATGTATGCTTTGGAAAGCATTGTGGAAAATAAAGAAATTGCTGATGACAAGCAATTTCTTTGTTTCGTGTAATGTTTTCTACCTTAAATGAACAAAAAATGTAAAATTTCATCTGCAACATCTTTGAATTTAGACTAATCTTATGCTTTTCCATTTGGTAATGGGTTAATATTGATAAGCCTATTAAGTTTAAATAAACTTTTCATTATTCTTGTAAGACATAAAGTGCTATATCCCTGACATAATGTTTTTTAGCTTGTGCATGTATATCTTTTAAACCTTTCCCTGATGGCAATGTTTCACGGTGATTAAATTCGACAGCTACTGCAGAATGATGCAAAGCCAGTTTTAACTAAGCTGGGATTTGTATACAATATGGCACAGAAAAAAATAGGTGAGAGGATTATATGCTAGTTATCATCATTTTCTTCTTTTGCCTCGATGTTTTCATTGGCATATTCTATCAGGGATGTCAAAACTGTGTGTTGTTTGGGAATGTTTAAAACATTTTGCAAAGGATCTACCATATTTGCAAAAAAACATGGTTTCCATACCATTAGGGATTCTTTGTCATATTGATTTGTCTTTTTTGTAATTGAATCATAAGTTCATCGATTTTAGTGCTATATTCCATTTAAATGTTAGTCCTCTCACAGACAGAACAATTCTAGACTGTTCCAACTTAAGGGCTGTCGCAGACTACAAAATGGATGTCGATAAAGACGAGATTTATGTACAATATATTTTAAAAATATTGAGACAAAAGGAGAAAGTGCTGGTTAATAGCATTTTCTTCTTTTGCCTCAATGTTTTCCCAATGTTTTCCCAATTAATTTTTATCGGGGATGTCAAAACTAGGGTCTTATTTGAGAAAGGGTTATGGACATGTACATTTTTTCATTGAATCGCAAAATCATCAACTTTTGTGTTAATTGCTGTTAAATGTGAATAATTATGTTTTTGTATCAATACTCAATGTATGTTTATGTTCTTGAAATTTGTTGTTCCAAATGTGTTGTTTTTATAGATGCCTTTTACTATTATTATTTGATAAATTTTGTCAATTTCACCATTGCTAATTTGAAAGATTCGTTATTGTACAATTTCATAGATGTTGAATATTACTATGGAGAATGTTTATTAGTATGGTTTAAAAAAGTCTTTTGCAAACAATGACACCTTTTGACGCCCTATAAGATGATGGCTTTGGAAAACATTATAGAAAATGAAGAGATTGCTTGTGACAAGCAATTTCTTCATTTCCCACAATGATTTCTATCCAAAAGGTCAAAAAATTTCCAAATTTCATTACAATGAAAATTTCGTCTGCAACTTCTATGAATTTGGGTAAGTCTTAAATTTTACTGTTTGGGAAGGGGTTAAGCATCTGAGTGTTACATGTAAACGTAAAAAACATTGAAGAAAAGACAGAAAATGCGGAACACAGGCAATTTCACATTTTCCTCAATGTTTTCCCCCAGTTAAAGAAAATTTTCATCCTGACATTCAGAATAATGACTTATTGTTTGTAACTGTAACACCTTGACACTTGGACAGGCTTAGGAATGGGAATGGGTGGAATATAGTCCATTTTGCAACGCCTTTGAACAGATCATCTTTGGAAGTTAACCCTTTCCCAAACAAGGCCCGGTTTTGATGTCTCTTATAGAAAATGAATGGGAAAACAATAATGCAAAAGAAGAGAGTGCTAACCTCAATGTTTTCTCAAGATTTTTCTGTTGCAACGTCAAATCCAGGTCTTGTTTTGTAAAGGATTAATGTTTCAATTTTAGCATGCAATATTATTAAAAGATTCGTTTTAATTTTTAAATCCTAATATTTAATGTAGCATGTTCAATCACAAGGAAGAATACCTGTAATGCGTCCATTTTTTCGAGTGGCATCGTTTCGTATCCGAACTTGTTTGGGCGAGTTTGTAAACATTCGGCGGTAGAAAGTTCCAACACTGAATGTTTTGGACATGGCTTCAAATAATTTCGACGTCGCGAGAATCTCATTAGGGGTGTTCTACCATAATGAAATTATTCAGTTTTCCTGTTCACCTTTTGAGATGTTGTTGGTATATTAAAATGAGACGATGACATTTTAAGACTGTTTAATGATGTTTTAATAACACCAACGAAATATTGATTAAAGATATTGAAATTAATATAATTCTTCTATTTTTGAATGATAGAATACCATGTTTGGAGCATTGACGTCACTTTCAATTTTAGCGTTCGCGGCCAGATTGCATTACATTTAATTGTGTCTGCTTTTTGACCCATTCCCAAACAGCAAGATTTCAGACACCGCGATTTGATTTAAAAAAAACTTTAAATCGTTAAAAGTGATGTTGAACCCTCATTCAACCAAAATGAAATAACGAGAAATTGATCTATTTCAAATTTTAGTGTTTGTTTTATTTCTTGGAGACATGTTTGGATAACCAACTCTTTCCTACTAAGAAGATATTAATGAGCCAGGATCTGGAAAAACGTCAGATCAGGATCTATTTTGTTCTCTAATTCTAAATAGGTTCTTCGTGACCTGTAGTAACTTAAAGAAAGCAGCATGGATGCATATTGGACTGCATTTGACAACAGCCTGAGAACTTTGATATTGATCAGACTGTGTGTACACGCGGGCTGATCATATACTTAAGGAAAAAAGAAACGCAACAACAAATACATTTGATCATACGTTTTGTTTTTGTCTTTCTCAAAATCATCCTCACTCGACTACTTTTTTCAGTGCATAGTAAAACTTCATCATTTGACTTTCTAGTGTAAAAATTTCGTCAAGGTCACAGATTGTATGTGCCGTAAATACGCGTTTAAATGAGAGTAGTATGGCGTCAATGTTAAATTCGTTCTTGCATGCAATCCAATTTGACGTTTACGATTCCTGGCAGAAATTTGATTGTTTTACTGTCCGTGAATAGCATCAACAATTTTTCTCGATAAGATAATTTGTTTACGTAGGTAAAATAAGCAAAGGTTATGGTCCTGACGTTAACGACCGCTTTTCTGGCGACCGTCAGTTGTTCCGTTCGTTTTAAGACGTTATCTCAAGCAATATTTTGTCAAACGATGTACACCAAAGTCAGCAGCAATTGCGGGTTGAGATGTTCCATTCGTAAACATCACAATTGCTACCGGACGACGTCTTTGAATCAATCGCAAAATGATATGAGGGGTTAAATCCAAACGAAAATCATTGCATTTTGTCGAGTCGACGTGCATCTACACAAATCAAAAGAGTTTTATGTAAAGTTTGGGCATTTAAAGGTTTGCACGTGAGAAACGTGTAAACTTATCTCACGAGAAACGTCTAAACTTATCTCACAGGTAAGACAGTTTCAAACGTAAACAAAACAATCAAAAACAATATACAGTTCCCTGTAATAATCAGTAACAACTTTGACTCTATAACATAAAAGAATTAAGAGAAATAACAAAAATAGTTGTTGCGTTTCTTTTTTCCTCTAGTATAGTTCGTAGTAGTCTCGGACGCTTTATGGACTCTTTTTATCAATGTCCTGTTCTGTTGTCAAAACTAGATTCATATAATGCCAATGTTAAACATAACACTAAAAAGACCTGCTTTTGGCGTCCCATATAAAGCAAGTTAAAACCCGGAAAAGAAATGTAGAAAATGCTCATCAGTTGCATATTCTACTTTTGTCTTAATATTTTCGGTGCTATATTGTAATTGGATACTATATTTGCCAACAACCAATCTGTATCGTCTACAGCAGATACGAAATTAGAACATGCTAAATCATGCCATTTGGAAAGTGCTAATGCTATAATTTATGTAATAATTGAAACTAGAGTGACACACGTTGGTTTGACGTTGATTTGACGTTACGTATTGTGACAATTTTTCCGGATGTAACTTGCATCTGCCTTGTTACATGTCATGTCCGCTTCGCGTTTCAATAAACTTAAACATTTAAAATTATCTTTTGTTCGATGTATGCAAATGAATTGTTTCCCTTAATTGAACGCTTATATGTTTATATACAGGGGCCATCCCGATTGAAAGTTATTGTTGGCGACCCGAATCTGCTGTATATCACATTTCAAGTTGATAAAAAATGAGAAAATGAGAAACAACTGGTTTTCGCACATACGTCCTAGTTATTGACGAACTAGATGTTTTGAATTTACGAGCGCATAAACTCCATTCAATGGCAAAGAATTTTGATCTAACAATAGACTAGGTTAACGGTTATGTTTTGATAAACCGTCGGTGTTGTTATAAAATCTCATATTGTTTGACCAAGTTTATTATAAATTTATATTGACCCCGGAATGACCTACCTCGTTTAAATAATTGCACATTTGAAAACAGGTAAATCAGGTTGAACACGTAATTATCGAAGAACGATATCTTGACTCTTTGTAATGAACTATGAGAGTCACAACTCTGGTTAGCTCAATGGGATGCGCGGTGGCTTTGAAACCAATACGACCAAGGTTCGAGTCCCAAACAAGCCTCTTTCTTTTACCTTTCGGAAGGACCTTTATTTTACTTTTCCTATGCATATTATCCTATTGGAACCATAAGGGTCGCGATTTTTATGCTTATGCCCAATATTACAGTAAGCATAATTTGTAATTATTGACTTGAAATATTGTCAGTGGTAGATAGACATGAAAAAAAAACTCCATGGACGACCCTATGTCACAAAAAGGCACAGACCTTTGGACCAAGAGCAAAAGAATTAGTTTAGTCAATTTGTGAAGTAGGAGTAGACCTACAACAGCAAGTCAACTTCGACCTCAGGCCCGTAGGAAGCAATTTCGTATGGGGGGGGCTAAAGCCCTTGTCCAGAATATTGGGGGCTAATTTGGATTTTCCCAAAATTTTCAAAGTAAAATTAAGAAAATTCGTCATTTTTGGCCAACATTAAGGGGGGACTAAGCCCCCCCCCCCTAGCCCCCCTCCCTACCCCCCCTCCCTAGCCCCCCCCTGTTCCTACGGGCCTGGACCTATGTAGACCGAACATTGTTCAGAAGCCACTGGGATCAGTGAAATCGTGACTTATCATAAAATAAGGAAGGAGCTCGAACGCACCAACTCCATGTCACCAACGAGGAAGTAGGAGATGAATTTAATTGCAAAATTATGAAAAAAGATAAAAATAAATATCGGCGTTATGGTTCAGTGGGGATTCGAACCCCGGTCATCTTAATTCATAAACCAAAGTCTCTACCAGTTGAGCTATCGAGCAGTCGATATTCTATGCACACTTTGAGGGTAGCGAATCTCGTGCAAGTTATCTGAATAATCCCGACATACCTTTTACCGGATAAACTCGTCCAAATAAGTATGCAAATGAAGCAGGTCATTCCGCGGTCAATTGAAAAAGTCAATACCTGAGACTCCTTGCATATTCCGTATATCTTCGGGATTTTCCGCCGTTATATTTCGGAAAAAACAATCTATGTAAGTTAAAATAACCTACAACGTGATATCGAATATTGTTGGTTCAGTGGTTAAGACGCAGGGCTTGAGTACCAGTCGTTCCGGGTTCGAATCTAGGTCGTGCTACCTTTTTACTCTTTTTTTTTACAAAATTAACTCGCATAAATGCATGGTTTTTGAGAATTTCAATCAGATCACCTTTATGCGATCACTTTCAATCGTCTATCGAAACATGTGTATCATGCTTTTGTCATTGTAAAATATGTAAATGAATTGATAATAATTATTGTATTAAAAAATAAATGAAAAAAAATGAAATAAACAAAAGAAAAATTAAAACAAACACTTTATGAAAACATGAAAACAAATTAGATAAATATACCAATTTCTTTCAGAAAAATAATCAAATTTTAGACCAAATCTGCTTTAAAAAAAACAAGAGTAAAAAAATAGGTAGGAGCTGTAGGGTTCGAACTTCGGTCCTAGAGACTTTAAGCCCAGAGCTTTACCCTTACGCTAAATCATCTTTTCAATACGTTATGCGGATATAAAATTAATATCTTTTCACAGCGCTACATAAACACACGCGGAAACTACCGAATACGCCGATGAATGACGGAATTTACGCTTACGGAAATCAATGAGTCTCAGGTAAATTTGGACAAACAATAACTACGTCTTAAATCAAGCCGTAGTTACGAGATTTTATAACAACACCGACGAAATACCAATTTGTTTGTCCGAATTTACGTCACGATTAACTGGATAAAATCGTTCCCTATTGTTTTACGTGCAAGACTTTTTGAAGTATTTGTCTTGACTATGTCAATGTGGTATTGAGTTAGCCATTTACCAACAATGTTCAAGACTGATTTAAATACTTTAAAATACTACCGATTTGCGAATTCCCCGAATTAGTTATAAATCAGTAGGAACTTGTAGATAATCATCTACGACAAGTTTAGTTTGAGAATTCAGGACCGACTTTTGCACTTCTTTCGTGAATTTCCGGCTGCAATAACCACATACGATCATGATACGATTCAGCTAATGACTTACAGATCTACAAACGATCCTAAATAGACGAATCACCCAATTTCTCGCTATTCAACGATTTGTGGGACTGGTGGTCGTAGTGGGATAGTCACACAAACTGCGCGAATCGCCATTCATTTATATCTCGACGAATACTATGGATTCGCGGAGTTAAGCAAAATTTCTAGACTGAATTTCGCTAATTCAAGAATTTATTAAATATGTTGCGCTTCAAGGAATTCGTGATCGTGGTTGGATGGTCCCATAAAATATTGAGAGAAAGGCCGAAGATCAAAATTTTCTCCTTTGCTTTTAATAATGCTTTCCAACACTTTCATAAGCACGTCAGATCAGAAATTGTTTAGGTAAGTAAATGTTAATTCGAAGAATGTGTGTTCGCTTGATCGTGGGGTCAAAAGGGAAGTCGGCAGCATGTATTCTCACAAAAATGTTGTTAACAACCCCATTATCTTCGTGTTTAATCCTTTCACAAACAAGACCTAGTTTGGACGTCCGTAATGCGTACCTCGTTGAATATGCTTGGGGAAACATTGAGACAAAATTTGTATTTTCGACTGATAGCCTTTAACAGTTATAGCACCCGCTTTGTTGTACACATTGCCTTTCAATAGACATGTGCAAGGTAAGAACGAAAACGGAGACGAAGTACGAAACCGGTTAAACTGTGGGGGACATATCAAAACACGCGAAAGGTGAAATCGTTTGCAATGCCGCAACTAAAATTTAAATCAACTCGAGTTACGACATTTTCAATGTGTTCAGCGGAATACTGCATATAAGGCCAATTGAAGGTTATTCTCTTGGTTTAAATGTATTTTGTACATTTTGTATATTTGAGGAATGGTGGTACCCCTTTCCTGCAATTGATTAAAACGATTGAATGTGGTTCAAGGTTATGTTCAACTACTTTGGTCATATCGAGGCGACTGGAGCACATAACCATGGATTTCTGGATTTTCTCTAAACAGTATTACAACACTAATCAATCGGTGCATACAGCTACTTCTCTCACATGGTGAAACAAAATGTCAGAAAGGGTACAACTGAGCTATCTGGGCTCGACCTTTTTTCAAACGAAAAAGTTAAAGACACGTCCAATATCATGTAGTAGCAGACTAAATAATAGTTGTTATTGAAAACAGAAAAGGTTATTGTAACGACGTAGAACATGTTCACGGAAGCGAGAAAATATTAGTTATGCTTTTTCTCTGGATGTTTTCTGAAACATTCGCTATCGGTGACATGTAGACAAGAATTGTGTTTGATTTTTTTAAAGATCCAATGTCCTTCCCAGGCCCAAATTCCTGTTTTAAAAATCAATTACAAATGTGTGGTTTTTTTTAGACTTTTAGCCTTATTTTGGAATTGTTATAGACATTAGATCACATAAACTATGATTCAAACTTAAAATGACAAAAATATATAATCACGTTCACAAATATTTACAAACCGATTTAATATGTGTTCTATACCGTCGTATTCTAAGCTGTTACAGGTCAGTCGAAGTCGAAATTTGGCACACAGAAAAATAACGGGCCATCTTTTTAATCATGTATAGTTATTTCTAAAGATAATCTCCATCTTGAATGCTATTTCCGAGCTGAATCTGATAACAACAGTAACACGATGTGCATCCCACGTGACTTTTGGGAGCGTTCACACCAAAAGCAGTCCGCTTCAAGGATGTTTTGTTTTATTACTCAATGTATTCTCTACGGATTTTGACGAGATAAAGTGTACCGTGTTTAGAAATTCATTCCAAATTCTAACTCACATGGTTTCTTCAAACAGTCAAAATTAATCATTTTGCATGAATGTTTGAAAAAACCATGGAATTCCTTTCTCGACCCCATTTATATGTAAATGTATGTAAACCGTTCTGATCTATCATATAACATTTATCTAATGCCTATATGATATGTAGGATTCTAAATTTAGAACATCGGTAGTAAAGCGTAAGTACGGCGCACGTGGTAAACGGTCAAAGCAAACTGTCAACCTTTTCAATATCTATTATATGTGACCTCGTGAAACAGGAAACAGCGAACTATTTGTTTCCCCAAAAGCCACCATATAACCTGTGTGCTTGGCATTTTTACGGTACTGACTATTCACTAGAACTTATTAAGAATTTATTAAAAATGAAAAAAAAAAATGATAGATTAGATATAGTTTTATATTCGGATTGGGTCAACAAACTGTTTCAGTTGAATGAATGATTTCTGCACGATATCAATTCAGTCGGTATCATCAGAGCCTGTATAATTATATTCATTGATGGGTTCAGCTACTGACATGGCCAATATGCTTTCTAATATATGATTGTTTACAAACCACATTAAAGGGGCTCATTCTATGTTTTTATGCTTCCGAACTGTTCGGGAACTCATATTTGTGCATGGAAAAACAATTAGCAATGCATAAAAACCTCAATCTCGGCGAAAAAACTTTCCTTTGCTATAGATCAATCCTTTACAAGCGTGTTTACGCATTCTATTTTTACTTCAAAACAAGACATGGTCAAGGTCAACGAGACACACCTGGGCGATATCAACACACCGTACAACCGGCTGTGTCGATGACTGTGACCTTATTTGCGAGGAATACGTGAAAAGGTTTATTTTGTACAAGCACTGAACATTTATACGCGTATTTATCAACTATAGAATACCAAAGATCCTTTCGTTTATTTATAAAAGTAAATTCATTTGACCTACCATGCACATGACATCAGATGCCGAATATGTCTTCGCTGACTTTCTACGCAGCCGGTTGTACGGTGTGTTAAATCTCGCTGAGCACAGATGACGTAATTGATTTTTGAAGGTAGGGCATATGTAGCCGCTACAAAACAAAAACATGGACGACCAGCATGTTATTAATTGACTTGGATTTTAATACTTAATAAAGCTCGACGAGTGGTAACAATGGACATAAATGATCTACCTCTTCAGGTTGGTAATTTCATACGTTATTTCTAGTTTGTAATTATTGTGCCATTTGCATTTTCGACAGCCTAGCTCGTCCCCCTTTAATGAATCAAACACCTGGTGGCTCGGATTTGTAGAGGCACAGGATGTACGAGAACCACGCGTCCATTCTTTTCCCCTTCTTTTCCAAGGACATCTATAACCTAGTACATGATGTGTTATCAACTAAAATTCAACGAAATTTTCACCAATATGTCCTATCCATGACGACACTTTATAAACTTGTCTTCGTGTTGCATGTTTAGATTTTGTCACCTTTATAATGTGTTCTTGTTTAGTTCTTGACCAATTTGAGTTCGGTTTGAAGCAGAAAATATGGATAAACGTCAGGCATGGCTACATGTGGTAGATCTAGATCTTTAAAAAAAACATTGTTTTTTTTTTTTTTTTGTTATCAGCAGAGTTTTTAAATTGGTCATATATGAAAAGAAGACAAGAATTATAGAAAGGCATCGGAATTGTTGTGTTCCATGATTCCCCAACGTGATAAATCTACATGGTTTATTTCGACGAAAATTAATTTTGACATATCGATATTATTATTTTTAAATCGCTATTACTTTCGAAAAGCATAGTGGGTATTTTAATCCACCTAATTGTGATATAAGATATCCATGTCATCCCTGAACCTTATATTGAAATATGCTTGGCCTTAAAATGAATAGATGACACATAATCATGTGACCCATCGCGCTAAAAGGGACCTTATAGGAAGTGTGAAAAATATCAACCCTAGTCTGGCTCCGCGGACCGCCACTTTTCACTTTTATGTAATTTTCTAAATCCGGAATGTTTTCTCTATCTTATACTGTATGTTCATTTTTGCATACAGGATCTGGTTGACCTGTGGTGAGTCTGACAAGTTTGTCAAAATTTGGATTTTCGGAGTTTGGATAAGGTCCCTTTTAGCGTGACGAGTCACATATAGTCTTGACCATGTCACGCCAAAATATTCACAGTAAAAACTGGAGAGGTAAAAATTCGGTAAGAATTCTTTTTATCCATTTCAAAGCATTTTTATCTGATTTCGATGCAATATACCTTTTTCGCAAAGTTACTACGGCGCATGTTGTCTCTTATTTTATTTTATTGTAAGGGGTGGGATGATGCCCTTTCAATGTTCTTTGCAATATGCTATCACTGCGTTTCTGTTGACGAGAATAGATGTATATTGCGTTTTTATTCACCTGAAAGGGTGTGGCTAAGCCAAAAGGTTTTTCGACGAGTTTACTTCTCGATACCTTGGTTAACATAAGGGAAAAACGTGCGGCACGAGCATGAAAACATTTCGAAATTGAAAGACTGTGCGATTGTAAAACGTGTTATTAAAAAACCTCGTAAATACAGCTTGATTCAAGCTGCAGTTACAATAATTTGCAATAACACCGACGATTTACCGCTAATTGAAAACGCTGTTTCTCCTCAATCTTCAATGTAATAACCGTTTACTAGGCTCCGCCCTTTCTCCCGAAAAAATCAGAATATACTCTACATTGTCATTAACGGACTACCTTTAACTTAATAGGAAAAGCTGGGTATAGATGATTTGTACATATAAACCACGTTAGTAAATTGTGTGACAAAATAATTCCTTTTGTTATAAGATACAGTTTGGATCAAATGACGGACATTCTGGCTGACGAGAACATGGAAAATAAACAGACATACATTTTCAGATAATCATCAGCTATATTTACCTTTACAGTGACATAAAAGTGCTGTTTTCTCTCTTTATTCAACCCAATCGTTATTTCTGGTTTCGTGTGTTTTGACACGACCCCTTTTATTCCGTTTTCCGTTTTCGTTTTTAATTGGACGTCCGAAAGGACGTACAATTCTTATAACCACTTTTGGACAGGCGAAATGGGTTTTCATTACCAAAAAACCCTTTCTCAGACTCAATTGCCAGTTGACCAAAATTCAAAATAGATTTTGCGACCATACAGGAAAACTGTCGTATCTTTTCCTACTTTCTATGTGTTCTCTAACAAATACGATAAGATTCATTGGCCGATTCAATTCATGCCACGTCTTAACCAACTTTACGATCTTTTTTCGATTTAATCATTTTCTTGTAGTTTTTTTACTTTCGTAATATTTATTGTGTAAAGGGTAAGATCTTTAGAAAGCGATACATGCATACACTATGGTTATAATGTAAACAGACACCCTATATCATCAGCAGCAGCGATAGCTCAAACGGGAAAGGATTAACCTCGCAACCTTTTTTCAGTTTGAAATTTGGAACGCCGTTGGTTCAAAACCAGTTCGGATTATTTCTTCTGTAAAACGTTTGTTTTTCTTGATGTGTTTACTGAAAACACATTTTAGAATGATTACCCAATTTAATGCACGTATTGTGTATGATAGGTTCCTTTTCTTTGATCATTGTTGTTTCAGTCTTTGACATATTTAATGGAACGGGGTTTCCACGAGACGTACTTTGGAACCAGGGTTTTGAAATTGATTATCGGGGAGTGAGTTCATTTCGCAACTCGGGTTCGACTCGATGACAAATCGGGGTTCCATCTGAACAGCCTCAGATGAGACACTAGTGAAATCCACCTATTCAGAAAAATATTTGCTCTTACGAGTTTTTTTTCTCCAGCATCTGTATCACTGATATTCGACAGTATCATGACCTATTTACACACTGATCGATGGTCATGACAACAATGATTATTACTAGTATAAGACTAAGTAACAGCGATCTGTATTTATTTCGTTTAAGCGACCCGTTTGCGTGTATTGAGCTAAGAAGATGAAGCAATGGGTCTGCAACAGATGGTACCTGGATGATCGTATGAATATGTTTACAGATAGTGACATTGCTATTCTCAAAGGATGAGTGTCAATAAGGCCCTTTCCGTGACCCAACCCGATTTTCTTCATTTTCGCCACACATGACCACTAACATATTGACCTTATGTAGGCAAAGTATCAACTTGAACGGAGCCTTGGTTTGGAAGATATATTAAATCAAAGTGGGTGGGGTAAGTCACCCACTATGCCATTAGATAGTAATCAATTTCTTATTCAGTTTTACTAACAATTTATAACTTGAAAATTACTGATGCAGTGAAATATTTGTGTTTTGCACTTTAAATAAATTTTGTTGTTTATTCCATTGGCTGCCATGTACAGGAGAAAAGGGGCATTCAACATGTTTATGAATTTTTAGGATTTTTGGATGGGCTAACTTTACGAAAAACCACAACAGGCTTTTATTTCTCATTTCATTTGATTTATCTTTTTGGTGGTGAATGAAGATATATTACCGTAACTTGTAATATGAAAATTTTCAAAATGCCTTTTGTATTTTCAGGATTACTTGCCCTTGATTTCTTGATAAAAATGCCAAAAATTATAAGAAGTACTATTTCGTTTCTAAACCAAATATTTCTGTATAAATCACCATAAAATACCACCAGGAAGACGACATGAGCCTTATGGACACAAAAACATCAGATAAAGAGTTTGCAATTGTTATCTTAGCAGAGTGGGTGGGGTAATATACTCCAAAATTATGCATGAAACAGACATGAATTTTTCATAGTCAGAATTGCTTGTATAACATCCTAAATATGTGGTAACGTTGTTATTAGCTCATCTGAGCACAACATGTTCAAGTTGAGCTATTTTAACTGCTTTTTGTTTGTTGTCTGTCTGTCTATCTGTCCATCTGTCTGTTCTTGATTTGGTTTTAACACTCTAGCATCCGCAAATATAAGCCAATTTTGACCAAACTTTATCAAAACAAGTATGGCCATATGTTCTCTTAGGAGTTCGAATATGGGCCGGATCGAAATAAAAACTCAAGAGTTGTCTGCCCTTGCACATCAAAAATAGCTAGTTTTGACATTGTTTCCACTCTAGCATCTGCATTTATCGACCAATCAAGATGAAAATTAGAAACAAGGTTGGTTACTATATGAGCTATAATGGATTTGAATTTCTGTCTGATCGAATCTGAAAATCGCGAGTTATGGGCCCTTGAATTTGAAAAAGATAAATGCTGTTTTCAAACTCTAACAAACACAAATACGGACCAATCAAGACAAACCTTCGACACAACGTTTGTCACTATAAGACCTTGAACGAGTTCAAATTCAGCACAATCGGACAACAATTTGCGGAGTTGCATGCCCTTGAATTTGACAAAATTGCCGTTTTCGACTTTGTTTTATCCTTAAAAACCACAAAAATAGACCAATCAAAATGGAATTTTGACACAGTGTTTGTGGCTATAAGAACTTGGAGAAGTGTGAATTTCAAAACAATTAGGGTAAGACTTGCTAAGTTATCCGCCCTTGTATTAGACAAAATTAGAGTGAAAACAAAGTCGAAAATGGTAATTTTCCGATCCGATCATACTTAAAATCGATGTCATTCGAGCACATATGGTACCCAATATTACGACTAATTTTCATCTTAATTGGGCAATAAATGTAGAGGCTATAGTAGAAACAATGTCAAAACTAGCTATTTTTGACCTGCAAAGGCAGACAACTCTGCACCTTTTTGTTTTATCCGGCCCATATTCTAACTCATGACTATACTTGTTTTGATAAAGTTTGGTCAAGATTGGCTTATATTTGCGGATGCTAGAGTGTAAAGTCCAAATTAAGAACAGACAGATGGGCAGATAGACAGACAGACAACAAACAAAAAGCAGTTAAAATAGCTCAACTTGAAGATTTTGTGCTCAGATGAGCTAATAACAACGTTATCACATATTTAGGATGTTATACAAGCAATTCTGACTATGAAAAATTCATGTCTGTTTTATGCATAATGTTGGAGTATATTACCCCACCCACTCTGTTAAGATAACAATTACAACCTATTTATCTGATGTTTTTGTGTCCATAAGGCTCATGTCGTCTTCCTGGTGGTATTTTATGGTGATTTATACAGAAATATTTGGTTTAGAAACGAAATAGTACTTCTTATAATTTTTGGCATTTTTATCAAGAAATCAAGGGCAAGTAATCCTGAAAATACAAAAGGCATTTTGAAAATTTTCATATTACAAGTTACGGTAATATATCTTCATTCACCACCAAAAAGATAAATCAAATGAAATGAGAAATAAAAGCCTGTTGTGGTTTTTCGTAAAGTTAGCCCATCCAAAAATCCTAAAAAAAAATCATAAACATGTTGAATGCCCCTTTTCTCCTGTACATGGCATCCAATAGAATAAACAACAACATGTATTCAAGGTGCAATACACATATATTTCACTTCATCAGCAATTTTCAAATTATAAATTGTTAGTAAAACTGTATAAGAAATTGATTACCATCTAATGGCATAGTGGGTGACTTACCCCACCCACTTTGATTTAGTATATCTTCCAAACCAAGGCTCCGTTCAAGTTGATACTTTGCCTGCATAAGGTCAAAATGTTAGTGGTCATGTGTGGCGAAAATGAAGAAAATCGCGTTGGGTCACGGAAAGGGCCTTATTGACACTCATCCTTTTCGTTGATAATGATATGAACATTTAAATTGCTTATTGTATTCCACTGCCATTTTCCCGACGGCACGTTCCCAATGGACCTTTCCGACGTGTCAATCAAACCGTAACTATTGACCAATCAATACGGGATAACCACGCCCACCGGATATCGCCGATGACGTTGTCCCACATTCAAAACAAAACATGTGAAACGAAGGACAACTGCTGTTGGGCTATTTTCTTATTTTTACCTTTGTTTTTTTCAATGCTGGTGAAATATTCGAACAGAATCAATCATGCAATGTTTATGTTACTTCCAAAGCCGAATATTAACCGGCAAGATTGTGTCATCGTTGGATTTAACCGATGAAGCGTGCACCGGGACTCGCGATTTGACAGTTGAATGTTGTCATGGACAGAATAAAAAACAAACATAGCAGTTCGTTCTACGGTATGAAACTTGTCTTTCATGTATTTCGTAGTTATGCAATTGTTTAATACTTTCCCAAACAATATCCCATTTTGACTTTGTAATGGAAAAGCTTGAGAAAACACGACATCGCCTGACATACAATGTACACGTGTATGTGTTTACACATTGGACTTTACCCAATCGGGTAAAATGATGACATCCCGTTTCGTGTTTGTCTAAATTGAGTATTTGTCAACATCTATCTTGTCCTCTGCAATCAGTTTCAATTTTCTGTTCCCACTAGCCAATGCATTTTGTTAAATTTGAAAGAAATGATTGTGTATAAAAACATTATGAGAAAAGAAGAAAAAGTTCCAAAGCAATCTCTTCTTCTCCCATAATGTTTTCATACACATTTATTGAATGATCATGCATTGAAAAATTGATTCAACCATTTTTTTATTGAAATTAAGACATGGAAATGGGGGGGGGGGGGGGGGGGGGACTCTGAGCCCCACCTGGATCAGTCAATGAATGCAACCACCAGCAGAAAACAGAGGCATTGTGACAGGATCAAAATCAGACATTAATCTGTATTACCAACAAAAATAATTGTATTTATTGTAACAGATTAACTATATATTATATGTAGGTAACAGTGGTAGATTTAGGATTTCTGTGATGGACTGATGGGGTTCAAACACACTAAATAGGGGGTTCCTTTTCCTATTATTGTCCAATTCTTGACTGATTTTCTGTATGAAAATGAAATAATCAGGCTACAGACAGGGGTTCGTTTGAACCCCCCCCCCCCCCCAAACCTGCCCTGGATCTGCCACTGGGTAATCTGCTAAATATTTACAATTACTTCTGTTGAGGGCTGCTGGTAGGAATAAATAAACACAAACAAGATATAATGGTAACACATTTCTTAATTTTTTTCTTCTCTTTTTGATGAAAAACTCTTAATTTATTTCAGTATGAATCAAAGCAATTATTGGATGACAAGTACACATTACAGGTTCACAATACACACCCTATTTTGGGCAAAGTACTCGAGTGTATCCTACTACCAAGATTGACAAGATATTTTGAACAGTCGCCGCTACAGTTTGGCTTCACTTCTAATCTATCACCTATAATGGCAGCATTGATGATCACAGAATCAAGAGCTGAGGCAAAAACCAACACTGGATCATCTTTATTCCTCTTAACTTTAGACAGTCAAAAAGCCTTTGACGTGGTAAATCACACTATTATGTTAGACAAACTATATGAGATGAAAATCCCTCCCTCCCTGTGGCTCCTTATTAAAGACCTATACACTGGTCTCTCGGCAAAAGTCAAGTGGCTCAACGGAACAAGTAATCCATACAAGGTACAGCAAGGAGTTAGACAGGGTGGTATCCTCTCCCCATTCCTATACAAAACCTATATCAACCCCTGTTTACAGGAACTTGAACAACAGAGAAAGGGTTTTTATATTGGCAACACATATGTAGGCTGTCCTACCTGCGCGGATGATCTAGCCCTCCTATCAGACAACCAAACTGAACTCCAACTGATGACAGACATTGTTAGCCGCCATGCGAGAAAAGACAGGGTTACAATTCATCCAGACAAATCCAATGCAGTTCGCCTATCCAAGTGTAAATCACGTAAAAAAGAACCTTTCAGTCTGAAATTGGATGACAGAGACATATACCTATCAAATAACACAACTCATCTTGGACTCCTGAGAGCAGAAACCAATGAAAATATGGCCAATATAGAAGAAAGACTCAAACTGGCTAGACGAACATTATACTCACTGATTAAAGTTGGTGTGCACGGATCGAATGGCCTTAATCCGAAAGTTTCCTACAAAATCTACCAGTGCTATGTCATACCGCGATTACTATACGGGTTAGAAGTTATCCCGCTTACGGCTACTCAGCTTGATCATATCTCGAAGTTCCATATCCAGACACTAAAACGTATCCAATCTCTACCAGCCAGAACAGCAAACTGCGCAGCCATTTTGTTACTAGGGGCACTACCAATTGAGGGTGAATTACACAAAAGACAGCTAAGCTTGCTATACAATATTCTACATACTGAAAATGAAACTATATCCACCTTAACCAACAGACAATGTGCAGTGAACACAGACAATCAACTCAGCTTCTACGGAAAAGTACAAAGTACCCTAGACATGTATAACCTGCCACCCATTGAATCACTAAGATACCAGTCAATCTCCAAGTCAGTGTGGAAAAACTCTGTAAAACTAGCAATCCATTCGTATTGGCTCAACAAACTCAAAAACGAAGCGAGGTTAAAGTCATCTTTAAAATTTCTCAACATCGAGTCCTGCACAATCGGTAGACCCCATACTATATGGAACTCTCTTCAATCTACAACAAGTGACACTCGGAAAGGTGCCGTGAAATGTAAAATGCTAGTGGGTTGTTATATGGTACAATCTAAATCTCATAAATACAGTAAAGGAACTCAAAGTGCTCTGTGTAAATGCTGTGGACTTCAGGACGAAGATATATCTCACGTATTACTGGACTGCCCAGCTTTTTATCATGTTAGAAAACCAATACTACAGAAAATAAAATCAACCATAGCAAGAACAATTGGTGCTGTCGATTGGAGACGTCTTTGTAACAACGATGAAAATCTTGTGAAGATTCTACTGGACTGTGGGAATTCATCCGTACTATCAAAAACTAAAAATGGCTCAGTAATCGAAAAACTCGCGACCGACCTGTGTTATCAAATTCATACAAGAAGACTCCGGAAGTTAGCCAAACTATGAACTCTGTGTCAGTGTAAATCGTAAAACCACGCCTAGCAAAGCAAAACAAAACAAACTGTACATAAGTTAAGTTGACTGTTACTAAAGAAGTTACTTAAGAAGATTTTTACAAGGCCATTAACATAATCTATGGTCTTGGTGTTCCTACAAGAGGAAGTTAATACGAAGAAAAGAAGAAGAGAAGACACAAACCTTACTTTGCAGGAGCAAAATGATAATTATACAATTGTTTTAACCCTTTCACAAACAAGACCTGCTTTGAAGTTCCTAAATAAGATTTGGGGAATTTTTAAAGAACATAAGCAATTGTTGATAATGAATTGCTAATAATCAGCAATTTCCCCTTTCCTTAAGGTAGTCCACCCCTAATGAGATTTGTGCGACTTCGGAATTATTCGGGTGCGGTCGAAAACATTTGGCAGCAGAATTTTCCACCGCCAAATGTTTTTGACCGCACCCGAATAGGCTCCAATACGTAATAACGCAGCTCGAAAAAATCCTATGTTTTATGAATTTTAAAATGACCATATTACAGGTATTCTACCTTAATATTTTTCTTGCAATTTGCAGGTTGAATTGTGAACCAGTGAATGGAACATGCTACACTAGGGAGGTACTTGGGATGACTGATTCAGCTACACAAACAGGGGAAGAGTAAGTATTTATAATGCTGAATGCAACATTTTCATGATTTTGCCTATATTTTCAATGCAATATTTCTTACATTTTATGGAAATTATATCATTCAGCATACATTTTTCCTGTCATTTTCATGTATTTCTTCTAGTGTAATAAATTGATTACAATCTGAAAGTTGTCTTTGCAATTTCACTGGTGCTCTTCACATCCATTAGGTGTAACTTGTACCTGTGACTGTTCATGTTTTTGTCTGTAAATACATTTAAAGAATAAGCAAATACATGTAATTCAAAACACAAATAGTATCACCTTGTAAATCCTTTCCTAAGCAAGACCCTTCTTTACATGTCCCTAATATCAAAGATTTTTGGAAAACATCGATACAAAAGCAGGAAATGCTGATTAACCAGCAATTCTTCCTTTTGCATCAAGCTTTGCTGTTAGTGTTAGTGTATAACACAAGTCCTATCTTCATAACAACCAATTTCTATGTCTGCAGCTCCTTTTGATTTGTTGCAGGCTAATTTTTTTCTGTTGTTCAGGAAGGGTTAACTAGATATATAATGAAAAAAATGTTTATTGCAGGGACCTCAACTTAAGATTTCCTTTCACCACAAAATTGCACAAGAAGTCTGTGGTCAAAGATCAAGAACAGAAAATTACAGAACTTTAAAGATAGAGAAAAAACAAGATGTTGGAGTCAAAGATGATTTTTTCCCTTCTGTTATAGCTCACGATAAATGACCTGGCAGAGCAGCCCATGCTAATGGAATGAGATTCTCTGCCAGGTCATTTATCATGACATATAATTAGATACATAATTACATATACAATTTCACACTGTGATTGATGTGTATTTTTATGTGATGTACTGCCATTAAACATAGAGCTTTGCAACCAATACATTAATGTTATTTTTGAAAATTTGTTGTTTTTCTTTGTGTTAATTTTCAACCATCCCCCCACCCGCCACAAGATCTTAAATGTTTTAAAAAGGCTTGAGAATACATTGACACAAAAGAAGATAATGCTGATTATAATTTTAAGTATTTTCTTCTTTTGTTTCAATGTTATCTGGACTAGATCATTCACAATTCTCAGTACTATAGGCTTAGTGCAAATTTGACCACCCTAAAATTTTAACATTTGGACAACTACTGATTATCATTCCCATCTTTTTCTTTTTTTTTCAATTTTGTGTGGACTACATCAAGCATATTTCTGTTCTTTATCAAAATTTATTTTACAATCTGCAGTATAAGCCGAGTCGTCTCTGATGCAAATTAATAAAATGGAGCGACTTAGCGGAATTTGCATCAGAGATGACTCGGATTATCTGCAGTAGACTGTAGTACAAATTTGACAACCATAAAATTTTAACATTTGGAAAGTGTTAAAAAAACAACAACAAACAAACAACTCCCAACAATACAGTCAGATATGACTCCTGACCTTACCAAGGTAGATGAAGACCTGTTTAATATTTAGAGCAACAGAGGAGTGGGTAAAGACATTCTAAAACTGTTATTTCAAATCCAAAACCTATGTTTTGGGTACTCATTTGAATAATCTTTAAGATTCCAATGAAGACCTGCAACATAGGGTTTGATATAGAATAATGTTTCAAATATTGAACTATGAAAACCACTGTTTAATGCTCTAGAGAATATTGGTGAGCTGGGTCAGAATAGCTCAGTCGGTAATTGTAAACATCCGAATCTTTTAATACAGGGGGCAGTGGGTTCGAACCATGGCTCAGCCAAAATCCTATCTAACCAGAAAAAGTGGTGGTGAAGGCATTCTTACTTTGTAATTTGGATTCCAAACCCTATGTTGTGGGTATTAATTTGAATCATCTTGACGAGATGTTTCCTATGAGTACCCTTGACATAGGATTTGGTGAACAATAAATGCAATATTGCATTTTAGGAAGCCGTCACTCCCTCTTATCTGTAGCTCTGTATCTGACATTTGTGATTGTGTCTGCTACAAATGCATATGAATTACCAAAATGAGTGATCAGCTGGAGTTTTAAATTGGATGATGTGGTAGTACTGGTAAAAGAGAAGCAACAAGACCCATGGTTAGATCCCCAGTCAAATACCCCATTTAACAAATAATGATGCAATTGGATCAGAATGATGATTAATCATTACCTGCATGCATCCGCCACATCAGGCCCCGACTGTTTTGACCGATAAACATTGTCAAAAGAAGCAATGAATGTGTCAACCCAGGCAGCCAAACCTAAAATGAATAAGTCTAAGATTTAGTACCAGAGCTCATCAGATTTACCCTTTCTCAAATGACAAAATATTTTGAAAAATCATTTTAAAGACAGATTCAAAAGACAATTTTGATCATGGATGGTAAAGATTAGATGTGTGTACAATAGCCAATAGCACAGAAAACATTGAGACAAGAGAGAAAATGCTGGTTATGAGCCTTTTCTTTATTACCCCCATGTTTGCTTGAAAGCAAGTCTTAGTGGGGAGCCAAAACCATGTCTTGTTTGTGAAGAGTTAATCTGATCTGACAGGCTATTTAATAATATGATTTTCTTAAATAAGCAGATTAATTTATAGAACTCGTTCAAATAAATGAATACTGAAGTTGAGAATCCCGATTGCTATCGAGGAAAGGGCTAGAATGTTTGGTTATTCCCGTTACTAAAAATAGAATGGAATGTGATGAACACCGGTAAAATTTATCCGACCAAAAAGTTAAAGATCTAGTGTGGAATGATGAATTAATGATTTAAAAAACATACGTGTACATGTGCCGGTATGTGTACTTACTCGACATGTGAAATAAATCTCCGTAAGCGACTCGGGTGTAGATATTTCTCAATAAAGACGATGCGGCCCCTCGGACTTTCGCACTGATGCCAGTCTCCCGTATCCACTTTGAGTCGGCGCCATTCGCCTTTATTCGAATGTTTTGGCTATATCCATGTGTGAATTAATCCAATGTCATCTCTGCAACATTTCTGCCGACAAAGTTTTGCTTGTCAGTCTAAAATTACGGAGAAATATCTGCCGGAATGTTTAACAAGGAAATTTGTCGCGGCTTCACCGGAAGCCATTATATCGATAAAATGTGGCCTTTGTTAGCAACAGTATCCAAGGGGCGGGGCTTATCTACAAATCTCGGAAAGGTGCATTTCTTCTTTTTATGCACATCTGTAGATGTAAGGATGCTGCGGTAGTACTTGTATGAGGAATCCATGGTTAGGTGCTCCAATTCATCTGGTATTTTGTTTCAGGAAAAGTATGTATTGAATTTGTTTTGTAACCACAACCAGGGAAAACTGCTACCGTGTTTTTTTTTCTTTTTTTACTCTAAACAGGAATAAAAATCAAAGTGCTTGGAGCACTATATTTAGACGCCTCTCATTGATTGAGCGGAATTGTATGTAAATGATCGGCGTTTCATTACTTTATTTCGTTGAATTTGTGTTAAGATCGATTCTAAATCACTGCGGTCGTTTTTTCGTCAACGATGGTGGAGATAGAAGTCGAACAAGAGTGCCATGGTCACAATATACGCCGCCACTTATAAAACTTGAGACAAAAAAATGACATTGACAAGGATTTATAAATATTCACACAAAAACCTGTAAAAAGTTGTGTTCACAAAAAGGTTTTTATAAATATCCAGTCAAAAACCTGGAAGGAATTGCGTTCACGAGACTGAAATATCATTAAGCCCTAGAGACTAAGATTGAAGGGGGCATAACCCAGGCAAAAATCAATGAACCATAAAACCCTTACTTCATGCACATCTACCAATTAAGGTAATAACATCCACCAAGTTTCATAAGGATCCAGTCAGAATCTTAGAAGAAGTTGTGTTGACAAGGCTGCAATTTCAATCAGCCCCAGAGACTAAGTTTTAAGGGGGCATAACTCTAGGAAAAATCAATGAACCATAAAATCCTTCCTTTATGCAAATCTACCAATTGAGGTGATTGACCAAGTGTCATTAATATCCAGCCATAAACGTAGGAGGACTTGCGTTGACAAGGCTGCAATTTCAATAAGCCCCACAGACTAAGTTTTAAGGGGGTATACCTCTGGCAAAAATCAATGAACCATAAAATCCTTCCTTCATGCACATCTACCAATTGAGGTGATAACATTGACCAAGTTTCATTAAGATCTAGCCAGAAACTTAAAAGGAGTTGTATTGACAAGGCTGCAATTACAATAAGCCCCAGAGACTAAGTTTTTAAGGGGCATAACTCAGGCAAAAATCAACGAACCATGAAATCCTTCCTTCATGCACATTTACCAATTGAGGTGATAACATTGACCAAGTTTCATTAAGATCCAGCTAGAAACTTAGGAGGAGTTGCGTTGACAAGGCTGCAATTTCAATAAGCCCCAGAGACTAAGTTTTTAAGGGGCATAACTCTGGCAAAAATCAACGAACCATAACATTCTTCCTTCATGCACATCTACCAATTGAGGTGATTACATTGATCAAGTTTCAAGAAGATCCAGCCAGAAACTTAGAAGGAGTTGCGTTGACAAGAAAAGTGGACGGACGGACGGATGGACGGACGGACGGATGGACGGACGGACAGACGGAGAAGATGACGCCAATATACGTCCGCCTCCGGCGGCGTATAAAAAAAGATGATTAAAAAGAACAATGTCTGAGTAGAATTCGAACCCAGGGCCTTCCGGATATAACATGTGTAAAGAGTACAAGGTGAGTGTTCTGCTAAGTGAGCTATCGCGGCTTTCATTTATGTGGCGCGCTGGCTTACATTTTGAATAAATTGCTTTGTAGCGTACTTTTTAAAATCAATGAAAAGTATAATTGACGACAATACTCATAGTAAACCGAAACAAGAAGACAAAAGTGCTAATCGCATGGCCTTAATTGAATTTGGTAATCAAATTAATAGTGATTATTCATAGCGACAAATCAGTTGTCTTGAAACGGCAATCAAATCAATTTGAAGCCTGAGAAGGGTTTTCTGGTATTAAAGCCGATTTCGTATGTCCGAAACCGATCTTATAGAATTAAACACAGAAGAATGAATAAAATATCTTTCGTTCATGTACAATCCCGCTCAATCAATCAGAGACGTCCAATTACAGTGCTCTCAGCACTTTGATTCGGGTTTCGTTCTACCTTGCACATGTATATATTAATAGCAATTAATTTCCTGCTAAAATAGACTGGGTTTACCCAAATGTATTTATTAACCGTCGGTGTCGTTTAGTTGCAATAATGTAACCGAAACCTTTTAAAAATTTATCTGGGTTTCGGTTACAATTCCTTCCTATTCATCGCAATGGAGCAGGTGCTGGAATGATTCATTCCAGCAAGTTTAGCATAGTCAAACTTAAAAATAAAGCTATGGAATGTAGTAAAAATGTTACCTGACAACAGGTTAACTATTTTTCTGTCAATCCAGTGTAGTTTTATGTTGAAATCACTTTCAAATAAAGTTCAATAGAATTTTGAAGCGGAGTACCCACCCATTTTATTCTACTGAGACTTGAATTTTCCGTTGGAAGAAATGATTTATAACAATTCTTGTTGATACTTTTTAACTGAATTTGTGCCATGGAATATCTTTTTATGGGATATACATCTGATAAGATATGTTAGCATTCAAAAATTTATGCAAGAAAATGTAATTTCCACTCTTTTGTCTTGCTCCACAAGAAGGAATAGGGTGGACTCGTAGCCACAAACCAATACCAATCATCAAGTTTGTGGCTACGATATCGCAGCTAGTGTCGTTCCAAACTCGTAACTAGGCCTACAGCTTGAATCAAACCGTAGTTACGAGATTTCATAACAATACCAACGTAATACTATTGTTTGTCTGAAATTACGTCACTGTTTACTTGATAGAATTGTACCCTAATGCCGTTTAACCTTCTTTTCTGATATGGTAAAGGGAAATTACATGTAGGTACATGCGTCATGCATCTGTAATTTAGGCCTATTAATAAATTACACTGATTTTTAAATTGAATTTTTAATTAAAAGTCACTGCGCAGCTGTAAATTATTCATGAATATCACATCCATCACACATCGATATCGTTTGTCATGAACTGCCTTATTTATAATTCAGTTATATAGGCCTTCATCGCAGTTTCATTTTTATGCCATCGAATCTAAAGATCAAGGGCATATGATATTGTTTTACTGGTGTCTGTCAGTCAGTTTGTCCGTCCGTCTGTCTGTCCAAAAACTTTATATTTCGGGTTCATTCGTGTTTCACATGCACCTCTTCTTTTCTGTTCGTTGTGGTATGCACACCCCGACATTGTAAAAAAAATTACTATGTAGGTCTACATAAACCCTTTCAGAAAATGTAATGGGCGAAGAATCGGGACAAACAAGAAAATGCTGAAAACCAGCATTTTCTTCTTTTGTCTTAATAGTTTCTTTGCTATATTTTACATACATTAGATCTAGATCTTTTTCGACTTACAATTTGTCGTATGCAAAAGCTTTTTCTAAAGTTGAAACCCTACAATTTTGCCGTTTTGAAAAAGGTTTAGACCCGGTAAACAACTCCTCTCCCATATAATTGCCGGATTAGGTTCCCCCTAAAGTGACAACATAAACATAACCTAATTTGGACGTAATATGGACATGGTGGGGACGCGGGGGCCGTGCGTAACCGGACCTTAATTATGATATGCCGCCACCAATATTCTGGTTTAGCCCATAACCAAATGACAAAATTTCAGCGAGGTCCCATTTGCAAGGTGATGCAGACAACAATATCAAGTGAACGAAATTTTGATTTTTTTTGGCATTTCTGGGTAGAAAACTTTTTTTTTCAAAGCCATTTTTATAAGGAGTCTATTTTGTCGTCTGTAGAAGCTTTTAGATTGAAGCAGCCTGAAATATTGCCGTTTGAAAAAGGATTGAAGAAACCAAAACACGTATTTCCATGAAGGAAGTTAGGCTATATCGACATTTCCATGCAATTAACATTTCACAAAAGATTTATTTTTCAACATACCATTTTCTGTTCAAAGTCGAAATATGGAGAGAATAAATTTCTATTATACCATTTTAAAAATTGGTTGCTTATAAATATTTCCTCGGTAACCAGCACTGATAGTTTTTTTTTCTTCTTTTCCAAATACGGCAGGTTTACCAATTTTTAACATGGAGATCTGCTAATGATTTAGTATGACATTTGTCACCATTTATAATTCCTTCCAAATCGGACCGGTCCTCAAC
Organism: Fragum sueziense; assembly: GCA_963680895.1. Taxonomy (NCBI): domain Eukaryota; kingdom Metazoa; phylum Mollusca; class Bivalvia; order Cardiida; family Cardiidae; genus Fragum; species Fragum sueziense. The sequence continues at coordinate 24,994,903 of OY804602.1, forward strand.
AAAATACTTTATTTTATTTTTTATAATTACGAGACGTAAAAGTATGTTTATCGTATGATTGTTAGGCCAATTGTGTAGAAGTATTTGCACTTCCACTGGTCTTTTCCGTATAAAGATTATCTTTATTAATGAGTAAAACTTTTAGTTGCGAATGTAAGGGGCAAAGGCAGCGGTAAGTATTCATCATCGATAAAAATTGATCAGGATTTATGACTCTGAAATCATGAATCAATCATTTGAAATGCAGACTCATGAAAGGAGGTGCAGACATGCACCATTAAATCATGCACTTTTTATTGCATTTGTAATGCATAACGGAATGCAATTCCAATAAATATAGTGGTCCGACGATATTCTGATTCCCGCCATCCAATAAAAACATATCTATTTACTATATGTTATGAAGGTCAAAATGAAACCATATCGATGATAATCAGTATTTTGATGCAATATTGACGAGACGATTTGCTCCTGCGTCTCTATAGTAGCATGTTTTTATGTTAAAAGTTTGTTTATAAACATCAGATTAGCTCAGGACCACTATACGTTCCATATAGACAATAGCTGTCGGGGGACAGCCAAGCTCGACTATCAGGCCTGGATATGGGAAATAAGACAAAGTTATTAAAACAATAATTGCCTTTGTGAGGACATCATTGTCACAAAGACATGTCCAAAAATTCAGATCAATCGCGTTAGTCGAAACAGGGGCATAACAGACATAATATGATTATGGCAGTTGATACAAAACTAATGCAAAAGGGTATCATTCTTTTGAAATAAATGTCGGTGTCGTTATTTTTTGCGAAGATGATGAAATTGTTGTTACAAAAGCTTGTGCAAAGTTTGAGAGTAATAATATATGTAGAAAGAGAGATATGGTGCCGCGCCTGTAGGCAAAACTTGATTCAAAACATAACGCCGACACTGAGTGACAGGATTTACAAACCATTCACCCAATTAGTCGAATTCACCTTGACTCAAGCACTTGTTGCGATGCTTATAGCCAAAAAATTGTCTAGTTTTGACGTCTTCCAGAGTATAGGCTTGGGAAAACATTGAGGCATAAGAGGAAATTGCTGATATCCAACATTTTCTCCTCTTGCCTCAATATTTTCTAAGCTATGTTGTACATGATGTTTTAAATTATTTCATATTTACATATTAAACAAGGCGTTTTTGGTATCCCTTAGTTCACATGGCGTGTTATTTCTCGTCAAAATCAAAAAGATCTTGTCAGTGACCAAATGTTTTCTTCGAAGTTGTCATCTGAACGTACTGTTTTTGCTGCTAGGGCCCAGAGCCTGATCAAAGTCAAATGCAATTGCTTGACTTTTTGTGTCCTAAAATTCGTATTAAAATTGATTTTAATAAGGTAAGAGAGCAACATGGAGTGAGCCTACTCTCCATACCGTCAGTACTTTGATTCCAATTACTAGTTACATCTATAAAAACGGATTTTTCATTTAAAATTTCATTCGCATTTTATCAAGAAAAAAGAGTTTTGAGTTATTTTATATTTAGAGATCTTACATGATGTTTTTGGTATCCTACAGTTCACTTGTCGTGTTTTTCTCGTCAAAATCAAATGTAGATCTCACAAGGGATCAAAGGTTTTGTGCTTAACAAGAATTTAACATGTTTACTAGCACCTCGACATATACCCTTTATTTTGCTTTTCCAAACTTCTAAATAATGGGATGGGTCTGAGTTAATTAATTAAACCATTACCAAACGACAAAATTTTAGACTGATTCAAATTCAAAGATGTTGCAGACGACAGTTTCAAATGAATGAAATTTCTACTTTTTGTTCTTTTTTTGTGATAGAAAAACAATGTGGAAATGAAGAAATTGCTTGTCACAAGCAATTTCTTCATTTCCACAATGTTTTCCAAAGTCATTATTATGAAAGCCTCTGCGGACGACAAAAAGCATGTTGATAAAGATGATAATTCAGTACAATATAGCATAGACAATAATGAAGAAATGGGACAAAATACTGATTATCATCATTTTCCATTTTGTCTAAATCTTTTCCCAAGCATTTTCTGTTGAGGATATCAAGATCAGGTCTTGTATGGGGAAAGGGTAAATAGATCTAATTATATTCTTCATATGCAATGTATTAAATTATCAATACCTAATACAATAAAAGGAAATGACATTTAGATGAAATTTACGACGTCATAATAAAATTATGTAGTTTAAAAAAAGTTAAATGCAAATACATTCTGTTTAACTGACTCTGATGAAAATATGCTAGAAGATCAGAGAAATATAGAGAGAAAAGAAGAATGCCCGATTAAATAGCATTTTCTCATTTCTATTAATTAATGTTTCTGATATCAAATACATAACCGCTTCTCGATTTTTCTAAATATGAATTTTGCTTTTTATCATATCTTTTAAAGAATCAATCTATATAGCATTGTTGCTTCGACAAATGTTGAACCATTTTCACATAATGACCCCTTTTGATAACCCCCAACATGACATGGGTTTAAAAAAACTTGCAGAAAATGAGAAAATGCTGATAATCAGTTTTTTCTACGTTCTCTTCAATATTTCCTTTCTATTCAATGCTATAACACGGGGATTTCTACATTAGTAAATTTTGTCGTCTGTAGGTTATAACCTGTTCGATTTGGACCAGACTATAATATCACCACTTTAAGAAATGGTTAAGCCTCTGTCACCGCTCACAATGTGAATGTTCTCGACACATTTTCGACTCTCATCCGTGGCGATCATGGCGATACAACTGCGCTTTTGGGACGCGTCTTCGGAGATGTAGGCCTATCGCTCTAGCCTTCATTCTAATAATATTATAACGTGTTCTTTGGCATTTCTATTCTATTGAGCTGCCACAGCGCTATATGACCACGATCCATAATTTGCTCGCCCCCATTACCAGACTGTAAAATTTTAGGCAGGTCCAAATTGAAAGACCTGGCAGACGACAAGTTCATGTTAACAAAACACCAGACTTCACTTCAGCAGGCGATGGGCCTGAATCCATGGTGGTATCAAAGCTATTATGAACCCTTTCTATATTTCAATTCGTTTCCACGCTGCCCTATACCCAAAGACTGTTATGGCCGTGTGATAACGGTTTAATGACATTCAAATGAATATTATAATTATCAACACTTTAATTATGGACCCATAATGAGTAAACAACGCATATGCGTGGGTAAAGACATTCTAGATTTGCTGTTTCGAATCCAAACCTTATGTTGTGGGGACTCAGTAGACTTGTCTCGAAGAGGCAATTTCAGTGTGTACCCACAATAATAGGATTTTGATCAACAGCCAAAGATATTTCACATTTAGAAAGGCCACCACATCTTATCTGTAGCGTTGTATTAACCCTTTACCAAACGACACAATTTTAGTGTGATCCACTTCAAAAACTGTAAAAAATGACAAAATATATGTTATAAAAGATAGGATTTGTGTAAAATATGACACAGAAAATATTGAGACAAAAAGGAGAAACTGCTGGTTATCAGCAGTTTCTTCTTTTGTCTCAATGTTTTCCCAAGCCGTTTCTATCAGGGACGTCAAAACAAGGTATTGTTTGGGAAAGATTTAACTAATGAATAAGAAGACGCATGAGGAGAGCATTCTTTTAAAAGCGCATCCTTGTGTACACTTTGGTGCATTTCATACCGAAGAATTCGACAGTACGCATTTATAGAGGTAATACTATATACCTCAATCAGTCAACTTCATTCAATTTTAAAACTAATTTTAAGACTAATTAAGATTAAGAAAATTATAAATAAATAAAAACCGTTGTATAAAGGTTATACATATTCACAGCAAGTGCTATTTCTCAAGTAACAATTGTGGATCAAATCAAGACTAATAAAGTATTCTCTTCTGTTCAATAAAGTATTAAATATGGAGATTAGATTCACCTTCTAGTCAACAATAAAATTATGCACTTGTGAGATGCAGTGGATAAAATAACCGTCCACGAAAGCTCGCAACTTTGATTTATTTAAAATACCACACAAAGGCAATAGAAAAACAGGAATTAATAATAACCATTGGCGTCCTTTTCTCCTCATTTGTTTTCTATGCTTTTCCCTATGAGGATAGTCAGAATTTAAAATGGTTTAAGGGGGAATGCTCCAGTTTCCTAATTTTTTTCCCAATAATAGAATTTATTTATAGTGTGTATGTTGAAATTACATGTTATTACCAATTGAAAAATAAAATAAAAATGGATGGTCAGCGATCTTGTTTGAATTGTATAGGCATTGGTATCACATACCCCTACATCAAAAAATGCACAATTTCTTGCACCTGTCCAAGGTCACTAAAATGTTAATAAAATGATGTATATTCATCGTTTAGTCCCGAAAACGGATTTAAAGTAACGTCTTACATTTAATAAGAACAGAACACCCAAAATATGTGCTATTATAAACGCGTAAATGTATAAAACAGCATGCTCACGTGTTCGGTTAGACTAACGAAGCTGGAGCGTTTTATGTCAAAATTTGCATATTTTTGGAAATATTTCAAGTTCTACATAATAGAATTTGATAAAACTTCCTCATTGTATTAAGCAACATGTCCTGGTAATAATTCAAAAAGAAAATGTATAGGTCAGCGCACTTATTAGTGAATTACAGCAATTTTTATCAGCTACACATGAATAAAATGACGCAAAACAGTGGTAACTGCATACACACTTACGACTGTCTTGCTCTAAATAATCGATTTCCATCTTGAGGAAATCAGTTTCGCATAATAAATACACTTTAACAGTCGAAAATGGTAAATTGTTACGATGTGTAATATTATTGAAAATATTGTAGCGAAACATATTGGTACGAAACATTTAATTTACTACAGTAATGACCGAGTGTTCCGAAAAACTGGAGCATTCCCCCTTAAGAAAGGATTGGCAAATTTTCAAAGATGGCGCTGCAAAGTTGTTTTAACGTTGTTCTTAAGTTGTTAACATGAGTTATTTACAAGATCTATTTTTTGTCTAAAAAAGTTTTTTTCTCACTTTGCAGTCGACATTTAGACTGGAAGGTCGGATGTAATTCGTGCAGTTTAACCAGGCTTCGCGGATTTTTGATGTGCCAAACAGGTAAAGTGTGTTTGATATTTTTTAAGTTGTCATTTGTGGTTTAAAAAGCTTTGCATACAATTCATTGATAACATAATTTTGTTTTAATTCAGTTGTAGTAGATATGCTAAAACAGAAAGAAAGCGCACAATTGCTATTTAAGCCTACTAAATGATAGATAAAACTTAGATCTAGATTTTAAACTCTTAAAAAATTTAACGCATCATGAATATTTTCATGTCATTTCCTAAATTCAAACTTACCCTGATCCATGTATTTTTTTTTTTTCGATAAACCCCTCCCTCCACTCAAATGAAAGATTGGACTTTGTTCAAAATCCGTTTCCATACTCTAAGTTAAGAACCGTTTGACATAGGATCATGAAACTTTACACAGTTGTTGCCATTGACCCTAAGAGGTGCTCTATATTTTTTGGGTTACGTAGGTAAAATGTCAAGGTCACAATCGTACTTTGTTTAAAATCTGTTTCCATGCTCTAAGTAAGAAATCGTTTGACCTAGAATCATGACAGTTTACACAGTTGTTGTCCTTGACACAAGGAGGTGCCCTATTGTTTTGGGTCATATAGGTTAAAGGTCAAACTCAGGATTTTACTTTGTATAAAATCGGTTTCCGTGCTCTAACTGAAGAACTGTTTGACAACAGCACTTTTTAGTGACAAGGTGTCAGTGTGGGTATTTGTTCGCTTTGCGACAGTTCTAGCTTAAAAAGAGCCATTTCAAGGGCATTAATTTTGTGCTTCAAAACTCACATTGTTCTTTGGTTTTAAGGGGCTGAGGCACAGTTTAAGGGCACAGTGGGTAGTTCTTCTGACTTTCACCCATGAGTTTTTCTGTTAATTAATCACACTGTGGTTTTTCTGCTCGAAAGCATGCAAACAAATCCAGTTTTTACACAAAATCAAAAGTTGTTAGACCAATAAGTATTCTGGGCTATAACGGTTTCCCTGGACCTTAAAGAGACATCACGTTCCCATTTCAATTTCGTCAAGTATATATTGATGCCAAGACTGGTCATTCTAATGCCTATAAATGCTATCAGTTTTTAAGTGGCTGCTGATGAGCGAAAAGCACACCTTTAAAGTTGAGACAGAAATGACAAATTCCATTATACACCTGAATTGCTGTATACATCAATTTATTTAATCTTAAAACAAAATATAGATTTCACGTAAAAGGGTGCAATACCTCGGTTTGAAATTTTCAGAATTTTCATAAGGAAATATGCTCTTTCAAATAAAATATCTGTAATTTACGAAAAATACATGTGAAAGGTCGCTTTGAAGATACAAGAGATATGTTATTGAATTTATGTGTTCCTTTGATTATTTTTAGCATTGTATAATAAATATGTTACCCAAACTCAAAAACAGCCCCAGGTTTTGTCAGTCATTACGGAAAACTTTGAAAACATTCAGGAAAAGAGGCAAATGCTGATAAGAAACCTTTTTTACTTGTTACAACTGACTCTTCGCACAAACCACGCATATGGCCTACTGGTTTCAACACTTTCCCAAACAAGGCCAGGTTTTCACATTCCTAATGGAAAAGGGGTTTTCAGCATTTTCTCTTTTTGCCTCAATAGTTTCTGACCTATGATATACAAAAATGATATTTTAATTATACTATGCTTGTCGCCTGCAAAAACTTTCAAATTGGAACAGTCGGCAGGCTAATAAATATTGTGGGATATCGTACATGTAACAATCTTCCTGAAACTAAGACATGCAATTTATCTATTTAGATTATGAGCTTTTGAATGTACGCACTCCTTTTATACTTTTTAGCAGTGTATATTTCAATGATGACCGTACCTGATCAGTACCCAAAAATGGTCAAATATCATTTTAAAATCAACCCTTTCCCAAACAAGGTCTGATTTTGACGTCCTTAATAGAAAAAATAGAAAACATTGAGACAAAAGAAGAAACTGCCGATAACCAGAAGTTTCTCCTTTTGTCTCAATATTTTCTATGCCATATTTTACACAAATAATACCTTTAATAACATCCATATTGTCATTTGTAGCAGTTTTTGAACTGGATCACCCTAAAATTTTTGCCGTTTGCGAAAGGGTTAAACAAAATCAGGTGAGTCGAAATCTGGAAATGTCGGCGTATTTTGACGACCCTTCTGACTTCGATACAACGATCGTCGTTTGAACATGTTAATTAGTTTAATTTATGATGTAGCCTAACATCGGTATTTCACTATGTTGCATGGGATTCTCATCTCTTTTTAGGTTGAGAAATTCCTTCAGGGATCTTACTACCTATTGGTTTCCAATGGTCTAATTCTGGAAAAACCCTTATATTAGCTCTATTTTTAACTCGGTCATTAATTGGTCATTTTGGGACACCGCATAGTCGTTCGTCTGAGTCCGCCGAAAGAAGTAGGCCTACCCTTGATCAATCCAAAATTGCTCAAATAGAACATAATTATCCCAAAGACTTTCATTTCCTTATCATTTTATCAAAACAGTGCAACAGTTTGCTCATAAATGCAAAAACTACCAACTTCTCTTTTTGATTTTATCTACAGATAGAAGATGGCAGCAAATATTTGGTTCCTGACACTGTGTATTACCGGACAATTTCTGTGGATCGACACTCACACACTGTACAAATGGATAGTTGACAGTAAAACTAGATTTAACTACGATCCGGATATCAGGAATCCATTAGGTAGAGTTACGTGACATAACCCTTTCATAAACAACAGAAATGATTGCAGACTGATTTATATTCACCGATGACACGGGATACACGTATTATTCAAATAAGTATTCAAATGTGTACAATGTAGCTTTGTTAAGCATTGTGAGAAAAGGAGAAAATACCCGGCTATCGGAAAGTTTGCATTTTCTCCCAATCCTGCTCAAAACTGTTTTACTAAGGGGTCCCAACATCTGTCCGTTTGAGCCATTGTTATAGTAACAGAACGATTTTATTCTATCTTATTTTTAAAAAAAATGACAATGTAATGTATGGTGAACATCTAGTCGCTGTGATATTTGTAATTTGTCCATTTTCTGTTTAAGGCCACTAGAAAATTTCCGTTTCAATGTGTCGACCAAAGGGGACGTAAGTGCTTTTAAGACATTTCCGTACAGTGACTCTTTTCGACTCCGCACGAGAAATTGGCTTGGGAAAACAATGTGGAAAATGCAGAAATTGCTTGTGACAAGCAATTTCTTCATTTTCCACAATACTGTCTAAACAAAACTACTAAAGAATGAAACAATTCTATTCAGTTTAAATTGTCGTCTGTAACGTCTTTGAATTTGGACAAGTCTAAAATTTTGCTGTTTGGTAAAGGGTTAGACTTATTTTTTCTTCCCTTGTAGTGTTAGTTACAATAGTTTTGTTATAGAGAACCTTCCCGAATAACTTCGCTCACCAACAAACCAATTTCTGAAAATAATGACTTAGATAATTACCCAATAGGGGTAGATCAGTAAAGTTAAGCCCCTTGCAAGCGTATTCATTTTCTTTGGAATTATAGTGGCGCTTAACAGGAAAGTTGCAAACTTGACCATGTTGACCTCAGGTCACCCTTTGTGAGGTATTAGTTTATGACGGGAAATATGCAGCTTCCTTTTATATTTTATGATTATTTAACAATGTACAACATGTACGATATTAATGCAAGTGCCATGTAACCCTGTCCAAAACGACAAAATATCGGGGTGGTCCAATTTTGAAAGCTGCTGTAGGCGACAAAATGGAAGTAAATAAATATGGGAAAGTGTACTTTTAGCACGGAATTGAAACCAAATAATAGAGCGCATACCTTATTCTTGCCTAAAGATTCAGAAAATACAAAACAGCGAATTTCTGAAAAATACGTAGTTACAATAGTTTTGCGCTGAGCCCTCGATATGTTCTGTGCTTTAATGTAAACAAACCCCATTTTTATCAACATCCTTGGCTATCGTATTACCCCCATCAGACTTTAGGTAGAATACCTGTAATGTGGCCATTTTGAGATTCATAAAACATCGGCTTTTTATTCGGGCGTCTTCGTTACGTGTCCTAACTTATTCGGGCTCGGTCGTAAGCATTAGGTGGTGGAAAGTTCCACCACCGAATGTTTTCGGCGTCGCCCGAATAAAACGCACGTCGTGCGAATCTCATACAACCTACAGAGTAAAAAGATATTTGTAAATTATTTTCTTCTTGAAGCATTATCTCGAAATCCGGCACGGTGAATCAACTTATTTGAGGTGTATTTACATGTGTGTGTAATTTGATACATATGTCCCATGGCTAGAAAGTGGTGTTTTTAATGATGGGTCATATAGGCCTTAAATCGTCACCTTAAATCGTCGCCGAGGAGGTTGTGCCCACTTCAACAAAGCAAGTTTGCCACAATCATTTTTATCCTTATTTCCGCGTCACTATTCGTATTGCCTGATTCTTGTACAACGAAAAACAAAAAAGAAAATATTTGCTTTGACAATATGGTTTGTCTGAAAAATGTGTGTCCTTTTCTCAAAATATGAAAATTACTGATCTGAAATGAGACCGTACATGTGACCCGTTCGCATCTGGAAAATAAAATTTGTGATGGCTGTCCACTAATGAAAACATTGGGTATCGTGAATAGGCTTTGAATAAGGAACGGTTTTATCCAGTTAGCCGTGACGTAATTTCGGACAAACAATTAGTATTTCGTCGGTGTAGTTATAAAATCTCGTAACTACGGCTTGATTCAAGCCGTAGTTACGAGATATTATAACAACACTGGTGGTTTATCAAAACATTACGGTAAACCATGTCTATTTTTAGCACAAAACTCATTGCTAATGGACTATAGAGCACTTGGGCCACTGTTGGTAACCAGAGCTCTTCTTTCTTTTAGATTCACTCTCATTCTGTTTACTTCGACACTGGTTGGTCATGTGTTTTCATTCTGGCGTAATAGCTCGTTTTACTAACCACAATTTTTTTCTAGATGGTCGTAATAGTCTTGCGGAAATGACGTCAAATAACTCGTACTATTGGTGTTCATTTCGAGCATTTGCTACAATGGTTAAAACTATAGTCCCAATCAAAGTCGGCCATGATAATTACAGTACCGTCACAATGTTATGGCACATAGTTACACGATTTACCTGATTTTTATGTCCAGTAATGTTATTTTGCACTTGAGGGTTTGAATCTTGCAGGTGTCCTGTAAGATTCGAAGCAAAACACGTAAATTTGTAGGCCCCTATTGGAAATTAAGAACGGTTTTCCCGTTTCAACATACTAGGCAAACATTTGTAAACATTTACCATAAGATCGCGACTGTACTATATTTGGGATATTTTATCTGACCGCAGGTGTGTATAACTGGCGACATACGTACCCAGAAAGTTGTGATGGCGCTGTACAATCACCTGTGGACATACAGACGGACAGAGTTAAATATAACAGGGACTTTCCGTGTCCTAGGATGTTGTACACGCATAGTTTACTGCGGGGCGAACTGAAAAATAATGGTAACTACATATTATGAATCTCGCTGCTTTTCTCCAAAAACAAGCTGGACAAGGTTATGAGTTATTTTTTGGGAAAAAGAGACAATATTTACAATTACTATCTAATCATTTTTGTCTTTAAAATTAGATTAATCCCTTGCCAAACAGTCTTTTTGAAATAGACCACATGCAAAGTCATTGCATACAACATTTATTCATTTAAAAACAGCTGTTATATATTTATAAGCATTTACTAAATTACTCCAAAGTAAGACTTTCCTGGTTAATTTTGTTATTGATGACTATAAAACCATTTTTGTCGTTAGAGGTTTAATACATTAGAAGATGCAAAAAAAAAAAAAAAAAAAAAAAAAAAAAATAGAAAAGAAAAAAAAACGTTTCATTTATACGTGCTAGCTGAGAACAGTAAAGTTTAATTTTAGATTTATGTGAAAGTTTTCTGCTTGAATAATTGTATTTTTTAAAACACCATTAGCTTTTTAAACTGAATGCATTTCATTGTTCCACGTTTGTGCTGTTCCAAAATGAGACAGACGGACCAAATTTATCGTATTTCAATATATCATATCGTAGAAATTAATTAAACCAGACCCCATTTGGATTCAATGGACTTAAAAAATACTCAATGAACATATTCCATCATTACATAGGTATACCAAACAGTTTTTGGATAACGGAAATTGACGAAAATATCCGGAATTTTTAGATCCGAATTTTTTGTGTCAATTTCCGCTGTCACTGATGTTGCCGAAGTTGTACGAAAATTGTACTCCAATGAAGGATGGGATACCATAAAACCTTACTAAATCTACAGGCCATTCTGCGACCTTCGAGCCAGAGAACGAGATGGGTTTCCGACTTACAGATATTCCCAACAGACCGGGGATCTACAACCTTAATGACTTTCATCTACATTACGGGGGTATTGAAGGTCGAGTGTTCGAGATACAGGTTAGTGTTATCTGTTATTAGTATAGCTCACAATAAATGACCTGGCAGAGCATCTCTAGCTATTAGCTAGAGATGCTCTGCCAGGTCATTTATAGTGAGCTGTCATAACGATGAAAGGGATCTACAACCTTAATGACTTCCATCTACATTACGGGGGCATTGAAGGTCGAGTGTTCGAGATACAGGTTGGTATTTATATAGCTATTAGTTCTCATTGTGAAAGTTGCATACGACTTAAAGTGACATTTCACAGATAGAGATCTTTATTTTTTCGTAAAGTTTACTTTTATTTTAATCTTAAAGGGCATAGAGATATTTTCTTCTGAAAAGTCTGAAAACAAGCTAAAGTATTAGTTATCAAAATTAAACAAAAAAATGACGTAAACAGTAGTTCAGATGTACATACGGAATTTGTCATTTATGTCTCAAATCTAAAGGCGTGTTTTTCGCTCATCAGCAACAACTTCAAAAGCCTGATAGCATTTATACGCATTAGAATAACCGATCTTAGCACCAAAACATACTTTAAAAATGAAATTGGGAATGTGATGTCACTTTAACGGATGCCTGTAAAGATAGAATTTGTAAATAATATCTAGCACATAAAATATTTAGACAAAAGAGGAAAATGCTGGTTTTCAGCATTTTTATTCTTTTATATGATTGTTTCGCGAAGCATTTTCTATCAGGGTAAAAAAACAGATCTTGTTTGGGAACAGATTAAACCTATATTTCCTTCTTTTAGGGTCAGCGATTCCGTGGAAGCGGAGTCATGTCAGCAGGATCAGAACATACATGTATAATTGACGGTCTGAGGTTTGAAGGAGACATTCATTTTGTTCGGATAACATTTTGCCACTATTTCTATCTCGATAAATGAAAACTATGTTGACAATACATATTTTATGGGTATGAATATAATTATATTTGAGCCAGGATTTTGGAAAGGGTGCATCAAGGTTTATAAGCCCAACATGGTTCAAGATCAGCCTGCGTTTACACGCAGTCTGATCATGAAGCATGTTGTTCTTGGTGGCCTGTAGCAACCATAAGAAAGCAGCATAGATTCTTAATCAGGCTGCACTTAGCCACAGGTTGATCTGGAAACTTGGTAGTACAAAATGCTATAGGGACTGTTTTCCAGATCCTTGCGCATTTCCAGATCCTTGCTCATTATTATTCTTTTAGGGTCAGCGATTTCGTGGAAGTGGAGTCATGTCAGCAGGGTCAGAACATACAATCGACGGTCTGAGGTTTGAGGGAGAAATTCATTTTGTATTCTGGAACTCTAAATATAAAGATCTGGAGGAGGCGGACAACAAGACAGATGGCGTGGTGGTCGCCAGTTTTCTAGTGCAGGTACTCTCCTAAAACATAGGCGACTAAACTAAAGTTCGACAGATAGGGGTGACCGCTCTTTATTACATAATGAAGTAAATGTGACCCGTCACGCTAAAAGGGACCTTATCGGGTGTGTGAAAAATATCGACCCTAGTCAGTCTGCGCAGTCCGAGCAGCCAGACTAGGGCCGACACTTTTCACTTGTATGTACTTTTTTATATCTGGAATGTTTTTCCTATCTTACTTTACGTTCATTTTTCGAATACAGTATCTGGTTGGCCTGTGCTGAGTCTAACAAGTTTGTCAAAATTTGGATTTTTGGAGTTCGGATAAGGTCCCTTTTAGCGTGACGGGTCACAAATACTTGTAAAGAGCACTCACTCCCGTCTGCCTAATTATTCATACAACAGAGAAAATAACCAATTACCAGACGGCAAAATTTTAGACTGGTCTAAATTCTAAAACACTGCAGACGAAAATAGCAATGATTTCTACCTTTGTTTGTCCGAAGTTACTTCACGGATACCTGGATGAAATCGTTCCCTATTTTCTTATCTAAAATTACTTAAGGTAAGGCCTGGGTAATGCACTTCCGGTATAATCGTTATATTTCGACTTATTCCGTAAGTCAGAGCATTCTTATGTACCGTTAGATGCGATATCGCATGTGTTCGTAACAACGGAAATAATTGAGCGTGCTCAAATGTCTGGGGAATATTTTAAACAATATTTGTGAAAATGTTTCTAAATTGTATGAAGAGTCGGCAAAACCCCCAAACGAAAGTCAAGAATTCAAAATTTGAGAGCAATGAAAATTACTCTCCTTTAAAATCGTCTTAGAATCGTTTAAAATCATCGATTCGCACCATACAGATTTCGTTCCATAACTGATTACTCAGGTCTTACCTTTAAGTTTTTGTTACAAGGTTAGTCAAGTTTTGTGGCTTTGATTTTAAAACCTCACCGAAAAACATGATTTGTGATAACTCCAATGTCTATGATTCAATATGACAGTTTTCTGTCCATAACTAAATATTGAATATACGACAATGAATGTGATTTTTTGTATTCAATAGCACAGGAAATGTTGAGGAAAAAGCGGGAAATGCTGGTAATTAATAGCCCAATATTATCCTAAACATTTTCATTCAGAAACCAATTATTGTTTTTTTTATTAGGGTTGTTAAATAAATGTACATAGTTTAATTTCATTTCCAGAAAATACCTTTTGACATGGCAAATTCAGGAGTGACTTCGAAATTCTCGAATTTTCTTGAGAAATACATTCCCCGTGTGGCTGCATACAGTAAGTATTAACCCTTTCCCACACATTGACGCTTTTATATAGCCGCCCCACAAAATAAAGATTTCGGAAAACATTGTGGAAAATGAAAAAAATGCTTGTGACAAGCAATTTCTTCATTTCCCACAATGTTTTCTACCAAGAAAGACCAAAAATGTTAAATCTTGTTCAATGGAAATTGTCGTCTGCAAGACCTATGAGTTTGGACTAGGCTAAAATTTTGTTGTTTGGTAATGGGTTAATGTATTTATGGCCCGTCACGCTAAAACAGATATTCTGGGAGAAAATATCGACTTGCTTAGACTGACTACTGTAGGTTCAAAACTTTTCTGGACCTAGATCATTTTCATATAATGTTTGTGTTTCAAATGGTTGACATCTGGTTGGCGTCTTTTAACCCATTACCACACAATGACTCTTTTTTGACTCCCCACAAAATAATGGCCATGGAAAACATTATTAAATTAATTTCTTCATTTTCCACAATGTTTTTCATCCAAAGATACCTAAAAATCCATTCAGTCCAAATTGTCGTCTGCAGGATCTTTCAATTTTGACTGCCCTAAAATTTTGTCGTTTGGTGATGCGTTAAGTCTGGTCTGTTTCTTGAAATCTGGTTTTATGGCTCTCACAGAAGGTCACTTTTAGCGTAATAATTCACATTTTCTTCTTAAAACAGGCTGCAGCTACGAGGTTTTTGTTGAAAAGCGATTTGATATTGATTCGTCATTATTTTCTGCATATCTACATAAAGAGCGTCGCCAATTTGAATCGCATCATTCATTTTTATATTTCCGTTCTTCATGTACTTTATAAATTCCGAATATAGATACAAGACTTTGCATAAACCGTACAGCAGAAAAGTGATATAAGCTGGTCTTAGTGCAAAGAGCTGAAACATTACACCACCAAAAGGAGACAATAATAAAACAATATTATTGAATAATAATATATACGGCTTAGTGACGATCGTTCTCACATTTCAAGAACAATCACCATCAAAAATTTTGTAGAACCATTTTAAAAAAATGATCACTTTTATTACAGAACAGAATACCACTCTTGAACTCGACCTCAGCATGTTTTTCGACCGTCAGTGTGAGTTCTACACATACTTCGGCAGTACAACAACGCCAACCTGTCATGAATCGGTCCAGTGGGTCATATTTAGGGAACCCATACGCGTTACAGAAAGGGCGGTAATTGTATTTTTGTTTGTTTATTTACTGTATCTTCAGTTGTCTTTCTTTAATTAGTTATTTGTGTCGGTCCCTTTTCGTTGATTTATAGAGGAAAATAATTGACCCGGCAGAGTGACCTTTACTGTACTCAAAAGTGGGAAAGTTTATTTCCAGTTTAGATGGGAATAGGTCCTTCGTTAATTAACGTAAAAGCGTGCACTGTATCCGTTAGATCTATACAATATTGTTGCGCCATGTGAAAATAAGACTTTATCTAATTTAGTCAAATAAAAATGTTAAGCTACTGTGGTCTATTTGGATTGAAATTTTCAGTAAAGCTAATTATTGAAATAGGCGTAATTTTTAAAAATAAAATGAAAATATTTAAATACGGTTCACATCATGGTCATACGGTACAGATGGCACAGGCTGACCAGGGGCCCGTATTACTAACAATCGTACGTTTGATTTTAGCATAATCACTTGTAACAACAGTCCTGATTGGCTCAGTCGGTTTTCTCGTGCAATCAAATGTCTTGTTACACAGTTTACACAAAAACTTGATAGTAAGATGTTTAGTAATACGGGGCCCAGGATCGGCATTTTTGCATAATTATTCAGTTATTATATACAAATTACCATTTTAAGATGAGGCGACAAATGAACGTATGCACGTGCAAATACTGTTAAGTCGTTGAATAATATGATCATTAGCTGTAAATAGCGAAACATGCGAAGTGTTCAGCAAATCACGAGGGGCTCCAGCATACCTATCACCCCTGGACGATAAGTCTGTTGACCTTTCCGCTTGGTCTGCTCTGCCGGGTCAAACCTCGCCGTCAATAACAAAAAGGCGATCTCCACCGATTTAAAATAAAGCATCAGTGCGTTGCTCTTATTTAAGTAGGATTGTTATATCTACAAATCAATAAAATAGAAAGTTCCAATGTCACTGCGAACTCCAGTTTAGATACTGTAATCCATCTTCAGATAGCTTTAAAAACTACAACCTATCATTAGATATTAGATACCAAAAACTCAGTAGATCTACATCTTAGGGTTTCGTCCATGACAACGGAAACTAACGAGAGATTCCTGTTGCTACGGATGATCTCCCAAAAGATGCACGAAGTGTTTGGTATTCAATGATGGGTTGTAATTCTTAACCCATTACCAAACGACAAAATTTAGGGCGGACAAAATTAAAAGATCCTGCAGACGACAATTTCAAGTGAAATTTTTAGGTCTTTTTGGATGGAAAACATTGTGGGAAATGAAGAAATTGCTTGTCACAAGCAATTTCTTCATTTTCCACGATGTTTTCCATTGCCATTATTTTGTGAGGAGTCAAAAAGAGTCATTGTGTGGTAATGGGTAAGCTTTGAACAGTCAATATCTTTTTACGGTACTTTTGCAACAGGATAAATTAATCATATACTTACCTTGTTGCTTCTTCTTGCAGTGGTATCAGCTGACGAAGCTCGAGTCCCGTGGTGACTTTAACAGACAGTTCGGCAACTATCGTAATTCCCAGCCTCTGAATGCGCGCCTGGTGGAGGCGAACTTCCGTCGTGAGATCGGACCTGTGTTGCCCAGTCCTAACAGCGATGTTGTACGACCGATGTCTGAACGCCTGAAACTGACCGGCATGAGAGCTCCAGCTCAAGTTGTGCGGCCAGTAGGACCGCCGAAACTCGACCGCCCAAATATGGCGGACATTCCGACAAGGAGAGGAAATATGGCGGACGCTCCAGTTAGGAGAGGAAATTTGGCAGGCATTCCTATGAGAAGACAAAATTTGGCGGATATTCCGATCAGAAGAGGAAATATGGCGGACTCTCTAGTAAGGAGAGGAAATATGGCTGACATATCTATGAGAAGAAATAATATGGCAGATATTCCAATGAGAAGACATGATATGGATATTTCGACGAGGAGACAAAGCATGTCGTACGGTCCTACGAGGGGAGGAAGTATGGTTGATACTACAATAATGAGAAGGACTCACGTTGACCCTTCAGGAATGAGAGGAAATATGGCCGACGTTCCCATGAGAGGAGAATTTCCCATGTCAAGAAGAATGGTGTCAGATTCTGCGATGAGACAAAGAAATATTGCGGACGCTCCGATGATGCGAGAAAATATGGCTATCCCTACGATGGTGCAAGATAACAGAATGGCCGTGAGGCAGCATCCCGAATTTCCTCCATTAGATATGCAAATACGACGAATAGACGAAATGACCAGACGACTACCTCACCATAAATACATGCCAACACAGACACTCGGACAATCAATCGGATTTCGACCACCACCATTACCAGTAGGACCAATGACCTTGCAGTCGTTACCAATGCCAGGACCACATGCCCCATTTAGCCCACCTAGAATGTCAATGCCTGGACAGTTTTTAATGCGATTACATCCAAGTGAACTTTGGAAACAATTATGTGCCATGCTAGGAATACCATATTAACTTTTTGGAGAACAGATAGTCGCTTTTCAACAAAAACCTCGTAACTGCAGCTTAAAACAAGTTGCAGCTACGAGGTTTTTGTTGAAAAGTAGCCTTGTTATCGACTGGTTCGAATTCAAATATTTGTGGATGACAATTTTTATAACAGATGCCAAAGAGCAGACTTTTGAGTCGAGATAGAAAACATGTTTAGATAGACGACAATGCTGTTTACATGCACCTTTCATCGTTTGCGTCTTTTTTATGAATACAAAACCGTAATTGTTAGCCATGATCAAACTTTTGCAAACTTATTCCTTTTTCTAAGTATACTGTATCAATCAAAGTAAGCTTTGGGAGGAAATTACAGAATAGAACGAAAATACTGATAACCATGCGATAGCAAAATCACTTGTCATGTTAAACATCAGGGGTCTTGCTGCCAATTTTGTTTGGGACCAGGGGCCAGTGATATTGGGAAAATAGCGACGGTTTTTCCTAAATTGGGAAAAACTAAAACAAGTTTGTATTCATACTGTCACTCAGTTTCAGCTGAAAATTAGACTAGTGATGTAAAATACATTTGTAAATATTCTGATCTTGTTTAAGAATCTACTCTAAAACTGTCTTCAAAATGTTTCTAAATGAAGATGAGGTCTTAAGATGGGGCATTCTGGGTCCTCCTTGGAACTTTTCACCCGAGAACTGGGAAAAAATGATTCTTTTTGCCATTGGGAATGGGGCCCAATAAAGGTCCCAAATTTTGGCAAACGATACCCCTGAACATGTTAAATAATTATGTTGTCGTCTGAATAATCTTTTATATTTGACCAGTCTACATCTTTTTAACTTTCAAAATAGTTTCACAGACAACAATTGTACCTCATACTGTATGCAACATAATCTATAACTAATCAGGACACCATTTGTATCATGTATTTATTTTGTCATTTGAGAAAACGTTGAAACGTTTCTTTAAATTCATTAAAGTATGAATTATGAATGAAACCACGAAAGTTTTAATTAATTCACATTTCTTCGAATTTAAAGACATTTATTAATTTAATCTTTCATCACAACTTTGTTTCATTTGTCTAAAACAAATTAATATTGCTTTAATGATAATATTCGCGATAGTCTTCGAGTTTATGTAGCATTATCAGCATAATTATCTTGAATAAAAAGTTGAAAAGAGATGAGTATCTGTCAATATAGATCTAGTTTCTATTGATAAGAAAAAGAAGAAGTAGAAGAAGGAGAAGGAGAAGGAGAAGGAGAAGAAGAAGAAGGAGAAGGAGAAGGAGTAGGAGAAGAAGAAGGAGAAGGAGAAGAAGAAGGAGAAGGAGAAGGAGAAGGAGAAGGAGAAGGAGAAGGAGAAGAAGAAGAAGAAGAAGAAGAAGAAGAAGAAGAAGAAGAAGAAGAAGAAGAAGAAGAAGAAGAAGAAGAAGAAGAAGAAGAACAAGCAGCTTGTTTTACCTCCTTTGTACAGAGACGTCGCATTCCATGGTCTCCAGGCAAGGAAAAGACCATTTGGCTTGCGAAGCAGAGATTTTACTGGCCCGGCCTTGAAAAAGACATTTGCAGTCGCGTGGATGCATGCGGACGCTGCATACGCCGGAAAACTCCAGTTAAGGTCTCTGCTGAGCTTCAGCCAATTGATACCACAAGACCGATGCAATTAGTCTGCATGGATTTCCTGGGCCTCGAAAGATCGAAAGGTGGATATGAGAATATCCTGGTCATCACAGATCATTTCACGCGGTTTGCAAAAGCTATTCCCACCAAGAATCAGACGGCGCAAACCACGGCCAAAGCCCTGTATGACCATTTTATTGTCAATTTCTCCTTTCCAGAGCAGCTACACAGCGACCAGGGCCGTAATTTCGAGAGTAAGGTTATCAAAGAGTTGTGTAAAATCGCTGGCGTTCGCAAGACTCGAACCACTCCGTACCATCCAATGGGAAACGGCAGCGCAGAGCGATTTAACAGGACCCTTCTTCGAATGCTCGGTACCCTGGAAGAGTCGCAGAAGTCCGACTGGAAATCCCATGTTGGCCCTCTTGTACACGCATACAACTGTACGAGAAACGATGCAACTTTCTACGATCCTGGTTTCTTGTATATATTAATACAAAACTACACCCAGAGTTGTTATTTATTGCATCGGGTTACATTGGCGACCACGACGAGACCAACTGGTTACGCGCCCCATTTTCTCCTTTTTGGATGGCATCCACGCCTTTCCATAGACGCTTTTCTTGGTGTGTGCCCCGATGAAGCTGATGGGGGTAGCCCAACGGACTACATCGGAAAGCTTAAGGAGCGAATGCGGAACGCGTACAGGTTGGCTTCAGAGACCGCCCGCAGGACTTCTGCCGATAACAAGAGGCTCTACGACCAAAAGGCGAAGGAAAACCGTCTCGCTGAGGGCGACACTGTATTGGTCCGGAAAGTGCACCATACTGGGAAAGCTAAGCTGGCCGATATATGGGAAGCAGATCCATACGTCATAGTTGATATTCCCAATGTAGACGTACCCGTTTACAGGCTTAGACCTGTCACCGAAAGGGGACCTGTTCGTACTCTACATAGGAATATGCTTTTGCCATTTAACAGCATCCCAGCAGCCGATGAAGCCATGCCGGTAACTGACAGTGTGGAACCGACTCGCAAGAGTCGCGATACTAAGTCGCGTAGGTCATCCCCACCTGTCAGTGATACGGATTCCGAATCGGATTCGAGCCAGACATATATCATCCCTCAGCGCAGACCAAACACCGTGATTCGCCGTCCTAGCGACAGTCCGAACTGGCGAAGGGAGACAATCTTGTCCAGTCCACCGAGTTACCTTTCTCCCGAACGGCAATCTCGGCCAGTTGGAGCCGATGCTCGAATGATTGATCCGGATACACAAGTTCAGCCGGAGTCTCAGCCACTCCGTAGATCGAGTAGAGTATCGAGACCTCCTGACAGATATGGTGACTGGACATAATATTTATCAGCTAACAGATTTCTCCTTTTGTTTCAGTGCGTCCATTTAGCTAGTTGTCACTCGGTGATTATGTAAATAATACATGTACAGTTTTTCTTAATTAACTTTACTTTTCAGTTTGCTTTGGCGGAAAGGATTTGTTAGATTCATTTCATACTTGTGCGTCGCAGGAGCTCCATGACAGTGCTATGCCATGAAACATTTTGTACTCCATACTTTATCACGGTTTATGTGCCATTATTCACTTTCAGTTCATTTGTTTCTAGGAAATGTCGGAGCCATTTTCTCAAAGCAGGGGAGTATGTAGGAAGGGTCATTTCATTCATTCCATTACATGTACATATTCACGGGCTCATGTTTATTCATAAGCGAGAAAGAGTGAGAAAGTTGTGATTGCGAGATGTGTTCACTTCCCTGCATTCCTGCACGCTTATGTTGTGAATACTAACAAGTTTTCCCGCCTCTTAACCATTCCACCCGGCACTCTGCCATAGACCTCGTAAGAGGAAAGACTCTACCGTTTGACATTTGAGACGTATTTAATATTATTTCTCAGCGTTCTGCAACTTTCTACGATCCTGGTAAGAGCCATTCTTTACTTAATATCCGTAATATATCCATGTAATCCATAGCAGACGATAGGAATGTTTTATTTGTATATTTGTATATTTTCAGGTTTCTTGTATATATTAATACATAGCACAGCAAAACTACACCCAGAGTTGTTATTTATTGCACCGGGTTACATATTGATAAGAAAAAGAAGAAGTAGAAGAAGGAGAAGGAGAAGGAGAAGAAGAAGAAGGAGAAGAAGAAGGAGAAGGAGAAGGAGTAGGAGAAGAAGAAGGAGAAGGAGAAGGAGAAGGAGAAGGAGAAGAAGAAGAAGAAGAAGAAGAAGTAGTCATAGTTAGAAGAAGCGATCGCTTCCAGACCGATTTTTACTCCATTGCACACAAGTAGGATACTTTGAAACATCGATCTCCTAGCTCGAGCAATACAGATCGAGCTCGATCACACGACCATTCCCAGTCACTCTTGCTCACAGAGCTCGATATGTATGTACTTGATCGGTTGCTCGAGTTTGATCGTCGAGTTGATCTGATCGGCGTTTGCAACCTTTCAATTACCAAATTTCGATATTATTCACATTGAATTTACATCTCTACATGTATAGTGCACCAAAATGAACAGAACAATTTTATCACTGTCAATTAAAGTAGATCTAAGTCTGGTCACGATATTCTGTCACATGTTTAAAAACTACGTAAACACAAAAACAGCGAACTCCAAACCACTGTTTTAGCGCATGTTATGGTTCCAATCTTGCAGACCGGTGTGTCATACCTGCTACTGTACGATTCTAGCCAACACATGTAAAATCGTATAGAGATTTATGAACGTTTTTCAATCGTTTATATAGGTTAGATTAAAGCGGCAATAGCTGTGAAAAGAACTGCCAATTTGCCAAAAAAGTGTTTACAGTATTAAAGTATGAGCAAAAAGATGCAGAAAGACCGTATTTCAAGCGAGTAACCGTGCACTGTTTACCCACAATAAGCGCATGTATATTGACAATCTAATTTTCCATGGCACTGAAAAGTTTGCTGGGTGTTTAAAATTGTGTCTATATATAGATTTATATACTAGACAGAAAAAGAAACGCAACTTCCTTTTCAATTCCTTCTTACGCAAAGACATCAAATCAGATTAAAAAAAATGTAGTGACGTCGCGCACGGTATTGGGGAACTAAATGTAACGTCAAACTAGCGAACGTCATTATTCTAAAAATTGCGTAACGTTGAAATTTTACGCACACGGTTGTGTTGTGCTTTTAATGCTTACTCTCTGTACAAACTAATGTTATTTAAAAAGACAAGACCATGTTTTAAGAAAATCTCCACTATTTCTGCCTTTTGCACTTTTTAAGCTTTAACTATACTTTGATTCGTTTTATTTTCGTCTTAAAATGCACCAAATAGATACTTTTAAGGCTACGCCAATTTAAAGAAGTTTACGTTTATAAAAATTCTGTCCACACGAACAAATTTGAATATCTTTTTTATGTTTCATTATTTTACGTTGAAATTTTGATATAACAAACAAGAAAAAAATAATATTTCCATATTGAAATTAAATCGTTGTATGAATAAGGGAACCGGTATTTTTTAAAATCTAAAGGGTAAAAAAGTAGAGTTTTCAACGACCTGAAACAATTTCTGTCCACATGCATTTTATATTATTAATGTTTCGTTTATTATGCTAACTAATTTTCCTGTATATATTATACAAATAGAGAAAAATAATATTTCTTATATCAAGTTTTGTTGCATTTCAGTCATTTATTCACAAAATATCGAGCAAAATTGTCATTTTTTCTGCGACGTAATTCTTATTGTTACACTGCAATTTTTGGTGAACAAACTGGGCTTATTTGCGTTATCGACTTTGAAAATTGATTTCCGTTCGGCAAAAGATTTTGCAGCATTTCCACTGTCATATAATATATTTTTCAATGTGTGTCACGTTACGTAATCGCAAAGTTGTGTATAAATATCCGTCGTCGTTGAAAATTCATGTTACATGTTACACGCGTTTTTTCGCCGAATTTCCGAACAAAAAGTCTTTCAAGCAAATTTATATACTAGAACAAAAAAGATACGCAACCCCAATTTTTCGTAATATTTTCGACAAAATATGTTTTTTAATGGATAATGAGTACATTTTTAATATACCTGCATCCATACGCATAGATATTGTGTCATTTTTTCAGATGTCGTAAATTCATCACGTGATTCATAGTAAATTGTTAAAAACTGATTTTCCCCCTGTCGCGGTTTCTAAATGACTACT
The DNA here is from genome assembly GCA_963680895.1 of Fragum sueziense. Taxonomy (NCBI): domain Eukaryota; kingdom Metazoa; phylum Mollusca; class Bivalvia; order Cardiida; family Cardiidae; genus Fragum; species Fragum sueziense. The sequence goes on from OY804602.1 coordinate 25,018,576, forward strand.
ATCATAACAAATTTTCTTCAAACACAAGCTAAAACATAGACCAAGAAGATGCCAAAGCGTTCATAGACTTCTCACTACCCTACGCATAGCACGGCTGTGCCAAAATCAGCGCCAGTTTGCAGTGGGGATTTTGTTTGTTTGAAAAAGTCAAAATGTTGTTGCAAAGCATTGATGGGACAACAAATCGACACATTTTCGAATGTTTACGCTGTTGGCTCTCAATGGGACCACAACTGAACGAGCACGGAGCGGACGTGCAAGGGATATGACGTCTGCACGGTGTATAATCACGTGACTTAGAATTTCCGGTAATCTTCGATAACTTTGTCAATACTTGACCAATTTGAATTCGGTTTGAAGCAGAGAAGGCGGGAAAATGTCAGGAATAACCTGGAAGCGTTGATTTTTGAAAAATCAACTGATGAAAAAGTTATTGAAGATAAACACAAAATTTGGTTTATCTTCAATAACTTTTTTATAAGTTTAACGGTTTTCACGCTCATCTAATGCGTGACGGCTGTCCACCTTCTCTGCTTCAAACCGAATTCAAATCGGTCAATTTTTAACAAAGTTGTCAAAGATTTTCTGAAATTGTTGCATCACGTGATTATCCACCGTGGTCTAGGCAGAACCGTATCATCAGGTTAACGCCAGCTACGGGATAGGTTTAAGAATGCAATGGAGACCGCTAATAAATCGCATGGACTTCACAACATTCGAAAATCGGTCCAAACTGAACGAAAGAGAATGTGTTTTTCGACCTACATACACTTTTTTTTGTCAAACTGTGTTGACGCCCGGTGTAAACTGGGTGTTTTCTTATTAATGGAATTTACTACAAACAAGATTTTGTGGAATTTATAAGGTGAAATGTTAATGCTTTAGATGTATTACATTTTGTTCAAATCTGATTTGTTGTCTTTGCGTAAGAAGGAATTGAAAAGGAAGTTGCGTTTCTTTTTTTGCCTAGTATATAAACTAACAATCTGTAAAGAGTATGTCATCGCAACAGATCATGGTCTTACGGTTATTTTGACATATAAAAAAGTTTTGAGAAGGAAAACGGTTCTTGCAAAATTCAGTTATGAACCGCAAAGGGTAGCGTTTTTTGATAAGTTCCCCAATACCATGCGCGACGTCAATACATTTAAAGCAATATCATTTCACCTTGTAAAGTTCACAAAATCTTGTTTGTAGTAAATTGCATTAATAAGAAAACACCCAGTTTACACCGCGCATCAACACAATTTTATAAAAAAAAAAGTGAATGTAGGTCGAAAAACACAATCTGTTTCGATCAGTTTGGTCCGATATTCGAATGTTGTGAAGTCCATACGATTTATTAGCGTCCTCCGTTGCAGTATTAAACCTATCCCATAGGTGGGGGTTTACCTGAAGATACGGTCCTGTCGTGGTGACGTCATATCTCTTGCACGTCCGCTCCGTGCTCGATCGATTGTAAATCCCATTGAAAGCCAACAGCGTATACAGTCGAAAAAGTGTCGATTTCTTTCCCTATCAATGTCTTGCGAAAACATTTAGACTCTTTCCACCTAACAACATCCGTACTGCAGTTTGGCGCTGGTTTTGGCGTAGCCCCACTATGTGTAGTGTAGTGAGAAGTGTGTGAAAGCTTTGGCCTCTTCTTGGTCTATGCTTTAGCTTGTGTTTGAAGTAAAATTATTGTGATAGTAGTCATTTAGAAAACACGACATTGGATAATCAGTTTTCAACCATTTGCTATGAATCACTTGATGCATTTACGACATCTGATGAAAATTACACTATATTTATGCGTATGGAGACAGGAATATTAAAAATGTAATCAATAGCCATTAAAACATAGTTTGTCGAAAATATTATGAAAAAAATGGGGTTGCGTATCTTTTTTGTTCTAGTATATATTACATATTTCGGGTACCTGCAAAAACATATAATTTTCGGCGTTTGAGAAATCGAATAAGACGAAAATTGATTTCCCTTGCTATGTCAAAGCTCCGATAGGGGGCGTTTATGTTGCGCACGAAGAGCGCGAAAAGCGCACGAAGAGCGCCAAAATTCTTCGTGCGGGGATAAGGTGTGTCATTCAGAGTTGGTAACTGACCGAGGAAGGACCTATTTTAGATTTTTTCACGATTTAGTAACACGTGGTCGTTTGGGATTCGGATTTGTGACTTGCCAGATATGTCTTTAGACGACGAGCTATCTTCCAGGAGCGACTTAAATGAGGATATTAAATCCCTTCTTTTGGAAGTAAGAGAGCAGAGGCGAGAGATTAATTCACTAAAAGACGAGTTCAAAGGTGACTGTTTAGCAGTGAGAGCCGATGTAAAACGTTTAAAGTCTGGGCAAGAGTTAAAGTGGCGCCACGAAGGAAATAAGGTACAACACGAGTTCAACGCCAGCGTATTAGACAATATTAATCAATCTGTGTGGGCGCTTGAGAACCAAAAACCAGGTTATGCCAGTGAGCTCCTTAGGGAGGCTAGTGACAATGTTAAGAAACGAAACAAAGTACGTATCGCGGACACGTCCGAAGGGGGATGGGAGACTGTGCGTCAGTACGAGCATAATCCTGTCGCGAGCGATTCGGAGGACGAGTCGAGGATTAATCGGGCAGAAGCACGAGCCGCCAAAAGGAAGAAGGCTCGTGAATCCAGGAAATCTAAGCCTGTGGCTACTGTGGGTTATGATAATAGGACTGCTCCAGCTGGGGCAGGGAGCTCGTTTCAACCACAGTTCCTGCCGCCCCAGCAGCCCCAGCAGCCCTTTCGTACGTTTCCGGTCCCCAGAGGACCGAGAGGACCTTATGGACCCTGTTTCTCATGTGGTGAAGCCGGGCACATCCGGGGTAACTGCCCATACAACCGAGCAATTGGCCAGCAGGACTATAACAAAAAGTGAGCCGGTCGATATGGGACAATTGGATTTAAATGTAGAAGATGAGTATTCTATTTTTAGATTTTCACATGATAAAAATAGATTTACAGACGATTATTTTGAGTATGAGCAAGGGCAAAAAGAAATCATTGTTAAGAATAGGTTAAAAGAACACATTGAATTTTGGAAAAGAATTAATGCTAATGAATTTGTCATAGATACTATTGTTAATGGGTATAAGATTCCTTTTTATTCCCTGCCACCGTCGTCGTTTTCAAAAAATAACAAATCTGCACTGATAGAATCAAAATTCGTCTGCTCAGCAATTCACGATTTATTGGATAGGGGTTTAATAGAGGAATGTATAGATAGGCCTAAGGTAGTGAATCCGCTTACTGTCTCGATTCAGAATAATGGCAAAAGAAGGCTTATTCTTGATCTGAGACTAGTAAACAGGCATATTTGGAAGCAGTCCGTGAAGTATGACGATTTGCGAATAGCATTGTTGTATTTGAAACAAGATTCATGGATGATAAAATTTGACATTCATTCGGCCTATCATTTCATAGATATTTTTCCCGCACATACGGAATATTTAGGGTTTTCTTGGGAAATAGACGGGGGGACGAAGTACTTCAAATTCCTTGTTTTACCTTTTGGTTTAAGTTCAGCATGCTATGTATTCACTAAAGTAACTAGGCCTTTGATAGCTAAATGGCGATGTGAAGGGAAAAGTGTGCTAATGTTCTTGGATGATGGCTTTGGCACGGAAGAAAATTACGAGGATACTTTGAAAAGTAGCGTTGAGATAAAGCAGGATTTGTTGTCTGCCGGGTTTGTGCCAAAGGCAGACAAATCATGCTGGATCCCTACGCAAGAGTTACAATGGATAGGCGCTCTTATCAATTCTTTAGAATATTCTATCAGAGTCCCCGATGAGAGAATTAGAAAGGCGCTAGGTACTTTAGAGTATTTGTTATCATTTAGAACTGTCCCAGTGAGACAGGTTGCTAGTTTTGTGGGACAGATCATCTCTATGTACATTGTTATAGGCTCTGTCTGTCAAATAATGACCAAGAATATCAGTATTGACATTGTTAAGGCTATTTCTTGGAACTCTTATATTACTTTATCAATGGAAAGTAAATCACAATTGCTTTTTTGGAGGAAAAGTCTGAAACAATTGAACAAAAAAGCTCTGTCTAGTACGAATATTTGTTCTCGTATAGTGTACAGTGATGCGAGTAACTCAGGTTACGCGGGTTACGAGGTAAACACACGTGACGGGGTGGTTCACGGTATGTGGGATCCTCAAGAATCCGTCAAATCATCAACATGGAGGGAGCTCAGTGCTGTATATAGAGTGCTGGTCTCACTTCATGGGGTATTGACTTGTCAGAGAGTGAAATGGTTCACAGATAACGCAAATGTCAGTAGTATCGTGACAAAAGGATCAATGAAAGAGGATTTACAAGAGTTAGCTTATATGATTTATCGTTTCTGTTGTGAAAATTGCATAAATTTAGAGGTTGAATGGATACCGCGATCGGAAAATGAAAAGGCTGATTATTTGTCTAAAATTATTGAGAGGGACGATTGGGGTATCTCGAATGACATAGGCCTACTGCAAATGATTACAGAACGGTGGGGCGAAATGGACGTGGACTATTTCGCATCACCTCACAATGCAAAGTTGCCGCGTTTTTATAGTCGGTTCTGGTGTAGAGAGAGTGCAGGTACAGACGCATTTACATATGATTGGAGTCAGGGTTTTGGTCTGTTTGTACCGCCCATAATTCTGGTACCAAGAGTTTTAGGGAAAATGAAATTTTGTCGAGCTCGAGGTATCCTGGTTGTTCCAGAGTGGAAGTCTGCCAGTTTCTGGCCTATGTTATTTTCACACAGAAACGGGACCTTTCATTACTTTGTTAAAGATTGCATAATATTGCCTACAGATAAGGAGTTTTATGTTCCGTGCAGAAATAAGTCAGGAATTTTTGGAGTCGTTGATTTGAAATTCCGAATGTTAGCGCTACACGTAGATTTTAGTAGCGCTTTATAAGGGAGACAATTCTTACTAGAGAAAATATTTTGTAAAAGATTTGTCTCCCTTGGTATATAGATTCATTCTAATAATCATTCGATTTTTACACTTGTTTTTTCAGAGATATGGTGAAGAGTTGATTGATCTGGAGTTGCCTGATGTATTGGCGGACAGGGTGTCTTCTTTACCACAGCTACTGAAACAGTCAAAGGCCGGTAGTACTTCGGCGACATACGAGCGCGGATTTCAGCGTTGGCGGAAATGGGCAATCATTAATGGTATTAAAGAGGTACATGAGACCAAAAGCATTCTACCAGAATCAGAATATTTACTATTTTCAAAGACAATCACAAAAATTTTTTTCGCTGAATGTTATCTTATAAGCGAGTTATTGGCCAAAATCTGATTATCTTACCTGTGGGAGATTTGCAAATACAAGATAAAGCCAGTGTGACATCACAAGTGTGAGATGCTTACTGAAATCCTTTGTATCTACATTGGTTAATGGACTATTTTGTGGATTTTTTGTTCATATATAAACGTTTACAATTAACCAATTTGTTAATAAAGGTTCTGTCTGAGTCTTTTAAAATAACTAAATGTATCTATCATAGATATATTACATACAGACTAAATGGATCGTCATCAATCCTTAATAATAAACAAATTTAATCGCTAAAATTCCTTTGAATGGTATAGAACATGCCCTTTTGCCAGATCAGAAATAATAACCTATATGCAAAGAAGCAGTTTAAACCAGTTACTTTGTTATTTGCTTTTCAAAAGTCTAATTTCATAGTAATAAATTGAATATTATTTTTATTTAGCTGTTTTAAATCGGTCAGATCTAAGAGCAAAAAATAATGAAATTAATGAAGATTTGTTACCAGAATCACACAACTAATAATTCCCGTTGTGACAAGTTTCTGACGTTCTGATGTTTAAGATTCAATTAAAAAATCTTGTCCTTTTGGAAAGGAAATATTTTTCCGCAACTGATATATTTCTAAGTATGTCATTTGAAAAAAAAAAAAAAAAAAAATATGAGTCAATCAACCCTTTCCCAAACGACACAATTTTAGAGTAATCCACTTCAAAAACTGTCACAAATGACAGAATGGATGTTAGAACTGGTGGTGAACTACAACAATTTTCGCTACAACAAGATATTGGCCTAGATATTTTGCTTTTAAATGTAAGTTTATAGATTTTTTTTTCTAATGACATGAACTTGTTCTAAAAACAGACCGTGACAAACTGTCGGTTTTGTTATAAAATCTCGTAACTACGGCTTCGATAAAGCCGTAGTTACGATGGTTTATAACAACATTGACGCAATACATTGACCGCGAAAAAACGTCCCTCGCTTTGGCCGAGTTCCCACCAGTGGTTATTAAAGATAGGATTTGTGTAAAATATGATACGGAAAATATTGAGAAAAAAGAAGAAACTGCTGGTTATCAGCAGTTTCTTCTTTTGTTTCAATATTTTCCCAAGCCTTTTCTATCGTCAAAACCAGGTCTTGTTTGGGAAAGGGTTAATAAATATTTACACTTGTATATGAATTTAAATACGGCAAATGTAGCTCGACAAAATGAATATTCAATAAACGTAAATTGTACATTCTACTATGCAATGCAATAATTTTGTTTTCTTTTTACAAAACAATGCTGCAATACAGATCATGAATATAATTGAAATATATTCTACTTTACCTCTTTATCATTTTCATCAATGCAGAAAGTTAGGGAATAAATAAAGATAGTATAAATATTCTAAAGGATTAGTGCGAGGAAATTCAAATTGCATATGGAATTGTAATCAATATTATTAATTTTTCTCAAACTGTACAAAAATAAGGTGCAGAAAAAACTTGGAGAGAAGCAGTTATAAAGCAAAATTTAATGTTTTAAAGAAACTATATGCATCGATAGATTACTGCAGAACTATTCTTATCACAATCATATAGAATTATACACAATGTATTACCTCTGTCTGATTTCTGAATAAAGAATTATAAATTTTAAGGCTTACATATCTGCTGGAAAAACAGGGTGGAACGGTTTCGGCAATGTATTACAAAACATCTATCTTTATACATTATTTTGACATTTCTACTGAAATAGTACTTGAGCATCTAGTGTTGAGCCTAAACATTCTATTGTTTCCCATTCAAAGCATAAAAACCTTATGAATGTCTACTTATTTTCTGTACAAACAGATTGACTGCAATCTATGTTTGCACATTTATGACGTCACAGGCACACATCCTTATTTACAGGATGTTGGCAAATCCCTAATTACGTAGATTTATACAGGTAAATATTGGCTACTTTAGCAGCTTATATCTCTTAAAGTAAGATGTGTATTAGAATGGGACTTTTTTCATTGCATTTGAATTGTTGAAAACTTTTGAATAAGGTGGGTGATGAAAAGCGTTCATGCTCCTCTTTAAGGTAGAGGATACCTTGCCCGCGAATGCGTTTCATGTAGCTCTATATCTTTCATCTCTAATTCAAAGTTCGAATACACCAAGCGTAGTGATTAGTGCGTTTTATAGTGTTAAATGGTTTCATGACCTGTTCGATTATAAATCACCTACAGATAGTAGGTTAGTGTGTAATGTGTTAGAAGCTGCCAAGAGGAAATTGGCCAAACCCGTGAACAAGAAAGAGCCTATGACTGTTGACATTTTGCAGAAGATGTATAAGCACCTATATGTTGACGGATGCCTAATGAATCAAAGAACTATTTGTATATGCCTTATTGCTTTTGCAGGGTTCTTAAGAAGCTCTGAAGTTTTGGTTTTAAAGAGAAATGATATTTGTCTTTTTGATGCATTTATGTGTATATTCATTGAATCAAGCAAAACTGATAAATTCAGAGAAGGGGCATGGGTATATATAGCTAGAACGGGTACAGTTTTATGTCCAGTTGGTAATTTAGAGAAATATTTGTCATGGGCGAAGATAAGTGCTGATTCTCAGGAATTTCTTTTTCGGCAAATGAGTGCAACAAAAAAGGGGTACAAATTAAGGAATTGCCCTAAACCATTATCATATAGTAATTTCCGTGGCATTTTCTTGAAAACATTGACACCTATAGTAGGAAATGCTGGTAAATATTGTTTGCATTCTTTGAGAGCAGGTGGTGCCACTGCCGCCGCTAATAATGGGATTCCAGATAGGTTGTTTAAGCGCCATGGCAGATGGCTTAGTGAGACAGCAAAGGATGGATATGTTAAAAGTTCGGTTGAAGAGAAACTTAGAGTCTCAAGAGCATTAGGTTTATAGACATGATCATAATTAGTTATTTTGTTATTAAAACAAATCTGTTTATTTGCCCGTTCTTTTAATTTCAGTCGGTCAACAGCCAACTGTAACACCAAAAAATAAATATTTTTGTGTTTGTCGTTAGAGGAGTGTGAGTTTGCAAGGGAAATATAATTTTCGGCGTTTGAGAAATCGAATAAGACGAAAATTGATTTCCCTTGCTATGTCAAAGCTCCGATAGGGGGCGTTTATGTTGCGCACGAAGAGCGCGAAAAGCGCACGAAGAGCGCCAAAATTCTTCGTGCGGGGATAAGGTGTGTCATTCAGAGTTGGTAACTGACCGAGGAAGGACCTATTTTAGATTTTAAACTTTGATTTCAAAAGTTTTCTAGTACTACTGTAACAGTACATACTGATATTGCATAGCGCTTTGAGACATTTGAGTCTGTCCCTATTGAACGGGTATACGAGTATTTCTGTCTAGTTACATTATGTAGCGTTTGGTATTGCATTTATTATTCGATCTGAGTGACAATGTGTCAGTACATGTTAGTTGTCATCTGCAGACAAATGTGTGTGTTGCTGTGTCAGTAATTCTTTCAATGAATGTGATGTTACGTTTAAGGTCATCTGCAACAGAACGTGGTGGTATATAAAAAGTAAGTTTATTGAACGTGAGGGTACGTTCATAGTAGAGGCGAACGTGTGGTTACGTTCGGTATGTTACGTGAACGTGAGGGTCCGTTCATGGTTAATGCGAACGTGAGGTTACGTTCGGTATGTTTCGTGAACGTGAGGGTCCGTTCATGGTTAAGCGAACGCGAGGGTGCGTTCGGAAGCGGCGGTGAACGTGTGGGTACGTTCAGAGTCTTTCGTGAGTGAACGCGTGGGTGCGTTATGCAATTCGCAAGCGAACGTGCAGGTACGTTCGGAGTCATCTGCTATTGAACGTGTGATTCACGTTCGGAGTTGTATGTTTCTTGAACGCGAGGGTGCGTTCATGGTGAGCCGCTAGCGAACGTGAGGGTACGTTCGTAGTCATCTGCAACGAACGTGAGGGTACGTTCGGAATGTTTCTTGAACGTGAGGGTACGTTCATGGTATCAACGCGAACGTATGGAGACGTTCGGAGTATTGTTGTTGTAATTCGCGTGTTGTATTGTACGATTGATGTGATTAAACGGTCTATAGTCGGTCAACAGCCAACTGTAACACCAAAAAATAAATATTTTTGTGTTTGTCGTTAGAGGAGTGTGAGTTTGCAAGGGAACGTAAATATTCGTTAATAGTCGGGTGATCATGTGATACAAAGGTATCTAATAAAAGTGACACGTCGCGCTAAAGGGGAATTTACGGGAAGTTCATAAAACAAAATTTCGAGAAACGACTCATACTAAGCAGACGTAAACTAGATGTCGAATTCAGAAGATGAACACATAGTAAGATAGAGAAATTATTCAAGGCCCAGAAAATTACCTACGAGTTATGAGTCTCGAATCTTCTCTGTCTGCGCAGTCCGCACAGGCTGGATATTATCTATACTTTTATACTTTGTAGAAGGTTCTTCTTTAGTGCGACGGGTAAAAGTTTTGAAACATTCCGATTTTCACGGGATTTCAGGACGTGCCTGGTTACGAATAAATGTTCAACTCTTTCCTAAAATGACAAAAAAAATCAAGCTCTTCTCAATTGAAATCGTTTGAAGACTGCATAACCAATGACATTGGAAATGTGGATTGTTTACGTTATTGCATAGAAAATATCTAAAGTGACAATAATTTTTACATAAATTTTACTTTTATTTTACCTGAAAGAGCATGTTTTCTTATGAAAATTCTGAAAATTTCAAACCAAAATATTGAACCGTTTACGAAAAATTATATTTTTTTGTGCTAAATTTAAACAAATTGTTGTGGACAACAGTTCAGATTTATATAGAATTTGTCATTTCTGTCTCAACTTTAAAAGGCGCATTTTTCGGTTATAAATAACAACCTAAAAAAACTGATAGTATTTCTACGCATTAGAATAAACAATCTTTGCATCAAGACATACTTTTAAAAAATGAAATGAATTTGAAATGTTTCTTTAAGTAATAGGTAAGACTGCTAACAATAAGCATTCCTTTCTTTTGTCTCAATGTTTCCTGTGTTTTTGCAAAAAGGAAGTCCAAAGCAGGTCTTGTATGGGAAAGGGTTAATCAGCTGAAGCTATTTTGATAGTCATGTCCCATTCTTTCCCAAACGGCAATAAGTTGGATATTCTATTTTGAAAGTTTTAAACACGACAAACTATGCATGTTTAGATATGATTTGTTGAATTAAATAAAACTGAGAAAATATCTAGGCAACTGGAGGAATTGCTTGTTATCAAGCTTTTCTATTACCTAAATGTGTTCTCAATCCGTTCTAATGATGACATCAAAACAAGGTTATAATTGGGAAAGGGTCTGTTAGATTCTGCTTGACACGTCATGCTAAAAGCGTGCTTCTATGAAGTCAACAGAAGACCATATTTCGAGAGACAGATCACAATTAGCAAGCGCCAACGATATCCGTATTTAGATAATAATATACGTATAGTGTGAAAGGAAAAACATGTATATCCAGAGTATCAATTTAGTGTCAACAGTTTCGATCCTGATCTGTTTGTACTTTCCTCGCAGACTGTTTAGGGTTGCTACACACTTCCCAAAAGGTCCCTTTTTAAAGATACATCTCATATTTTTAAATTTTTACTGTTTATTCTCTGACGTCATTCCAATCGATTTAAAAATAGATTCCGTAGACGCTCGCTTTTTACCGCTCAGGACTCGGATAATCCCGACTCGCCCTTGACATTGTTACACATGGCATACTGACATACATTGCAAGAAAGGGAAAATGTACCAATGTACCATTCCTTCACTGGTTTTATTGGTTTTATGCGGTTGGAATAGGCTTTGTTCATATCATCAGATAATAAGAACTCGGTAACAGAAAAAAAAAACTTCAATCGTGACAGCTATAGCGGCTTTAATGGTTATTTCGAGCGTTTCGATTAGAATAGCTCGAAATGATTGTCTTCGTGTAACATAGTTCAATACAGTGTTTGTGTTCGCTGGGGTGTAGCGGTGCACGGGAGTTTTGTTTTATGCCGGTATATATGCCTTGAGGGGCGTGTGTATTGTCATTCTACCAGACGACGGCGCACAGAGCAGTCAGATTCAGTTTTATTTCATAAATACTCTACCTAATATTACACTATGGATTTCCTTTTCGGTCCGCATAATAAACTTTCCGGAAACCGGAAAATAAACAAGATCTTGCGCATGCGCATCTTGTCTACTTCCGTTTCAACCCCATGTGCCTCAGTTTTCCTTTTTCGGCGAAACAGTTCGCATCGTTTTGGTTTAATTTAGACTTTCCGTGGATGCCACGTGGCATTATTTCGAAGTTTATCATTCGTCTTTGGATTTCTCATGTCTGAGGAAGGTGAATTTTCGGATGCTGGCAAGCATTCCGACAATGAAAGTGACGAGTCGTCGAGGACTTCGTCTCGTGGAGATGCAGTTACGCACAAAGCGAAACCGAAGAAAAAGAAGTCGAGGTACTCGGAGCTCGCTTCGAGATTTGACAAATTGGAGGCATTAGTCACAAAGGCTTTTGCCGGTAAAGTGCCAGAGACAAACTCGGCCGGAACTTCTCGCTCTACAGAACATTTGGAGACAAACTCCCGTGTTGCTCAACCGTCTGACACTTTGTCTTTATGTGCAGATTCGGACAATTTTGACTCTTCTGACGAAAATTGTGACCCTCACAAAGAGAGTTCAAGTAGTGATATATCAAGAAAGTGTCTTTATGATATTTTTGGTGAAGATTCCATTGTTAAGAAAAAGACTGGTAAGGAAGGAATCATTTTGGACAAATCACAGATTGAAGTGATAGAAAACAGTTACAGGTGTTCTGAACCTAATTTCTTGACTGCTTTTTCAGAAGAGAATGTGGATTTATTTCCACTAGATGAAGAATGCGAGAACTTTTTGAAGGTCCCATCTTTGGATCCTTTAGTAGACTGTTGCCTTGTGAGAAGGTATGGCAGTAAAGCGTCTTTTGCAAGAAGCAAAGGTAAAGTCCTGTATTCTCAACCGTGCAAAATGGTCGACAAAATCTGTTTCAAAGGTCAACATGCGGCCAGACTAGGCATTATCATGCAGTGTTATGTTCAGCAAAGTCTTGGCAATCTCTTGCAGTTTTTAGAGTCGGACTCTTTTGATAAAGAAATGGCTGCTAAACAAGTAAAGGACATTTTCTCCATGTCTACCAAGGTTTTGGACCAAGTTGGTAGAGCCGGGGCTCTGCACCATATCAGCAGGAGAACAGTGGCTATGTCGGACACAGGGCTGTACGAACAGCATGATAACCTTGAATTTGCTAATTTGCCGTTATCTGGTGAAGGGGTATTTGGCAAAAATTTGGAGACTCTCTTAAAAGATAGGAAAGAGAAGAAAAAACAAGTGGATGACTTGATACCTGATGTACAGAGACACAAGCGTAAATTCAGTGGTCAACCAGATTTCAGTAAGAGACTGAACGGGAATGAGAAAACTCAGGAAAAACCTGCTAGTGGGCAATGGAATAGTTTTCGTATCCCAAAAGTTCAACAAAGGCCTTCGGACAATCGAGGGTATGGTCGTGGACGAGGTTCCTTTCGCAACCAATCTAGACGCCAACCGGCAAGTTCTGGAAAAAGTCAGCTGGACAAGCCAGTTGACAAATGACAAGGTAAGTGTCATAACAAAACTTCCGGAGATACCCGTTGGGGGCCGACTTGTACATTTTCTAAGCAAGTGGGAAAAAATAACTCGAGATCAATGGGTTTTAGATGTCATAAAAGAGGGCTACAAGTTGGAATTCTTAAAAATACCCCCTTTCAATGGAGTAAAACCAACCAATGTACCTGTAAAGCAACAAAGTTTAATAAAAGAAGAAATAAAATCTTTGTTAGAAAAGAATGCAATAGAAATTGTTCCTCGGGATCAAATTCAGGAAGGTTTTTACAGTACATTGTTTCTGGTTCCAAAGAAAAATGGAGAAATGAGACCGGTAATCAATTTAAAACCCCTCAATGTTTATCTCCGGAAGCAACACTTCAAAATGGACACATTAACAAAAGTGATAAACATGGTAGAAAAAGGAGATTGGGCAATTTCAGTAGATCTGAAAGATGCCTATCACCACATTATGATATTCAAGGGCCATCGAAAATTTCTGAGATTCCAATTTCAGGGAATAGTTTACCAGTTCCGGTGTCTTTGCTTTGGTCCCACGAGTGCGCCCAGAACCTTCGTAAAAGTGATGGCGGTAATCGTTGCTCATTTAAGAAAGTCGGGGCTGCGTCTTGCAAGTTACATAGACGACTGGTTAAACTTGAATCAGGAAAAAATGGCTCTTCTGGAAGACATAGATCAGTTGCTCAGTCTCCTTTATCACCTAGGTTTAATGATAAACAAAGAAAAATCAGATCTAGTCCCAATTCAAAGCATAGTTTATCTAGGCAGTCTGTTCAATTTAAAAGAAGGTCTTGTGTTGCCAACTCCAGAACGAGCTACTCGTTTAAAGATAGCAGTAAAAGACCTTTTGAAGGGAAAGATCACCGCAAGATACTACCTGGTAGTTCTGGGAATTATGGCATCTTGTCTGGAGATAATCCCCAATTCAAGACTGTTCATGAGGCCTCTTCAACTTCATTTGTTACAAAATTGGAATCCTGCTCGTCTTCCCATGTCGTTGGAAATTCCACTTACACAACAGCTTGTTCATCATTTACAATGGTGGTTAGACACTCAGAACATTTTGAAGGGCAGGTCTTTAGTCAAGCAGGTATATTCCTTGACGGTGACCACAGATGCAAGTGGCAAATGGGGTTGGGGAGGACACATGAACAATTTGACTTGGCAGGGTCAATGGTCCCCAATGGAGAAAATGCTGCATATCAATTGTCTCGAAATGAAAGCAGTGATGTTATGTTTACGGCAATTCCGTTCTCACATTACCAATCAAAATGTGTTGATCCGCTCCGACAATACAACAGTTTGTCAATATATCAATCACCAGGGCGGAACGAGATCAACCCAATTATGCAATTTGACAATGCAACTGTGGAAGTTTGCGATAGCTTGCAAGGTAAGGCTGAAGGCGGTTCATATAATGGGAAGCAAGAATGTGATAGCAGATGCATTAAGTCGTCAGAGAGTTTTTGCAACAGAATGGTCATTGAACATAACAGTAGCGGAGAGCTTGTTTCGGAATTGGGGCAAACCTATGATGGATCTCTTTGCCTCAATAGAGAACAAGAAAACGCCGCTGTTTTGCTCATGGACTCATCATCCGCAGGCTTATGCAATGGATGCCCTGTCAATTGCATGACAGAACATGTTTGTTTATGCTTTCCCACCAGTGCAATTGATTCCCAGAGTATTGAACCACTTTCAGCATTACCAGTGCACAATGATTCTGATTGCACCTATGTGGCCAAGACAACATTGGTATCCTTTGATTCTCAAGTTTCTGATTGCTTGCCCTGTAGTTCTGCCATGTCAGCCAGATCTATTGACTCAGTGCAAGGGGAAAGTATCACATCCCAATGTACAGTCATTACATCTGACTGCATGGCTATTATCGACAGAAACTACTCTTCATCTGGATTTTCTGAGCAGACTAGGCAGTTTCTGTCAAAGTCATGGCGGAAAGGAACCCAAAAAGATTACAGGAGTAAGTTTAGACAATTCCATAGCTGGTGTAGTGAACAAAACATTGATACCTATTCAGCGTCTTTAGTGCAATGTGCAGAATTTCTGACTTATCTGTATGGAAAGGGCTTAAAATACAGAACAATTAATGGGTACAGGTCCATGTTGTCATCTGTTTTATCACCAGTCGGTAATATACCAGTTGGTCAACATCCACATATTATCAGACTGTTGAAGGGTATTTTCAATGAACGTCCTCCAGTGAAAAAATTAGTCCCAGAATGGGATCTTCTTCTCGTTTTAGGTTGTTTAAAGGAGAAACCGTTTGAACCACTGAAGGATGCACCATTGAAGTACTTGACCTGGAAGACATGTTTTCTTGTGGCCATTACAACATTTAGAAGATGTAGTGATTTACAGTCCTTGCAGCTCGGTGAAGGCAATGCGAATGTTCAGAAACAAGGGGTAACATTTGTAAGGACAGGTTTGTCAAAGTCAGATAGACCCAGGCATATGGGAAAGAACATTTTTGTGCCTTATCTCGAGAATGACAAGAAACTTGATCCAAAAAGAGCTTTAACTTGTTATTTGAAAGCTGTAGAACAATTTAGGTCAAAGGATGGGAAAGATATATTGAAACTGTTTTTGGCTATCAATAAACCGCATCAACCAGTGTCTACTGTAACTATTTCTAGATGGTTGATATCTTTGATAAAGTACTGTTACAAAAAGACCAAGAAACCTTCAGGAAGAATAACTGCTCATTCGACTCGCAGTATTGGACCGTCTTGGGCATTATTCAAGGGTGCATCTTTACAGCAGGTTATGGAGGCTGCAGATTGGTCAAGGGAGACCACATTCACAAGACATTATTTGAAACCTGTGGCCGTTAATTTCTTTGTTTAATTGGTGAAAGCACACATTTTGTAAATGAACATGTAAGTTTTTCGGCGGACCGCCAATGAAGAAACTGTAAATATTGGTGTTTTGGGAGTGTTTCCAGGAAGGAATACAACCCTGTAAATAGAGAAGTACATAGGAGGGAGAAGCTGTTATTGGTTAACCAAGTGGAAGGAGAAACATGTATATCATTTAGAGGTAATTATTTTCCTTCTAAATTTGTTAATTTTAAAGTTTTGGTGTAGTACTGTTACTAAATAACACAAGCTACATTTTGTACTGCTGTGGAATCTGGAATAATCCATAGTGTAATATTAGGTAGAGTATTTATGAAATAAAAATGTTAAATTTGTTATCAAATTATAGTTTTATTAATAAATACTTACCTAATATTACAACTTTCCCTCCCGCCTCCCCTTGTATTACTTAGTATCTCTTTTGGCGAACTGTTTCGCCGAAGGAATACTGAGGCACATGGGGTTGAAACGGAAGTAGACAAGATGCGCATGCGCAAGATCTTGTTTATTTTCCGGTTTCCGGAAAGTTTATTATGCGGACCGAAAAGGAAATCCATAGTGTAATATTAGGTAAGTATTTATTAATAAAACTATAATTTGATAACAAATTTAACATTTTTTTAGTATTTGCTCTTTTTATGCCCCCGTATCGAGAGATCGGGGGCATGTTGTTTTACTCGTGTCCGTCTGTCTGTCTGTCTGTCCGTCCGTCCGTCTGTCCGTCTGTCTGTCCGAAAACTTAACCTTTGCCTTTTCTCCAAAAGTATTTGACATACAAAGCTCAAATTTGGTATGCAACTTCCTTTCAATGATATCCATCTGTTCCATGCAATTTGACCTTCCTCAAGGTCATCCCTTAACCCTTATCAACCCTTTACTCTACGAAAACTTAACCTTTTACTCCGAAAACTTAACATTTGCATTTTCTCCAAAAGTATTTGACATACAAAGCTCAAATTTGGTATGCAACTCCCATTCAATGATATCTATCTGTTCCATGCAATTTGACCTTCCTCAATTTCATCTGTTAACCCTTATCAACCCTTTACTCTACGAAAACTTAACCTTTTACTCCGAAAACTTAACCTTTGCCTTTTCTCCAAAAGTATATGACATACAAAGCTCAAATTTGGTATGCAACTTCCTTTCAATGATATATATCTGTTCCATGCAATTTGACCTTTCTCAAGGTCATCCATTAATCCTTAATAACCCTTTATTCCACGAAAACTTAACATTTTAGAAAAAAATGGCCATTTCGGGGGCATTTGTGTTTCACAAACACATCTTGTTCGTTTTACCACGTGGCAGCCATGGAGTCATCGCTTCTTTCGCAGATGGAGGAACTTATCAGCTCTAAATTGAGAGATTTTGAACAGCGGTTAAGTGTCAGCCAGCGAGAGTTATCGCAGTCACAGTTATCGGCTATCCAGCAGAGTATCGGGAGCTCGGACAATTACACATTTCGGAAGAAGGGCCATGAGGAGCAGTTCAAGGTCAATGGTCGTATTTTGGACAATATGGGCCAGGCTGACGGTTATTTGCAGGAGGTCTCGGCTGGTAATGCAGACGCCTTGAATGGAGCCAGGGACAAGATAGCGGAAGGTATTCGTTTTATAAACCATAGACAGAAATGCATTAAGCTCGCGGATTCGTCCGTGCATGGTTGGAAAGTGGTCCAGGAGTATGTGTGTAACCCGCTAGCAGACGACTCGGACGACGAAAAGAGGATTCAGCGGGCTCACAACCAGGCCGAACGGAAGGCTCGTCAGGGGAAGCGTTTTACGGGCAGACGATACAGGCCTTATACGGCGTCTACAGAGGCGGACAAACAAACCACGGGCGCGGTATCTACTAGCACTAATACTGGTGTGACGGCAGCGAACCGACCTGGGGCGTGTTTTCGTTGTGGGAAGTTGGGCCATTGGAGGGCTGAGTGTAAGGCAGTTATGGAACCGGCGGTCATTAATACACAGATAAGTAGCTCATTTGTTAATTGTTCTTTGTTAGGTCCTTTGTCAGTTAATTGTTTGAATGAGAAAATTGAGGCAAAAGATGGAAAATTGGCTATTGAATCGCCGGTTGGTAGATTGAAGAGTTGCATAGAACACTGGAAAAATGCAAATGCAAATGAGTATATAATGGATGTTGTAGAGAATGGTTACAAATTGCCTTTTATGAGAATACCGGTCAGCTGTGAGTTGAAAAATAACAAATCTGCCTTAGAAAATGCTGATTTCGTGACCGAGGAAATAGAGAAATTGCTTGGTAAGGGCTGCATACGAGAAGAGCAGGTGGCTCCTTACATTGTAAACCCGTTGACGGTTGCGTTTGGTAAGTCCGGTAAACGTAGGTTGGTATTAGACTGCAGACACATAAACCCAGAACTGTTTAAGTTTAAATGTCACTTTGAGGACCAATCGGTTGCACGGCAGATGTTTGACAAAGATGATTTCCTGTTCACTTTTGATATAAGGGGAGCTTATCACCATATAATGATAAATCCTGAACATTGCACATATTTAGGCTTTGCTTGGCATGACGGGAAGCAGAAAAGGTATTACTGTTATACAGTTTTAGCGTTTGGTTTGTCCACTGCTGGATATATATTTACAAAGGTCATGCGTACTGTAGTTGAAAAATGGAGAGGATTGGGTTATAGAGTGGTTGTTTTTCTTGATGATGGAATGGGTGGAGAAAAGGGTCACATTTCGGCTAAAGATGCCAGTTGTTATATGAGAGAAGATCTGATAAAATTTGGGTTTTTGATAGCAGATGAGAAATGTTGTTGGGAGCCTGTTAAGGGTGCCAGATGGCTCGGTTTAGACTGGGATACCATAGAGGGTAAGATTTCAGTGTCTGAAGAGAGAGTTGTGAGAGCGCTAGAGCTGCTCGATTTATTGATAGCTCGCGTACATCATCACGGGGTGTTGATATCGGTTAGACTGGTGGCCGCTATGGTCCGTGAGCCAGACCCCGAAATTTTGACTTTCGGTACCATCTGAGGTGAAAAATGCTATCATGCATTTTTGACTACCTAAACAATCTTAGTGTTGGAAAATATGTGATAGCATTCTGAAAGCGGTAGCTTTCTATGAACATTTACCCTTTTTTCAAACCTACCCTTTATTCACCGAATTCAAAACTTGGTAACCAATAAAATCGTCATGACTTTCAAAATAATACAGAAAATTAAATATGGTAAGATATCTTTATCATATGGCTATATAACATAGAGTAGGATGTTATCTATTGAATAAAACCATTTTGAGGTCGTTTTTATGGGAAAATGTATTTTTCGTTGCATTAAAATGAGTGCTTATCAATTGATAAATGAAAACCAGATCAATTTTGCCTTTTAATGCCATATTTTCTATCTAAAACTTCATTCGTTGACATTTTTCTGACAACTATAGTAATTGGATGACACATGTGTTATAGAGAATTATTTTGATAATCTAATTTTGTGCTTTATCATTCTTGGTAATGGCATAATGCGAAAACTTGTAAATTACCCCACCCACCACTTTATGCATTGTTTTGGTCAATTTCTCAAATTGTCAAAATATTCCTTCTTTTAAGGTATGAAGTGCCTAATTAAAAACACCACTTTCTAGCCATACGAAATGCATCAAATTACACACACTTGTAAATACACTTCACATAAGTTGATTCACCGTGCCGGATTTTAAGATAATGCTTCAAGGAGAAAGTAATTTACAAATATCATTTTACTCTATATTCATATAAAAGGGAGGTAATTTGGAACATTTTTGTCTAATATTTCCATAAATATGCATTAATTCAAAATTCTAAACCGTACAAAATGCTTATGTTTATATCTGGAATAGAAATGTAACACACTTTAGGAATTACTAGCACTTTTCAAACTTCGCCGCGGGCTCTTTGGTGCTAATTAGGCCCTTTTTACCTTAAAGACTCTGACAATCAAAGAATCCTACTCTGCTGATGATAAGCAACATTCATTTCAAAACAAGAACTATCCTGGATATATACGAGACTTTAACCCTTATCATTACCCTTAACCCTTACTGTAGTCCGTGACCCAGACACGGAATTTTTGACTTTCGGTACCAATTTTGAAGTGAAAAACGCTATCATGCATTTTGAGTTCCTTATCTATCCTAGTGTTGGAAAATGTGTGATAGCATTCTGAAAGCGGTAACTTTCTATGAAAATGTACCCCTTTTTCATACCTACTGTCTATTCAGATAATTCAAAACTTGGCTACTAATAAAATCATCTCGGCTTTTAAAATGAAGAAGAAAAGTAAATATGCTGAGGCATCATCCTTATCATATGGATACAAGTCATACTGTAGAATAGTCGTCATTGGATATAATCATTTTGGAACTGGTCTTACAGAAAAATCATGCGTTTTGCTTAAGAAGAAGCGCTCATCAAATGTTATGATAAATTCCAACAACTTTCACTTTTTTACTTTACAACTGCTTTAAATGATCTTTATCTAGAAATATAGTAATATGGTGATACATACAACACAGAGGATTATTTTAATAAAACTACAGGTATTCTGTCTTTCATCTTTATTGGTGAAGGTATTGAGCAAAATGCAACTTACCCCACCCACCACAGAAAGCATGGTCTCAGAATTCAACTTTTTATGATATTCCTTATTTCAAAGACCCGAACAATTTAAATTTTTACTCTTGTTATGATAAGCAACATCTTTTTCACAATGAGAATTTACATGGAGACAGATGGGACATTTAACCCTTTGTGTTACCCTTAACTCTTTCGTTAAAAACTTAAGGTCATTCAACATGCGTAGGTCCCCATTTAATTCAGTTTGAGTAAAATTAAGCATTAGTTTGCAAAAGTCACATGGACTTTTCCGAAACTAAGTATAAATGGATAAAGTTGACATGTAACATATATTATAAATTTGATGACAATATTCAAAACTACGTAACATAACTTTAATGTTGTTTTTACTTATTATGCTGCCTGTAGGGTGAGCATAAAGCCGATGATTCTTCTGTCCGGCACAGCGATTCTTCCATAATAACTTGGTAAAAGTTGGACAACGTTTCCTGTATGAATAACTTACGATTTTGCGCCTATCTTTCTTGGCCTCATCATGTAAAAGTGGGACTTCTTGGTACTATGTATTTTTTGCAAAATGCATTTGTTCGTTTTGGAAGATATCTTTTCATCAAAATGATAGGCTTCAAAAGCAAATTTAGTCTAACAGATTTTTAAATTCAGCAGCTTCGGCGAAAACAGATCAGACGCCAGCTTATACATGTATCCAATGTATTATAAAAAAAAAGAAGTCAAATCTGAAACCTACTACATTACCATTTCGCCCCTCAGATATTATATAAAATTTAGAAAACCTAATCTGATTAAAGTCTAGATCATTATGGAATAATAACGAACATTGGACAAGTCGAGCATGCATACAAAGGAAAATGAATAACACCATGGAAACAAAGTGTCTTACTCTCCAATAAAGGTTGTTTCTCATAATTGCTATCATTTTAAAGGCGGGTAGTACAAACGGACATATGTCGGGCTTAAATAAGAAAGCATAATTCAACTAAGCGAAACAAACGGTCAATTCTTATTGGTTGACCACATAATATGACATTTCTTGTATATATTTTTTTTGCATGTTCGACTGCTAAGCCTGTAATACACATTGGATTAAAAATTTAATGATTCATCCTTAGACTTTTAACAGGGGATCCTGATTAAATCAATCATGGAAGTAAAGCTCATGGCTAGATCTAGTTCTTTGGCCAAGTTATCATGTATGCAGTAGATCAGCAAAACAATGGATTTTATTCTGTTAAAGAATTTATAATGGTCGGTCAGCTGTTATCAATGCAGTGTGTCATCGGTAAAGTGGTCCGTATGCATACTCGTTTTTTGTATAGATGTATCGCTAAGAGAGCTGGATGGAATTCGCAAGTTATGTTGGATAAGCAGGCAATAGGAGAATTGGAATTTTGGAAGAAAAATCTTTCCACGTTAAATACATGTGATTTTCGTGAGTCGGGCGATGTAAGCCCAGAGAGATTGAGTCTCTATGTTGATGCTAGTGCCACTGGGTATGGCAATTTTATAGAGGGCGTAGCTGACAGTCAGGTATGTGGTACTTGGTCTGATTTTGAAGCAGAATCGAGCTCTACGTGGAGAGAGCTAGAGGCTATTCGGCGTACGTTGAGCGCTTGTCAGAATATAGTGAGAGGTAAGTCGGTTTGTGTAAATTCTGATAGCAAGAATGCATGTAGTATATTGCACATTGGTAGTAATAAGACCGGTCTTCAACACATTGCATTGGGTCTTGAGGAAATGTGCAGTCAGAATGATGTAAAGCTAAATTCAAAATGGGTACCGAGGTCAAATAATACGAGAGCAGATCATTTGAGTCGTGTGCTTGATAGTGATGACTGGTCCGTCCGTGATGAAATCTTCACTGTGATTGAGAAGAAATGGGGTCCGCATACATTTGATAGGTTTGCATATGACTATAATACAAAATGTCGTAAGTTTAACTCCCGGTTTTGGTGCCCAGGCACTTCGGGCGTAGATGCGTTTAGCTGTAACTGGTGCGGAGAAAATAACTGGGTTGTGCCGCCACCAAAGCTCATAGCAAAAAGCATTAGAAAGATTGAAAGAGAGAAAAGTAAATGCACATTAATTGTCCCAGAATAGAAATCTGCACCTTTTTGGCCAATGCTTTTCCCTGGTCCGCATAAAAGAGCAGAATTTGTCGTTGATGTTATACGTTTTGAGCCAGGATTGTTGACCAGACGCGGCAGGGGTAAAAATGGCATTTTTGATGGTAGACCCCTGCCGTTTGGTCTGTTGGTATTGAGACTGTGGGGCTAAATTGTATTTTATGTATTTATTTAGGCCTGGAGTTAAAGCGGTGTATCAGTGAGGAGTTGGACAGAGTTGGATCATTGGACGGTTGGCGGGTTATCTGGTGGGATCGAGAGCTGACAGTACATTCTGTAAATACTACGGATACTTCAAAAAGTGGGAGGACTTCGTTAGTGCCAAAGGAGGTATAGCAATCCCAGCATCACCAGTAATGGTGGCTTTATATATGACTGACTTAATGAATAAAGGGTGTTCTTACGGTGTTATATCATCTACAATATTCGGAATTAAGTGGGTGCACTCGATTAGAAATTTGGAAGATCCTACAGACAACCTATTTTTGAAGAACCTTTTAGAATCGGCGAAACGTAATTTTTCTAAGCCTGTGTTAAGAAAGGAGCCTGTCGGGCAAAATATTTTATTTGAATTATGTCAAAAATATGCAAATTCTAATGACGTTTTGATTTCTAGAGATGTCTGTATCATTGTTTTAGGTTTTGCAGCATTTCTAAGGTACGATGAAATTAAAAATTTGCGATGTAATGATATACAATTTCACGATGAGTACTTTGCTTTAAAGATTCGCAGAAGTAAGACTGATCGTTACAGACAGGGGGATGAGATAGTGGTTGCTAAGGGGAGTACAGTTGCTTGTCCTTATCAAATTCTTTCTCATTACCTTGAGCTTACTAAGCAGACGACAGATATGCCCGTTTTTCTATTTAGACCATGTTATAGATCAAAGTCAATATGTAAATTGATTTCTAAAGATAAGCCTTTAAGTTATACACGTGCAAGGGAAACAGTGCTTAAACGTATTAAGGAAATTGCCCCTGGTTCAAATTTCGGTTTGCATTCATTAAGGTCCGGCGGGGCTACGTTGGCTGCAAATGCAGGTGTGCTTGATAGATGTCGGAAGCGTCATGGTCGATGGAAAAGCGATATCAGCAAGGATGGTTATGTTTTAGACTCTTTAGAAAGCAGGCTTGATGTTTCACGTCAGTTAGGTTTATGAAGTTTTTCTTATTATGAATTTCATATGATATGAATGATCATGTAATTTCAGTTACAAGCGTTTTCTTTTACTGATTTGGTTACGCTGGCATCATGGTTAGGGGAAATGCATTTTATGTAGTAAAACAGCTAATTGTCGTCATCCACCAGCCCGTTCTTTGGTTATTCTAAACGCCTCGTCGTGGTACAGCAAAGGTTGGTGTTATTGTTGTTTATTGAAGTTAAGAGAAGACTGGTTATTTCGAGCGTTTCGATTAGAATAGCTCGAAATGATTGTCTTCGCGTAACATACTAGTAGTTCAATACAGTGTTTGTGTTCGCTGGGGTGTAGCGGTGCACGGGAGTTTTGTCTTATGCCGGTATATATGCCTTGAGGGGCGTGTGTATTGTCATTCTACCAGACGACGGCGCACAGAGCAGTCAGATTCAGTTTTGCAATTTCGAATGCGGTCCAACATTCATAGCCTGTCATTGACAAACGGACACAGGTTTCCAGAGTTTTTTCCACATATACGTGTTTTATCTCTGGTCGTTCCTGGGCGAGACGGGTCATGATGCCAGTGGTACCGAATGCTAATTACGACATGAACAAATGTATGCACGAATGTATGATGTGGCTGCTTTTCTCTGTCGCCAAATAAACGCCTCGTCGTGGTACAGCAAAGGGTGGTGTTATTGTTGTTTATTGAAGTTAAGAGAAGACTCATAATATCGTGATTATCATCACGTACATATTGCAAACAATACAAATCAAAATACAATGTACTGATTGACTTTAAAAACGCATCGCTTATTTTTTTCAAATTTTTTCGTAGACACAGTCAATAAGATCAAAATTGTACTTTTGATGTATATTTCAACGAATAAGACACGATATCCAATAAACATTATTGCAGTCAGTTACCACGTTATTTCGCACGACGTAAACGTGCAAAATATGGATAACGTCTACGTAACTACACCTTAGGTAACCAACTTGATTTTTGTTTTCATATTCCATATCCCAATGGTCACAATTTACTTTTATTTCTCTATCAATTTTATTAAACAAAAAAAAATAAAGCTAAGATTAGAGACCAAAGTTCGATGAGCGTACACACATTGTTTAATTATTCTAAGCGGGGGTTTGTCAACGAGACTGTGCGAGACGTTTAAATGTAAATCAATCAACAATTTCCCACTTTCATTTACGTAGTCAATCTACAGCGATTGTTGCTGAGCATCAGCGTCCTGATCAGCCGTTTATAACGAGCCAACGTCAAGATAAATACGTCAACGTCACTTACGTAATTGGTTTACAACAACGGTTCCACTTCAGTTGTAATATAAAAACGTTGATATTGACTAACTCGTGCCAGAACAGTGAATCAACGAATAAGATATTGCACTTTTCACTACCAGCGACTATGCCCGTGACCGATCCATATTGGAAGTCATCATCAGTTCAGGGTGCGTTGGGCCTAGACATGCTGAAAAACAGACGCCAAAACTTTGGAATACTCTCCAGCAGTGTATGGTACATAATTCAAGCCCAAACAAATAATGATTTTGTTTCTTCTCAAGAGTCAACGAGGTCACGACTGTAGAACGTTTTTGATACTCAGAGCTAAATTACTCGTTATTTATATTAAATAGAGAAAAATGTCGAAATCCTAACACCACCTCTCTTTAGATGGCTATATCTCAGCAAATAAATCGAATTTATGTCTGAAAATTTCAGGAAATGTTGGGAAGATGTCAAGCGTTTGTTTAATATACAAAACTACATAGTTGATTATGTATTTTGCAAATTATAACCGGATGAACTTCAGTGATGCGTTTATAAAGTCAGTCAGTATATAAATAGACAACGACCTGATTATAATGATCAAAGATCAGCGAGTCCAAATAGGCGGGGGAAGAAGGATTTCGGATGACTTCGGCTCTCTATTTGGATACCTTTGGTTACCGTTATTTGATAAAGATATTTCGAGGGCTTGGTGCAAAACTATTGTAACTACATTTTGTAAAATTTTACAAGAGAGGGAAAAACTTGTTGACTTTCTCAAAGATAAAGAGGGAAAATGATTTTAAAATTCTAAATATCTTCTTATGTATACAGAATTAAAATCTTATATTAGAACACATGCTGTATTCCCTGCTAAAGATTCAGAAAATGCAAAAAAGTGAATTTCAGAAAAGTATGTAGTTACAATAGTTTTGCACTGAGCCCTCGAATTCTACCCAGACGATGTAAAATACCGCGTAGCGCAATCGGGTAGCGTCGTGTTTTATTTTTTGGGTTGGTTTAAATTTGTTGGCTGCAGGAGACGATTTGAGTTCGAATTCTGCATTTTACATATCTTTTTCAATTATATTATTTCATTAATTTTCATCGATCTTTTATCTTATACCTTATAATTTCACAATGTTAGTATTATTTCAGCATATTTTATCATTTCATAATACCATACAACATTTTAAATCAATTACATATTCGCTCGCATTGACAGTCAGCATCTTCTGAAGTCAATTCGATGGTGTACTCCTCTTATGCGTTGTTGCAATGATTTATGCATAACTTCACGATAAACACGATACAATTTTTTTGTAATGGGGAAAAAAACAAAAACAAAAACAAAAAAAAAAAAACAAAAACAAAACAACAACAACAACAACAACAACAACAAAAATACCCATATCGAGATTCGAACCTATCACCTTGCAAAATGATAGTATACCACCACAGTTACTGTACTGTCACGACTAGCACGAACACATAGATAAGTGTGTCATCATTTGTATTTATTCATCATAGAATATGCTTCTCCCAGTTTAACATGGCATTCGTGACGTGATTGCTGACATTCACAAACAATGGTATTTCTGCAGTTTCAGATGCAATAACAACACCAATTATTTATCAAAAAGTACATGTTAACCCATTCTACTTTTAGCACGAAATCCAGGCCTGTTGTTGTTTCACGCGATTCCCCGCCGTGTTTACGCATTGACGCTATTGATGACGTAAAAGAACAAATGTGTCTATTGTATTTATTTCAAAACGGTCTTGCAAAACAACCACAGCCAACCATTGGTCAGTATTCTAAAATTAGCCATTTACGTACTAATCATCATTAGAATGACCCTTTCCCAAACGGTAGCGTTTAAGAATAGTCTAAATTTAATGTTTCTACAGACGATAAAGTTGGTTGATAAATATCTGATTTGTGTACCATATGGCACAGAAAATACGACGTAGTTTTAAGACAAAGGAAGATGATGATGATTACCATTATTTCATCTTTTGCCTGAATGTTTTCTCAAAGATTTTCTACCAAGGACACCAAAAGCAGGTCTTGATTGGGAAAGAGATGAATACACTTAATTGTTTTCGACCTGTCATAGTATTTTGTTTACATCTTTATTTACGCGAGTTTGGTCATGGGAAAAGGGACTGCAATGGCATTGTGAGACCAACATCGATACAGATTAGCCTGTGCATACGCACAGTCTAATCTGTATCCATGTTGGTCTGTCTTATAACTACTGCATTACCTGCAGCAACTGCAAGAAAACGTGTTGATTCTGTTCATATTTCGAATAGATACACGCTTATGTAGATCAATCATCTTGATCTGAAATGTCACAAGCCGTGTTTTCAGATATCATCCCATATATTTTTGTTAAATCATTACTTTTTTGTCGTGGGCAGGTTGGTCATTTGGTAATTTAAGCGCATACGGATAAGTAGAAACTAATTTGATTCTTAAAAAGAAATACAAGGTAATGTATCCACTCATTTTTTTTTATATATTTTTTTGTAAAATTCGATCAAATTAAAAAAGTTACAACTTTAGGAAAGACATATTCTCTGTGATCAAATCAATTGTGAGGAAGCATACAGATTAGGGCAGTCTGCTCCTTATGAGAATTATAACCTGAATGTTTACGAGGACGCCCGAATATCTTCGGATATCGACGTCACACGAAAAATCCGACGTCGCGTGAATCTCATTATAATAAAACTACTTTAAGTTAATTAATCAGTTCCTATACCGTGAATTTAACGCACGATATGGTAAACCGTATCTTAATTGCCTTTTCAGATTAAATTGTCGTTTTTCTTTTATTTTTTTTCTAACAAAATTCGATGGTACTTTATTGAACATATACTGACTGGCTTTAAAAACGCATCACTGAAGTTCATCCTGCAATAATATGCAAAATACATAATCGACTATGTATTATCTTCTAAAAACAACAAGTAAAACAATCAAATGAAAGTGTTTCGCATTGTTCATTTACTTGGTTATGCAAAGCACTAAACATTTTGTGGATCTTAATTACGGGAATGAAAAACGGGCCCTTCTAATGTGACAGGTGTCCGTTTTTACAGGCGTACAATTTGAACGGAAATTATACACAATCTAAACCTTCAAAAATCCAAGCAGAAGAATGCAAACTATGCCATACTTTACGGAATGGTAGTCTGGCGAGTTACCAGTCAGAAAATGAAAAGAAGTTGGCGTAACATTGTGGCAGCCTTTAGAAAATGATGTTTGAAAAGCGGAATTTTCACTAGGTTCCAAAGCTTGAAAATTTTACAATGTAATCTCCATAGGAAATTGAAATCGCTATTGCATGGAAATCTGGGAACAATCCTTGTCGAAGAAAGGGTTCAAAAATCCCCTGTAAGGCCAGCATGATGTTGCAAAAAACCAATCGAAAACCGTGATAAGTTTGTGAATACCAAACATTTTAAATTCCCTATTTGTTTATGTTAAAGGGAGGTAATTTGCAAAATTGACTGATTAGACCTTGATTTTAGAGCTTGCTACAAGAGATAAGTGAGATTTTAAGTGTTTTTTCGACAACCCGGATATGACCAATTCCGAAAAAATAATGAAGTGTTTTCTGCGCATGTGCACATGCGGTATTAGATGAAATTAGCTCTAAACGCATTAAGGCCTATAACTCTGAAATTTAAAGGAGACAAGGCAATGGAATTTTGACAAAACGATAGCTGAAAGCCTGGGAAATGACGTCGAAATATATTTCAAGCTATTTGTCAGATACTTTTCCAGAAATAAGAAATCTTGCAGTGTAGCGTTTTCACTTTTGTTAAGTATATATAAAAAAATTAGCTTGACATCTTCCCAACATTTCCTGAAAATTTCAGACAAAAATTCGACTAAATGACTGAGATATGACCATCTAAAGAGAGGTGGTTTGCGGAATTTGACAGTTTTCTCTATTTAAAAACAAGTAATTCCGCTCTGAGTATGAAAAACGTTCCACAATCGTGACCTCGTTGACCCTTGAGTTGAAACAAAATCTTTATTCGTTTGTGCCTGAATTATCTACCATATATTGCTGGAGAGTATTCAAAGGTTTTGGCGTCCGTTGTTCATCATGTCTAAGCCAAACGCACCCTCGTCTGATGATGACTTTCTGTAAGTATCAGTCACGGTCATAGTCACCAGTAGTCAAAACCACGATATCTTATGCGTTAATTCACTGTTATGACAAGAGTTTGTCAGTAGCAACATTTTTGAATTACATTTTCAGTTGAAAACGTTGTTGTTAACCAATTACGTAATTGACGTTGACGTATGTTATTATCTTGACGTAAGCTCGTTTTAAACGGTTGATCAGGACGTTGATGCTGAGCAACAATCCCTGTAGATTGGCTACGTGAATGAAAGTGAAAAATCGTCGATTGGTTTACATTTAAACGCCCCACCCGTTCTCGTTGACAAACACCCCTTTAGAATAATTCAAAAATTTGTGTGTGCTCAATGAACTTTGGTCTCTTGGCTTTATTTTTTGTTTAATCAAATTGATTGAGAAATAAAAGTTACTCCTGACCATTTGGATATGGAATATGAAAACAAAAATACAGTTGGTCACCTAAGGTGCAGTCACGTAAACGTTATCCATATTTTGCACGTTGACGTCGTGCGAAATAACGTGGTAACTGACTGCAATAAATTTTATTGAATATCGTGTCTTATTGGTTGAAATATATATCAGAAGTAAAAATTTGATCCTATTGACTTTAACTACGAAAATATTTTGAAAAATATGTGATGCGTTTTTAAAGCCAGTCAGTATATAAACGACAGAATTAGAGTTTCTTGTAATTTCCAAAAAAGGCATTTAATACGAAAGACCGATCAAAGCAGCCATATTAAGATATTCAATGTGTGGAATAGGTTAATAAGACATGGTTAGTGAACGGTTAATTGTTAGTTATAAAGTACTTCATCTGCCATTCAGAAGCAAAACAACAAAGACATAAGTAACGAAAGGTAACGTAATAAAATATTTTGCTTGTCATAACTTCGCGATAAAACCATAACCATTATTTTCAAATTGGTAATGATAAAGTCAAGCGTTCGAATTCGAAACTCTTTTTGTTTGCAAAGCAGCTCTAATCAGTAGGGCCGAGCCCGGATAGCTCAGTCGGTTACGTCGGAGTCTGTCAATCCAGGGGTCGTGAGTTCGAACCCCGGCTCGGCCAGTATCCATTCTGACATTTGACAAAAGTCATTTGTCTCTCACCAATGGGTGTGAATCATCTATGTGAGAGAGCAGCTGGAGGCTCGGTTTGGATATTGTGGTTGTACTGGTGCGAGAAATACCAGGAACCCACGGTTAGGTGCTCCAGCCGCCGCGATATGACCCTGGTAGTTGAAAACGGCGTAAAACCCCAATAAACTCAAACTCTAATCAGTAGGTAACTTGTTCGTATTGTCGTGACTGGACTATAGAGTTTTTGAAATATCCAATTTTACCCCATTACCAAAAGGCAAACTTTTAGACAAGTCCAATTTCAAAGATGTTGCAGACGACAATTAAAACTTGATAAATTATACTGGCCAAAAGTCCTAACCGGCCACTTTAAAAACGACAATAACTTTCTTAAAAGTTATCACATTTTAATGAATTTTAACATGTGAATTTTTAAGCATAATGTACGTGGATTTCTAAGAAAATTTACCATTTTTTTTTCAAATTTGGATGTGCAATAAAGGAAAAGCTCAAAAAGCTCTAAATCTAAATAGAGCTCGAGGAATTACACTTTCAACAATTCAAAGTCCACAAATCGTTAGCTGCAACCCAGACCAAGAAAGAAATTGTAAGACATTGTCAAATTTATGTTGCTTTTGACTACAGAAGAAACAGAAAGAATAGGAGGCATGGTAAAATGGTGTTTAGATTTAACCGACAAAACATTTTATCTGGCGAATATGTTCAAATATGGTCTGGTGTGGAAAAAACGATGCAACACACTGTTTTTTACACATACCCTGTATTATGTAGCTCGTCAGGAATCATCAGTCTTTATTTAAAGCATTTCCAAAGAAAAACGTGTTTTAAGTGTTGTTTTTAGGAACCGTTTTTCTGCATACGTAAGCTCTTTCTATTTCTCCTAGGGCAATATGCCGGTAACAATTGTCAAATATTTCCAATTTTTTTTCTTAGTCTAGGTTGCAGTTAGGGATACATGAGACCAAAATAACTACATTGACAATATTTCGAGCTTTGGGTAAATTTTGAGCTTTTTGAGCTTTTCTCAAATTACGCTTTAAATTTAATAAAACACCGAAAATATTTCGCCAAAATCATCTGGAAAGTTGCTTAAAAATTCGCATAGCAAATTTCATGAAAATTCAATCACCACATGAAAAAATATCCTTGTTTTTAAAGTGGCCGGTTAGAAGTTTTGACTAGTATATATATTTTTGGTCTTTTTGTGTAGAACATTTTGTGGGAAATGAAGAAATTGCTTGTCACAAGCAATTTCTTCGTTTTCCACTAAGTTTTCCAAAGCAATTATCTTGTGGGGAGTCAAAAAGAGTCAATGTGTGGTAATGGGTTAACGTGACATTTCACAGATATTTTTTTCATAAATTTTACTTTTATTTTTTATCCGAAAGAGTATGTTTTCTTATGATAACTCTGAAAACTTCAAGCCGAAATATTGCGACATTTACGAGCATTTATGTATATTTCTGCGCTAGAATTATAGATCAAATTGTTGTCCACAACAGTTCGGATTTATATGTAATTTGCTGTTTCTGTCTCAACTTTAAAGGCGTACATGTTTTGCTTAAAAATAACAGCTTCAAAAAACTGATAGCATTTATACGCATTAGAATAATCAATCTTTGTAGCAAGGAATACTTTTAAAAATGAAATTGGAATGTTATGTCCCTTTCTGCAATAAAACGTTTCCTTTAGAGCCTTCTCGTTTATACGGAAATTGCATGTATATCCAAACACATGAAAAGTAATTTCAAGCAAATTATATATTGAACTTTCAACGAAATATACCATCTAAGAAATTTCTTAAGCGTCTATACATCAATGAAATTGATTAAACTTGTATCAACCATTAAACATAATAGTACATGAATTCATTTTCCTTTGCAGATTCACAATGACAGCATATACGTTGCTCTGGTTCTTGCTAGCGGCCGTACATATCCTTCAAACAGAATCACACACATTATATAACAGCAGTATACAATTCAATTATGATCCAAACATAAATGATCCATTTGGTAAATATGACGTTTTGTTTAATTTTGATACGTTTCAGCAATAATTAGCTACCAAGATAAACGTAAGGATTACAGCCCATCATTAGATGCCTAACACTTCTCGCATCTTCGGGCGTCATCTGTGACAACAGAAATAAAAGTAACGAGAGATATCTTCGTTATTTACGGGCGTCATCCGTGGCAACGGATTTTGACGACAGTATACAATTGTCCATTGTCGTTTCTACGGATGACGTCTGAAGATGCATGAAGTGTTTTGTACTTAACCATAGATTGTAATCCTTACATCACATTTTACAGGTTTATACAATTGGCAGTATACATATCAGGAAAGTTGTGGAGGTTTTACACAGTCTCCTATCAATGCACGGACGGACAGGGTGAGATATAGACAT
The DNA here is from genome assembly GCA_963680895.1 of Fragum sueziense. Taxonomy (NCBI): domain Eukaryota; kingdom Metazoa; phylum Mollusca; class Bivalvia; order Cardiida; family Cardiidae; genus Fragum; species Fragum sueziense. Next base: position 25,051,256 of record OY804602.1, read on the forward strand.
TTTACGTGTCCAAGATTCTATTATAGAACCAACTTTCTACGGGGAACGCTGAAAAATAACGGTAAGTATAGAAAATTAATGGAAACACATTTGAGCTATGGTCATGAAAATGGTATTTATCGTATTTTAGGGCAATGTTCATGAATTAAGATCATCCCATGCCTAACTTATTATTTTGTTGATTTAACAAGGCTTTTGGTTTACAATTATACGAACACCACATTTCACTTTGTATGGTGATTAAGACTTCCACCAGGAATTCATGAATCAGACGCTTTTCATTGAGAGAACTTGAAAATATTCAACAAAAATAAGTAAATGCTCAGTACCAACATTTCTGTTGCGATGTATGATGCCCAAAGGCGAACAAAGTTATTGGTAGCTTATGATGAATGGAAGACGTTAAGTGTCTGTTATTAAGGTACTCTACCCCTAATGCTAATGAGATTCGCGCGACGTCGAATTTATTCGGGAGACGTCGAAAACACTCGGCGGTGGAAGGATCCACCGCCGAGTGTTTACAACCACGCTCGAATAAGTTCGGATACGTAACGACTACGCTCGGAAAAAAAATGCAATGTTTTATTTATCTCAAAATGGCCACATAACGGGTATTCTACCTTAATCCAAAAGGTTTTCTATGTCGGTAGTCACTCAGCCAAGGTTAAATAGATAGATCAATTTTTGACATTTTGACAGTAACTGTTCGTCTCGTAAAACAGACTAAGCATAATTAATAGTTATCAGTTGTAAAACATGCAAAAATGAACCATTGACAATGAACATGCAAATATTTTGCATTTAACCGAGTCCACCATTGACTTACATTAGCCGTTTCCCAAACAACATACAGTTCATACAGTTCATACAGTATTCGAGACCAGATGTATTAAGTACATAAGCTAATTCAAGCTTCTATAGGCCCTTTATTTCTTTTTTTTTTAGAGAAGATGCAGCAAGTTTTTTACCTTACTGCTACCCACTCAATACAGCTGGGTAGACTGGGGCTGACAATTAAGTGTCTTGCCCAAAGACACACCTTACGCGAGTGGGGCTCGAACTCGTAACCACCGGGCTACAAGTCGAGTGCTTTAACCACTGCGCCACTCCGGCTGTCAAACAACGTATGGCTTTGACGTCCCTTACATAAAGAGTTTGGGAAAACACCGAGACAATATGCTGATATCCAGCACTTTCTTCTTTTGCGTAAATTTCTTTTACGCAAAATCCTGCAATCTTATCAACATACATTTCACTGTTTGCTGCAGCTTTCAAATAGGAACAGCCTAAATTACTGTCGTTTGGGAAAGGGTTAACACCACAATATGGAAATAAGGAAATAGATATTTTCAAATCGTCCAGTACGAACAATGAAAGCTTTATTATGGAAAGGGTATTAAACTCTAGAAAGAATTTGCCAGGATTTTTCTAGCAAGATGTTAAAGTGACATTTCAGAATTTTTGTCATAAATTTTACTTTTATTTTTATCTGAAAGAGCATATTTCCTTATGAAAATTCTGAAAATTTCAAGCCAAAATATTGCGCCGTTTACGAGAAATTTATATTTTTGTGTTAAAATTGAACAAATTGTTGTGGACAACAGTTCGGAATTATATGCAATTTATCGATTATGTCTCAACTTTAAATGCGTGTTTCTCGCTTATTGGCAACAACTTCAAAGAACCAATAGTATGTATACTCATTAGAATAACCAATCTTGGCATCAAGACATACTTTAAAAAATTGAAATTGGAATGAAATGTCCCTTTAAAGAGACATTTCACAATGATTTTTACAAAAATGTTACATTAAATTTTTATTCTATCTGAAAAAGCATGTTTTCTTATGAAAAGTCTGAAAAGTTCAAGCCAAAATATTGAACCGTTTACGAGAAATATATACATGTATTTTTGTGCTAAAATTAAACAAATTGTTGTGGACAATAGTTCAGATTTCTTTAGAATTTTTCATTTCTGTCTCAACTTTAAAGGCGTATTTTTCGCTTATAACTAACACCTTCAAAAAACTGATAGCATTTCTTCGCATTAGAAGGCATAATCTTTGCATCAAGGCATACTTTAAAAAAATGAAATAAATGTGAAATGTCACTTTAAGATATCTATATTTTAAACTATTTGTTTTCCCTATTTTATGCAAACTAGCAATTTTACCCGTCTCAAAATTTGACCTTTGACCTCGATGACCTTGACCTATCCGGGGCTGACCTTTGACCTCGATGACCTTGACCTATCCGGGGCTGCCCTCCACCTAATCCCGTCCCGTAACCCGTAAGCAATCCCGCCCCGTAACCCGTAAAAACGATACCCGTAACCCGTAAAAACATAAATTTGACCTTTGACCTCGATGACCTTGACCTTTCAAAAATTGAACCCCTAAAGCTAATATCCGGGGCCGCCCTCCACCTTCCCTCCAAGTTTGGTGAAGATCGGCCCAAGGACCTGGGAGGAGTAGGGGAACAAACAGACAAACAGACAAACGGACAAACGGACAAACGTTGCTCAAATTATAGTATGATTTAATGCTTAATTTAAAGCTGCAACAAATTGCATGGTCAAATAGCAAAAAACGAAATGGATTGAAATGCAAAATATGCTAGTATGTTCGTTTTTGACAAATTTTTGGTCAAAATCTACTTTAGATTAGCTTTTAAGTTAGATATATATCGACGCCTGTAGTTGCTTTGAATTTTATTTGAAGGTCATTCAGCGACTTTCGAGCCACAAAATGAAGTAGTTAGACTGACGAACGTTCCAAACAGACCGGGCGTGTATGTTTTACACGATTTTCATTTTCATTATGGTGGAATACGGGGTCGCAGGGTATGTGCATAATTTGTATAGATCTGTTATAACTTTTTATTTGCTAATTGTTTTTAAAAGATATACTACATCAATCAGAACACCGGTTTTTTTTCGCCTGCTCCGCTTCAAACCCTTTTCAAAAAAGGTAATACATTCAGCAAAAGTTGTAACGCATCACTTATTAAAATTGCAACTTATTCAGTGTCAAAGATTTAGATTTAGAATGTGTCATAATTATGTTTATCCGATAAGTTTTTGCACACAGCCATCAAGGCCAGATTCTCTAGTTGTTACTGCGCAATTTACTGCGCATATCCTAAATGACGAAATAAAGCTATTTCATTAATCGGTCTTTTCAGCAAATGTATTCTTAACAGTTAGTTTATGTTTGGTTGATAAATGACCAGACCATTTGCGGTTATTTCCATTTGCTCTGCTTGGTCAATTAAAGTGTAATAGTACTCGGATGGTACATTTCGCTTTCTGTTACGCTTTCAACATGTGGCGTTAGCGATAGGAAACGGAGCAAACAAAGCAAAGTGGCGTCTTTATCAGCTAGTCCACTTCAGATGGACACAAAAGACGACACTTTTTATTATCTAAAGCTGGTAATAAGGAAGAAAATTGATGAAAAGTAGTGAAACAAGTGACACTTCATTTTTGCAATTTTAGACAAGAGTATTATTCCTTGAACTCCAATAACTTTTTAATTCGCTTGGTGACCTATAGTTTTTAAGTCATTTTTTTACTTCTTATATATTTAAGTATCAGTACAGAAAAAAATCTTACCGTAGGAAATAAATGGATGATCTGTCCTTAAGCTATGGTAAGTTTTCTTTCTTATGTGACCGCGTTATACAAAAAGTTTTTTCGGCTCGTGTAACTTGTGATAGTTTTAAATCATTTTTATTTGAATTGATTTTGAAAGCTGATGATTGTGTCATTGAAGTCTGTAAAACCGAATCCTTATCAAACGTAACAAGGTTTGTTCGCGGACAGCGTAGCTCGCATAGAAGCGCCTTTTTTAAAAAAAATGTCAATCTTTCAAGGTGAAGGTCACAAGGTCAAATTTTATGGTCTCAAATAAAAGTTCTTGGTGAGATCTGTCTATGTGTGAAATATATCAAGACTACATCTCATACAATTAATTAGATATAGACCAATAAGTTTTTGTCTACGCAACCGACGTCGCTGTCGACGCCAACACTGACACCAAGAACACTAGTGATGTAACATTACCTCCACGGCATATAGTACACGCCCACAAAAATGTAAAAACGCCGTCGGTTTTGTTTAAGGGAGGTATTTTTTCTACGCAGGAACTCTTTCTTCTGATGCAAAAGGTTTGAAGGTTATGTGTGAATTTCCCATTTTAATCAATTTTCAGCCTTTAGGAATTTTAGAATAAAGGGTATCCTTATTAATTTTTTGATATTTCAAAACAGTCTGTAGCATTTACTATGAAATTTTACAGGCTTCTTATCAAATGGTGGTAATCGGCATGTGAAAATTTTGAACGCATTCTGTAGATTCGTTCAAAGATATTAACAAAGATCTGAGTGATGCGTTAGCAGTTTTGCCGAGTATATATTAAAAGAATTGTCGACGATTCTCTGAAAGTATTGTATCACGTGATTCCCAGCCGATCGTGATTTTCAAAAGTCAAGGTCAACATTATTCTTTCATCACAGGGTCAGCGAATTTTCAACAATGGGGCTATGATGCCGGGGTCGGAGCACATCATTGATGGTCACAGGTTCGATGGAGAAATACATTTTGTGTTCTATAATGCACAGAAATATGGGGAGTTAGAAGAAGCAGAAAAATATCCAGACGGTCTGGTGGTCATTAGTTTTCTCGTGGAAGTAAGTGATAGAAATGTCGATTTTCTGTTTATTGAATTGTCCTTTCTTGAATTATGTTGTATTTCAAATACGTATAACGACCACTTGACCATTTTGTGGTATAGTCGGGTCATATATTTACAAAATTTAGCTATATAAACAACACAATGTCGAACTCCATGCTACTGAAACCTTGCATGTAGAGACACCTGCAAGATTCGAAACAATTTTCTCTTTTTTACATGGGCAAATTTTGTAAGTTTTTACACGAGCAATGATATTGTGACTGGACTAAAGTTAGTTTTCTCTAGCTAGAATGTTTTACACTTAAGTGTTGATTTTTCTGTTCACAGGCAATATAAAAGTATTAGAAAAGAATAATAATGTTCTATCTTTATCTCCCAATTTCAGAGAGTTCCCGCGGTGGATTCCTTGGCCACATTAAGATTTTCTCAGTATCTAAACAGAAACATACCTAGAGTCGCTGATGTCGGTAAGTAAAGTCACGACAAGGAATCACACATGACACAACATTTGCGATAATTTCATCTGTTAATATCTGACCAATTTGAATAAAGTTTGAAGTAGTGAAGGTGGGGAAAGCGCCAGCGCATGATACAAAAGTTATTGACTACCAAATACAATTGAGCCGGGATTTGGAAAAACGTCCCTTATAGCATTTTCAAAATATGAGTTTGAAGATCAGCCTGTTGTCAAATGCAGTCAAATATGCATACATGCTGCTCTTTTTAAGTTGCTACAGGTCACGAAGAAGCTATTAGAGAACGACGTGGATCCTGATCAGACTGTGCGTATACACAGGCTGATCTGGATCTATAATGGGCTCAAAAGTCTTAAGGGACGTTTTCCAGATCCTAGCTCAATTATTTTTGGTCGTCATTAATTTTTTTATCTGGTGCTGTTTACAACTCTAATCTTATCATGAAAACTATGGCATTCCCCCATCTTTTCTGTTTCAAATCGGTCACATTGTTACCAAAAATATTGAAGATGTTCTTCTTTTTCGTTAATTGGTATTTCCCGCCCCCAACTAGGCAATTGTCTCGAGTGTTCCTCATTCTTCGCCAGTTTGTTTAATTCTTTCCAAAACTGCAAAAATATACTTATATAATTTTAAAGGCTACCAAGCTAGGAATTTGATTTCATCGTATAATTAAATTAACGTGATTCGCCAATCTTGGTTGTTTTAAAAGTCTTGTTTGCTTTTCTTTACGTCGTTACTTGGATTAAGAAATACTGATTTTCGAGAGAATAAAGATCGGCAATTTCCGTAAAATCTCATCGAAGTGACGTCATACAGTTTCGAGTATCGATTGGGGAAAGTCGTTTTATGACAGGAAAGTCGGACATTTAACTTTGTCAGAAATTTCAGGCTTTCTGGGAAATGACCCATGACTTCCCGTTTTCACGTCATGATGTCATTTGCCCGGTATGACGTCATAACTTCAAATCGGAAGTTTGGCATTTTTTCTTCGGTAAAAATCGGAAAAGTCCAAAATATCCAATTTAACACTTCAAATGTTTGAAAATTGTAGAAACTTTGATATTTGATCATTAGAAAGGTGTTTTTTCGACACATGAGTTTAATTTTGCCAATCAGCGGACACTTTAAAGATGTTGCAGACAACAACCTCAAAGTAAAAAAAAGGTAGTCAGGTCTTATTCGTATTTCATAGTACAGAAAATATTGAGAGAAAAGAAAAAAATGCAAGTCAGAAGTGGGTAACTAAACACGTTTTGAAACTAATCTCAATCATGTCCGTGAAATAAAAACTATTCATTTGAGCCAGAGTCAACGATGCAAGCTGGGACTTTTAGTCTAACATTATTCTGATGCTTAAATTTTCTATCACGTGTCTCAGAAGGCCTACATTTCATAAGTCAAAATGAAAAAGCCTAGATTTTTCAGATGTTACACTTCAATTTTCTTTCAATTTCAGATCAAATCATCAACTCCCGGATAGATATGCGGATATTTTTCGACCGTCCGTGCGAGTTTTACACATATTTCGGCAGTACAACCACGCCCACCTGCTTTCAGGCTGTACAGTGGGTCATTTTTAGGGAACCAGTCACCGTAACGGAAAGGGCGGTAATTACATTTTCATTTATCAAAATAGTTCTAGAGTTACCTTCCCTGATCCAATCCAGTAATCGATTGGGATTTGACACCTAAGGCAATTGTTAGGAAATATACCTTCAAAGTAATGTTAATGTTTACAACCGTATCAAGTCGATCCAGGTGATAAATTAAGATTGTTTTCTCTTTTGTCCTATGCAGTGGTACCAACTAACACAGTTTGACTCGCTTGGAGATTTCGACAGACTGTATGGCAATTTCCGAAACCCACAACCTCTTCACGGTAGAGTGGTAGAGGCTAATTTCCCACAATATTTCGGACCAGATAATCACAGAAACGGACAAATAATGTCGAAACCGAAACAAAAAATGCCGATGATTGTTTTGAGAAAACGCATCACCAAGAAACGAAGGTTTTCAAACATTGGTCATCCCGTTAAAAGGTTGAGTAACTCCTTTACCCAATTGCCGTCGATGAAGCTACCTCAGTTACCTCCCTTACCGAAATTGGATGACCTACCAACACTTACACAAACGTATTCGCCAAAACAAATAGGCCTACTTGGGCTTGGAGTACCCTCTGCAAAGTTAGGTCTTTATCCAGCCAAATCTTGGTAGAGAGAGTCGACATACGAATAACGAACTCTAAACCATTCCACAAACTACATATGTTAGGATTTTTACCAATTTATCCAAGCTGTTTCAAACCAGGGCACTTTTAAAAAGTTCCTCTACGATTAATACACAAATGGTTACACAGCAGTGGGTTTTTAGGGGACGGATGTTTTTGCAAGCATCTCAGGTTTCTGTCACAGGATTTCCTTTTCACTTTTTACCCGAAAGTACATTTTGTTTATGACACCATTGGTGCTTGCAAGACTCCTGTTTCTTCAAGAAAATGGTCGCTGCACAATATTGTGTATAGTTATTATAGATGAATATTTTTGTTGGTTAAATTCCTGAATCCAAATACCTGTGTTTTAGACAACAAAATGGATGCTGATAGAGAGATATATGACATAGTAATTGATTTTTAGTCCTGGTTTTGACATCTTAAACTCTTTCTCAAACAAGACCGGTTTTGACGTCTACAATGGAAAAAGTGCATGGGAAAACATTGACACAAAAGGAGAAAATGCTGATTATCAGCATTTTCTCCTTTTGCCTCAATGTTTTCCTGTGCTAAATTATGTAGTCAACACATCTTCATCAGCATGCTTTTTGACGCCTGTAGTCCATTTCAAATTAAAATTGTCTACATTTTACATCGGCTGAATCGGAAGGATTTAAAAAATCAGCTGATGAAAAAGTTATTGAAGATCAACCAAATTTTGGTTGATCTTCAATAACCTTTTTATCAGCTGATTTTTTGTAAAATATATACCATGCCTATCTAATGCCTGACGTCTGTCCACCTTCTCTGCTTCAAACCGAACAGAATAAACAAAATTATTAAAGATTTTCAAAAGTGGTTGTATAACGTGATTATCCACCGTGTATGAGTGTTTGCTACCATTTTGATGTCATGTCTCATTTTAAATCAGCATCTCCAACATCTACTGGTTTTGACAAATCTCACGTCCAGTTGTTTAGGAAGGAGTTACTCATACTTGACCCATTACCACACAGTGACGCCTTTTGACTACCTCACAAGAAAAGGCTTGGGAAAACATTGTGGAAAATGAAGAAATTGCTTGTGACAAGCAATTTCTTCATTTTCCGCAATAATTTCTACACAAAAAGACAAAAAAAAATGTAAATTTTCTTTCAGGTTTAATTGTCGTCTGCAACATCTTTGAATTTGGAACAGTCCAAAATTTTGCCATTTGGGAAAGGGTTAACACTTACCTGTGCATATGTTTATTTCATCTAATGTTTCCGCCATTTATGAACTTCAAATAGATGTAGATAATATACGTGTGAATGACAACGAGAGATACCCTCGTAAATTTCAGAACGTCATCCGTGACAATTGAAATTGATCTCGTCATTTTCCGTTGCTACGGATGACACTCAAAGATGCAAGAAGCAATTCATAATTACATGTAATAATGGGTTGTAAACCTTGAATGTTTTCCTTATTATAATGGAATACTCATAGTGTCGTTGCTTCATACCCCGGGTGTTGTTATTTTTTATTTTCGTATAGGCTTGGACAAATGCCACAAGGACCTTTATTTTTGCTCAATATTAGAATTCCTACTTGGAATGATCGATATAGTAACAGGGCAGGCCCGTAGGAACATGGGGGGGGGGGCTTACCCCCCAAAGTTGGCCAAAAATGATGATTTTTCCTTTTTTTCACACTGTAAAAAAAAAAAAAAAAAAAAAAAAAAAAAAAAAAAAAGGGAAAATCCAAAATAGCCCCTCATATTCAGCCACTGGGGCTTTAGCCCCCCCATATGAAATTGCTTCCTACGGGCCTGCAGGGTGACAGAAAAGATAGGTGATGTCTTTTAAAAAGGAAATATTTGACTAAATGTTCATCAAACCTTATGTTGTTGGTACTCATCAGAATCGTCTCGCCGAGATGATTCAAATGAATAACCACAATTACCACATCATATGGTTTGGAATCAGGTTATTTCATCTAAGACCCTCCCCCGCACACAACAGCCTCCGGAAGTCGTCGTTGGAGTCTTAAAACGCGCCCAAACGTTTAGTATTTGTTATTTATAGTAACAATACTCTCAATCCCAAAGCTTTTTGGTAACAATACTCTCTAACCCAAAGCGTTTTAGTAACGATACTCCCGAACCCAAAGCATGACGTGCATACGAAATCAGCAATGAAACGGGGAACGATTAGATTGACTGTAAATCCAATAAATTAACCATATTACCGGCTATTAACGAATACATTCAATTTCACAGTTTTTGTTCACTTAAAACTTCGCTTTATCGCTGCATATTGAATACATGTGCTCTTTATCGCTGTATATTGAATGCACGTGCGTCGTCATTGTTTTCTCCGCATATTTAGGGAGCCTCGTTTTGATAATGTCAATTTGTGACTATTTTTAGTAACAATTCTCATGTATACAATGTTGATTTCCCATAAACCCATTTTTTGCCTCCGGAAGTGTGTTCTGCGGGTACGGACTAAAACATAAGTGAAAGGACCTAATTGAAGTAAAGATCAATGTCTTCTTCCCCTCTTATATATTCTGTTTCTCTGGTGTAGGCTAATAGATAGGGGAAGCTACTCGTCATTTATTCTAAAGTATTTGCCAGACTAGCCTCCCTTGAAAGACCAAAATCGACTTACGAAAAAAATGTGTTTTTGTCTTCATTTTATATTCTTTTAAACTACCCTTTCTCAAAGAACTATCTGACAAAATAAAATAATGAGGCATTATCAAAAATGTCGAGAAAAGAAGGCCAATTGTCAGATGTTCAAATACAGTCGACACTCGTTCTGTGGAAGTCCGTCAAAACACCTCGACATATCCGGAGATTGACTCGTCCGATTTTGTTCAGTTTCGACGTAAATGACATTTGACCGTTTTAATCTCTGCTTCAAACATTTTTAATCCATTACCACACAATGACTCTTTTTGACTCCCTACAAGATAATGGCTTTGAAAAACATTGTGGAAAATGAAGAAATTGCTTGTGACAAGCAATTTCTTCATTTCCCACAATTTTTTCTATCCAGAAGGATCAAAGAATGCGAAATTTCATTCAATTCATATTGTCGTTTGCAGCGTCTATGAATTAGGACAAGTCCAAAATTTAGTCGTTTGGTAATGGGTTAAACGCTCGTGTAGTATCGTAGAATGCTAGTACCCGTATTATGGTAATTTTGAGATTCGTACGACGTCGGAATTTTTCGGGCGACGTCGTAAAAATTTGGCAGTATCCGATACTCGTATATGCCCTCTTGATGAGTTTCGAAGCGGAAAACTTATGCCTTCTGTTGCCGAATAATTATAACGTCGTCCAAAAGTTGCCTAAAACAGGCCCGTAGGAAGCAATTTCACATGGGGGGGGCTAAAGCCATTGTCCTGAATATTGGGGGAGGGGGGGGGCTTATTGGATTTTCCCAAAATTTTCAGTGTAAAATTAAGAAATTTTGGCATTTTTGGCCAACATGGGGGGGAGGGGCTTAGCTCCCCTGTTCCTATGGGCCTGTAAAAAAGTCGTGTGAATCTGTAATGACCAACCTGGAACAAGAATGATTAGTTAAGCCTAAATATTGAATTCTCTGTGGCTACTTTTACGCATCTACATACAAAATCGTAGTCATATGCCTAAAGTTTTAACACGTATGTTTGTCAAAAATAAATAAATAAATAAATGAATAAATACATGAATGAATGAATGAATGAATGAATGAATGAATAAATAAATAAATAAATAAATAAATAAATAAATAAATAAATAAATAAATAAATAAATAAATAAATAAATAAATAAATAAATAAATAAATAAATAAATGAATAAATAAATAAATAAAAGGAATAAAAGGGATAAAAGGAATAAATAAATAAATAAATGGATAAATAAATAAAAGGAATAAAAGGAATAAATAAATAAATAAATTAATTAATAAATGAATGAATCAATGAATGAATTGATTAATAAATAAATAAATATCAACTGTTTTCATTTCACATGTACACATAGTTCTTGGGACCAGATCTTTCCTTGATGCCAAGGTCACAGTCGTGAGTAAAGGTCAATGTCAAATATAAAGGTCATGTTTTCACAAAATTGCCCAACCACTGGTATTAGTTTCCAGATCATAATGTGGTCTAGTGCAGTCTAATAAGGGTCAATTCTGATAGCTTACAGTTGATACAGCTAATAAAAGAGAACAATATAGATCTTGATCAGACTGTGCGTATGCACAGGCTGATCAGGATCTATGTTGTTCTCACATGCAATAACGGTTTCAAAGATCCCGATTTAACTCTAACCCTTTACCAAAAACCACATTTTTGACTGTTCCAAAGTCAAAGACGTTGCATATGACGTATAATATCATTTAATGATTTTTTTGTCTTTCCTAGTAGAAAACATTTTGGAAAATGAAGAAATTGCTTGTCACCAGCAATTTCTTCATTGTCTAAAATGTTTTCCACATCCTTTATCTTGTGAACGTCAAAAGATGTCATTGTGTGGGAATGGGAAAATATAAATGGGAAATAATAGAACGAAAGATCATACTAATATCATTTTGTTATTGCAATGCACTATAGTTACTGAAACAGACACGAACTTATTTCTGACAGCCGGGTGACGTGAGAAACTGAACAGGTGTACATATACAAATTTCATTTTCATCAATTAATTATGCAAAACCGTTCCCACCACGTGACTCGTCTCGACCAATCAGATAGCTCTGAGCTGTCGAGGGTATTGATCCTCCAGTTGGCTAAACGGTAAACTGTATGATAATTCATAAATAACGATCTGTCGATATTGTAAGGGAAATCTTTTGTTTTGGGGAAATAATTGGATTTTTTTTGTATCTGAAGAAGAAGAGGATATTTGTCAAAAAAGGTAGGTTACTTGTTTTTTTTTATAATTCTTTATTTTGTGTGACTTTTAGACATATTGAACTTGGCCATAATAAACGGCACTAGGATATACTCATTTTCTATTACTAATTTCTAAAGAATTTTGCACAAAGCTCGTTTATATATTTTTATCTAATAGCAATGAAAATAAAGAGAACGTTTTCCATGAAAAATAAAAATCGACTGGAACTTTTTGATATTAATTTCGTTTCGAAATTTTAACCCCATTTGCATTAAATCGTCGCCAATGTCAAGAAAATGGCCGCGAACGAACATTCAACAGAACTTTAGTTCATTTACGTAAATTTCGGCTTCATTTTCCTTGAATAACTCATGTTTATATAGAAACGAAGGAAAGGGTCGTCATTAATTAATGCTATGTCGTTTTTCGTCGGTGCTTTTTTAACGCTTAGCTTAGGTCTTTAGGTCTTGAAAAAACAAGATAGACTGAAAGGGATGTCATTCAAGAAGCATTCAAAGATAAATAAAAACTTTGCAACTAAATGACTTTAGTTGCATTGAAAGAAAATAGCCAAGTCTCATAGGCATGAACAGACTCTTGAGATGGAAATTCTAAATCACATTCCGTTCCGCCATTTTATGACGTCATTATGTAACCTGGAGGTCAGAGTTGAAGACCTATGTCGTCTCCCGCAACAGAAAGTCGTCATCTTTATTAATAAACAGTCATCTCGGTCAAGTATTTCCATTTGTCATATTTTCATTATTGTTTTTTAACAGGAAATATAACGATAGTTATGTTTAACACATACATGTAATTCAAAACCGCTAAAATAGATGTTTCATTGACTTGTACGCAAAGAAACCTTTACACATGTCGGTATACTAGAAACTGCTTCCTAACTCCACATTATGATACGTTTTGACATCCCCACGACATAAGGGCAATGTCTACTTTTTCCGCAATGTTCTCTATCCAGGTAAAACAAGTGTAAAATTACGTAGACCTAGGATTGTCGTCTGTAACATCTTTAACCCTTTCCCAAACAAGACCTGGTTTTGACGTCCCTTATAGGCATGACTTGGGAAAACATTGAGACAAAAGAAGAAACTGCTGATAACCAGCAGTTTCTCCTTTTGTCTCAATATTTTCTGTGCCAAATTTTACACAAATCATGTCTTTATTTTCATCATTTTTGTCGTCTCCCTAAGATCACCCTAAAATTGTGTTGTTTGGTAATGGGTTAAGTAAGATCAGTCTAAAATTTTGCCATCTACGTTCCTTACCATTTGTGCATTATTCAGAGTCTCACGGAGATCTTTATCTTATTCTTTTTGTCCGAGAAAAACATCAAAATGAAATCGGTCTTACGATCATAAAGTCACTGATTTTCTTTAACCCATTACCACAGAGCGACTCCTTTTGACTCCCCGAAAGATAATAGCTTTGGAAAACATCGTGGGAAATAAAGAAATTGCTTGTGACAAGCAATTTCTTCATTTCCCACAAAGTTTTCTACACAATAAGACCAAAATATGTAAAATTTCATTCAGTTTTAATTGTCGTCTGCATCATCTTTGAATTTAAACTAGTCTAAAATTTTGCTGTTTGGTAAGGGGTTAAAAAAAACCTTGTGACTACAGCTTGTCGAGTTACTGGTCGATAAGTGGCAATCCGCTACGAATTTTGGACTGATCCAAAATAAGACATTATAGACGACAAAATAAAATACACGTAATTTGATTGGAAAAAAATACGCATGCAAGTAGAAAAGTAAGCTTTACTGAAAAAACATATTTCCTTCGTTTCTCCTCTCAATCATCCTCGGAAACCCAGCGGTCATAGCTACGCTACATGACATGTAGCGTAGCTATGACCGCTGGGTTTCCGAGGCTGCTTCTCAATGTATACTCTCTAGAACGCCGCTCAAACGATTATAATACACATGATTGTACTAAACGTTTTCATGATAATGAATCATGACCCCTGCTTGGAGGGTACTCAATGTACTGTAACGATTTCTTTACATATCGATACCAGAATTTGTTTGAAATGGACAAGGAAAAGCTCTAAACACTACATTCGAATATTTTCTCTTGTTTTCGTCGGTGCATATTAAAAAACTCATTTAATTGACATGTCATTAACCTAACTAGATCTAGTCCGATTTGAAGCAGATGACAAATTGATGTTGATAAATATTGGATTTAAGTAAAATGTGGAATAGAACATTTTGAAGCAAAAGGAAAAAATGCTATTTATTCAGCATTTTCTTCTTTTGTCCCAATGTTTACCCAATCCTTTCCTGTAAGGAATGTGAACACCAATTTTTGTGTGGGAAAGGGTTGAATTCATTAGTGAAAACTGCTTCTGTATTAATTTTGCAAGGAATGTTTACATCTGTCCCATCTAAATGACGGTTTGATAGATGTAAAATGACACCCGTCATGTACTATATGAGTAACTGTATCAGCATTTGGGATCCTTGTGAAACTTGATACGCTATCGTTAGTTAATTGATAAAAACTGTTGCTTTATCGTTCACAGAAGATGTAAGAAAATTTATGTACAATGGTATTTTCTTTATCCATATGAATTTGGAAAAGTCTAACATTTCTTTATTTTGGAAAGGGTTAAAAAAAAGAAAATTGCCAAAAAAAATTAAAATGAATATTTTTTTCTATTTTATAGGCCTGGTATACGTAAAAGTAATAAAAATACGCAAAAGAACCAAGGAACTGTACCTAGATTTTGACATATTCAAACTCATGTATCACACGAGTTCTGCCTTTGATCTTTGTTTAAAACTAATTTAGCTGGAATTACGCCAATTCTAATTGGCCGAAGCTTCAAAACTAATTGTGCATGAACATCGCTTGAACATTCTAGCGAGAACTGAGGCTTATTCTTTACATTAAAGAAAATATTGAGAACATTTTACGTTTTTCTCTCTACAAGCCAAAAAGTAAAGTGCGAATGAGGAAAAAAAAAAAAAAAAAAAAAAAAAAAAAAAAAAAAAAAAAAAAAAAAAAAAAAAAAAAAAACGAGTATTGCCAGTCTTCGTATTCACTAAACTGTGACAACCAAGCATTAGCTACACAACAAATCGGACACCATCGGATGTCATCCCTATCAACGAAAATTGACGAGGGTATCTATCGTCAATTTCTGTTGCCACGGATGACACCCGTAGGTCGACGAGGTTGTCTGGATGACGCCCGAAGATGCAAAAAGTACATTGCAGTTAATGATGGGATGTAATCCTCAATATCAAATGTGTATGCTTAAAACAGTATCTTGGTACATCAGTCATTCTCGGAAAATGAGTACAATTACGATTAGAAAAAAAAATGAATTTTTAAGTATAACTGAATGTTAAAATGTCGATACTATATTAATGCTTATCAATCGGGAAAAAAAAAAAAAAAAAAAAAAAAAAAAAAAAAAAAAAGAAATCTCAAATTTTGACCCACCCGACTTCAGCCATTTTGTACAAAAATATTATACATAAAAAATGTAGCATTTTACTTCGTTACGGAAATTAGAAAATATATATCGTACTAATAGTAGGGGCCTTTTCTAAAAATACTTTACTTTGTGGTAAAAGCACCAAATTTGGCACAAATGTGCCTCAGAGTATACGGTTTTCAAACCAAATGGTATCCTCCATGAAAAAATCCAACATGGTTGCCCTTTTTCCATGATGGCCGCCATCTTTATAGGTAAAAAATCAGAAGAAATGGTTTTTAGATATACCTCACGCTAAATGACCTGACAGAGCAGCCCATGCTAATAATCGAATGGAATGCTCTGCTAGGTCAATTCTCGTCCTCTATACAAGCACTAAATTTGACGAAAATGTTCCTCAGGGTATACTATTTTCAAAACATAAGGTATCCACCATGAAAAACATACATGGCTGCCAAAGTCCAAGATGGCCGCAATCTCTAAAGGTAAAGAAAATGAAGACTGAACGGGTTGCTGTATAAAAGACCGTTATGGATATCAGAAGACCTCGTGTGACAAACGTATAAGTTTCAGTTTTAGCACAAGCAGTCATCGCTGTCTTATATAAAGCTAGCATATGTCATATATTTATCGAAAGACATTGCCCCTCTTCTTATAGGCGGAGTTTTATTGAAATTAAACAAATGTTAAGACATTAATATATGGCTCAAATCAACCGTTACGAACATTACCGAGTTTCGGCGACGGATCTTATAAGGCAAATGTTTTGTTAATTGTGACTATTAAGATTGGAAAAGATATTTCTAGGACACTTGTTCAATTCCAGAAATGTATAACATGACTTTCTTTTACTTTTGTTGTAGATGTAACAGAACATGTTTAAGGATTTCAGACCCTAATTAAAAACACCACTTTCTAGTTATACGAAATGCATCAAATTACACACACTTATAAATACACTTCACACAAGTTAATTCACCTTGCCGGATTTCAAGATTATGCTTCAAGAAGAATTCTTTTTCACAAATATTATTTTACTCTATATTCATATGCAAGGGAGGTAATTTTGAACATTTTTGTCGAATATTTCAATAAGTATGCATTAATTAAAAAATCTAAACCGTACAAAATGCTTATGTTTGTATTTGGAATGAAACTGTAACACAGTTTAGGAATAACTAGCACTTTTTAAATTTCGCCTTTGGCTCTTCGGTGCTAATAAGGGGTTGAATACATTAATTACAAAACTTGCCGGTGACAAGCGAATTTTGGCACACATTAACTTTGGTAGCGAAACATGTATGGTGCGCGTTATCTATCACAGGTTGTGACTACATAACGAAGCAAATTCATTAAGATTATAATAATGTGATCTAACCTATCCTAGATACACGAATTAAGGATAAGCCCGGATTAGGAAATGTAGGCCTATGCGTGGTTTAAGCCCATTTTGGCATCTTAACAGGCATTGCCAAGTTTGTGTAATGTTAAAACATTAAGCACAATATATTGAATTGTAAAATCTTAATTTGGCGAGTTTAACCCCTTCCCAAACAAGACCTGGGTTTGACGTCCCTAATGGAAGAGGCTTGGGAAAATATTGAAACAAAAGAAGAAACTGCTGATAATCAGCAGTTTCTCCTTTTGTCTCGATATTTTCTGTGCCATTTTTTTTTACACAAATCCTATCTTCAATAACATCCATTTTCTCATTTGTGGCAGTTTTCGAATTAGAACACCCTAAAATTTTGCCGTTTGGGAAAGTGTTAATCACATTAAGTGAAAAGTTACACTTAAACTTGGCTTAACTACGGCCTTAACTGTGGTTTGGACAATTAAGGAATAAAAATGTAAAAATATTGACGCAAATTGGTCAGTTTAACTCAAAGAAATATTTAACATTTATGTCAAAATTAGCTCATTAACGCCTGCATTATTTTAAAATCAAAATTAAAATTCCGTCGGTCTTGTTAAATAATGTCGTTACTACAGCTCATTTTCGAACATGACCAACAATATGGAAGCATTTTTCTTGAAACATTTTGCATTTGTAAAATGAAAGACCTGTCTTCTAATGATGCCCGAATTGGAAAAGTCAAAGTAAATCAAAGGAGCACAGGTGAAAATTCTGACAGCCAGAACTGTTTCCCACAGAGAAGTTTTTTTTAATAATTTCTATACAATAAAGAAAGAAAACAGCTTTACAAAATTATTTGTATGTATCTGTAACATCTTCCATTTTAACATTGCCTTCATTTTGCTGTAAGATATTTGAGAAAATATTATTGAAGACTATGTGACAGTTTAAAAAAAAGTAAAATATTGTCTGACCGAGGTAAAATGTAATGAATAAATGCCAGCACCTTTTTGGATTTTGTCTGATAGAACCAAATAAAGGAAAACACAGTAACCACAATGTATTCCCCATGTATGGATTTGATACAAAAATGTATATTAACCCTTTCCAAAACAAGACCTGGTTTTGACGTCCCTAATCAAAATGGCTTTGGAAAACATTGAGACAAAAGAAGAAACTGCTGCTAACCAGCAGTTTCTCCTTTTGTATCAATATTTTCTGTGCCATATTTTACACAAATCATATGTCTAATAACATCCATTTTGTCATTTGTGGCACTTTTTGAAGGGGATCACATTAGAATTCTGTCGTTTGGGAAAGGGTTAAATGTGGGTAACCCAACTTAGGTCAAGGATTCTTGATTTCACTTATCATAATATCGATTAGATACATGTAACCACTTCCAAAGACATGGTTTTGCGCCAAAATATCAAAGTTTTGGAATACATGAAGAGATAGTCAGAAAATATCCAACATTTAACACTATTCCATCTATGATTGAACATCTTACTATTCTTCATTCAGTTTACCGTTATACATATTTTGGTATCCTTGAACAACTTTCAGTTTTGATCTGTGGTAGCGTTTAAATGTGTCACAAATGTTCTTGTTCTTTGTATTTTATCCTTTTGTTAACTATTATAGTATTTGGTTATAGTCTGGTCATCAAAAAACTAAAAGCTTGTTTAAGTCGCTACGAGTGCTTCAAATAATCTTCTTTCGAAATCGATAAGCAAAGACCAACTTCAGTCCATTCTTACAGTACTTACAGATCAGGCCCCGGTTTCTCGAAAAAACTTAAGTATGTTCTCATACTCAAATCTGAGCATCGTGCTCAAATCGCACGAGATCCACGTGAACTTCAATTGAATACAAATCAACGTTGATTGATATTGAATAGAAGTTGAGCATGAACTCATGAGAATATACTTAAGTTTTTACGAGAAACCGGGGCCTGGTATACATACAGTACTGTATATGTTTACCCTTTTTTCAGAAGCAATTTCAGCAGTTAACTATTTTACGAGTGATGTAGCGTCATCAAATACAAAATACCGCGATAAATTGGACATGCACCATTAGATACTGCGTTAATTGATTTTTGTGGTACATTACTTTTTTCACGGTTCAAATCAATAGATTGATCAACGTTAGTGAATATGATCGCAATGGGGGTTAAAGGGCGACTGTCAATTCAAACAATCGATCGACAAATGACATTGTTCTTTCAGTCTGAAGTAATTATCCCGGAATTCCATGTCGCTGAAATGTTTCGTTATCTCGACGAGACAAATGAAGATTTCATTTTGTCTTCAGATTTACACGAGACATATATGGGATGGACATTCTACCTCAGGGCAAGTTTAAAAAAAATGTGACCATTCACTTTTTACATGCCATGGCTTTTACAGAGAAAAATATTCAAACCAATCAAAGCTAAAAAGATGTGTTATCGTGTCTATATACTGGGTACCAAGTTTAAAGAAAATCGCTTCACAAATAAAAAAAATATGTCATTAAAACATGTCAAAAATGTCAGGAGTGAAACGTTTTTGTGTGACACTTAACACTTTTACCAAGTTTCTAAGCTATATGGTAAATAGAAGACAGTGACATGATACTACAATAAGCACTTGTAATTCATAACACAACATGTGCATCATCATCTTAAAATTACTTTTTCATCTTATCTTCATTGGTTTAAGATGTGGAGCCTGTTTTATACAATACCCCTCTGAATTTTATGTCAGGAGTGAAACACTTTTATTTTTCAAAATGTGTTCTCATTTTTGTCTATTTAGCCAGAAATCTACCACTCAAATTTTTTTAGGAAGCCATCAACCTTCTGAGCATTTTGCACTCTACTTTTTAGTGATTCGTACGTTACAATTTCTCATATTGTGCAATATATATGCTGTCAGGAGTGAAACGCTTTTTTTGTTGTCATTTTGCAGGATTGTGCACACAATTTTAGCTACAAAGTAGTGAACACGAATTTAAAATATAATTTGGACACTGCTTAACCATTTAGAATAGTTTTTAGCCACCCTAATTAAGAAATCTGGATGATATTCTGTAAAATTAGCTGTTATTCTTAACATTTAGTTGTCACACTTTGGTCACATTTTTTTAAAACCTGCCCCTCACCAAATTGCCATTTTAAAGAATTGATCACAACATAGTAGCACGGACTTTAAACACCAAAAATGATATACTTTGAGATTCAAAGACAGTGCCGTATGGCTTAACGTATAACATGAATAAAATAAGTCTTAGTTATAGTTCAC